>JAZKJV010003446.1:0-450044 GCA_037367405.1 Ottelia alismoides | reverse complement strand
TGCGAGAAGGGATTAGGTCATCACCTGAATTTTCTGTTTAAGAAGGGGGGGTCTTGTCTAGTGTCTAGTAATTGATAGGGTTGGTTATTGACTCGATCATGTCTAGTAGTTGATTGGGCTGGTTATTGACTCGATCATGTTTAGTAGCTGATAGGGTTGGTTATTGACTCGATTGTCCTATTCGAGTCGGGCATCATAAATAAGGTATAACTAATTTGGAAGGTGCGTCGTGAGGTCCAAAGCATTTCCACTTACATCAAGACTTGGCTATGGAGACCATTCCACTTGTTTTCGAAAATGTTTTGGGAGCCATACATAAAATAGATGGAGATTGATATTCATCCTTTCTCATCATTTCCAATATGATGTGTAAAATATGGAAAGTCATGATTGGTAGTAAAACATCGCAGTCTTTTGTAGCAGAAAAAGGGAATGCCAGTCTATAATCTTGAGAGACCTTCATTACTATGAAAATATATAAACAAAATGCATGAAATCAAGAACTATTGAAAATTTGGATTTACATGAAACCATAGTCCCTAGAGAACGAGATAAAACCACAAACACTCTATTATGTTCCTCAAGGATTACAATAGGTATGGGACGCTATATACACCCTCACCAACAAACCAATGTCCTACTGGTAGGCAATATGAGGCTAAAGCAAAGAGTAGTGTAATTGGATCGTGTGATATTCAGTTACCTATTTAGGTGATTCTTTAACACTCCCCCTCAAACGCGAGTTAAAAACTTGTTACAATCGATTATATTCAACACATCTTCACCTGATACATCTTCTAAGGAGCTAAGAGGAGACCCGCTCGAAGTAGTCGCTGTTGGGAGGAGACGTGCGTGGAGGAGATGGCGATGGGAGGAGGTCGTTCTTGGAGTAGATGTTTGGTGAAGACGGTTAGTAGGAAGTAGATGGGTTGGAGTTTAATCTTGTAATCAGTTGACACGTAACGATAGTTAGAGATGATCCAATGCATTAATAGAAATCCATTTGAAGTAGTTGATGTCGAACATCAAAAGTGGAGCAGTCCTTTCCCATACGGAGATTTCGAGAGTGGACCTCTCCTATGAAAACATATAGAGAAGGGGCCTCTTCTATACATACGGGGACCTTAAAGGTGGGTTTCTTTATATAGGGACCTCGAAGATGATATCTCTTTCTGGGACCGCTAGCAGAAGATAATGAACATGTGAGATAATTTTTTTTACAGGAAATCTGAGATAGAAGAATAAATAATGCCTTACTCTTTCACTCCTTTCTCCTATACTTGTTGGAAACATAGTGATAATGACCAAGTTAGAAGAACAGATGAGTAAGCAAAATTTATTTTCTTTTTTCCCGTCGTCATTTTTCTTCTTTTCCTTATTTTAATCATCCCTCTTTCCCCCAAATTTCCTTTCAAGTAAATCGAGCAAATCGATTCTGAGTTCTTTAAAAGTGTGACTTTATTTTGGTTATTATTGTTACTAAGATCTTGAAATTTTGGATATTATTTTGTTTTTGAATTTTGATTATCTAAAATTGGCTTCTCTAGCAGCAACATCAGTGGTATTGGTTTCACTATGAAACCCTATTTTTTTGGGGTGAAAAGCTGCAGAAGAAGCTGTGTTTAGTACATGTTTGCATTGGAGACCATGGGTTCTTCAAGAACTCTATGCTACATGAAGAAGACAATCCAAAAATATATGCATGCAGCACGTGTGACGAGAAGACGATAACCTAGAGCAATCATTGTGATGGGAGGAGCTGTCATTATGCAAGGCGACGAGATCACAAGCTACGCATAGCTTGTAAGCGATAGGTTCCTAACAGTAAACCCAATTTTTAGAAGATAACGAGGAAGAAGGGAAAGATCCATCATCTTTGATTATTATTAACCATTAAAAGAGGCAACATAAGGCGAGCAACGAGGATGTGGCATCGAGCTATGGCTTAGGAGAAGACCAAACCCGCAAAAAGGTTGATGGAAGAGGCGGACGATGGCTAGGTTCGGCAATAGAACCACGTGTAAAAGGAAAAAATGGCAACCCCCAAGATTTGCACCACCACTGAGGTTAAAGTTAGCACCTATCATGAATGCTGCAACGACAAAAGCAACATTGCATTCGACAAAGGAAATAAACACCATAGTTTGATAGTAGAACATGGGCACATGCATTCTCCTCTCGTTGACAACCTCCACAAGAAGGCGATTGACAATTATCTGAGAAGCGATGATGCATGAGCGATGACACCCTGCAACTAGATCACCGCAAGAAGATGGTGGCATGTAAACAACAAAGTCGATGCATATTAGCGACAATTTGATGGGTTCCCATGGGAAACATGGGTTCTTCGAACCCTACCACCACTAGAAAAAGAGTGGGGGCATTCCAATGCTTTTAATGTCTGTTGTCATGGCCTTTTGGTCCCTTTAAGGGTCTGATAACTTGTTTAATGTTTTTGGGTCCAATGGACGACAATTATTGTTGTCGAATTTAACAAAAGGAAGAAAAAAGAAAACAAGATCTCTTTTTGGGAAACCACTGGCAAAAGATGGACACGAGATAAAATTCTGAGAGCTAATCTCGTATAGAAGAATAATTAGTGCGCTATTTTCCCTCTTTCTCCCATAGTTGTCGGAAAGATTATCATAGTTAATCAAATTGGAAGAGCAAGCAGGGTAAACAAAAATTTCTTTTTTCATCATCTTCTCTATTTTTAATCTTCATTTTTTGTCCTGATATCCTTCTACTACACACCCTTTACTCTTCTCTTTTCTCATTGATACACCAATGGATTGCCAAACCCAAATCAAACAAATAAAAAGAAACGGCCTCGTATTATTCATTCATTTAAATTTTATATTGGTACCCACTTAATGGTCTAGTGGTAGTACAACGCGTTTACCACACAAAAGACCATGGTTCAAATCCCACTCTTGCAGGGGCTGCGTTAGGTAGTCGACGACCAGTGTAAAAAATAGTTGAATCTTTCAACATGGATTTGAGCAAGAATCCATGTAGCCGACCCTACTTATAGTGGGAGAAGGCTTAGTACGTTTTTTTTTAAATTTTTATATTGCTCCGTTGGCTCTCTGTTTTGATCATCCAAAATCTTTTTCTTGTGGATAGTTAAAAAAACACAGCTTTTCTTTTGTTCGGTTTTTCATTCTTCTCCTTTTTCATTCATTTCAATTTTTTTCTCGAACAACCCTTTTTCCCAGCAATTGTGACTCATTGGACCCTTCTATTTGATGATACATCAATTCATAAGAAGAATATTCCCCATAGGTAGACCAACATTAAAAAAACACATTCGTAGCCCATCTGGGCTTACTCTTTGTATCTTTTGGAGATACTTTCCAAAGATGGAACCCGTCCTTCCAAGGGGAGCCACTGTTGGAGAGGAAAACCCATTATTCTTCCTTATGGCATCACCTAGGGTTCTGGCATTGCGTTTTTTGAAGAAGAATCCATCTGCTAAAGGGTGTTATCACCATCTCCGACATCATATTCTGTCCTATGACTGTTGTTTTTTATTAACGTCTTCTCCAGAGGCGTTGGGTTCTGAGGATGGGTGCTAGCGATGATTCAAGAAGTCGATGACGGAGCTCTGACGCAGTGGCAAGGAGAATGGAACTTTGGGATGCGTGAGTTGTGGTTGGGATGTAACTTGTTCCTTGCAGGTTCTTCCTTCATCTCAGTTGGACATCACTTGATTCTGCGATTGTCACAGAGCTTGGCCATTCCTTGGATATCACGATAATGGTCTTGCTGTCCTAGAACCTTGATGTTGTTGGCATAAACACCAACTATTGACATCACATCACCATCTCAAATTTGAAGAATAAATAAAGGCAATACAAACTTTGAGAAAATAAACCAAATCTAAACAAAATTGAATCTTAAAGTTGAACCCAAAATCGACTTGTTTTGACAACCTGTTAAAATATATAAAAGAGGATGTGTGGAATCAAGAACAATAGAAAATTCTAATTTATATGGATTCTTACTCCCTATGGAGTGGGATGAAACCATGACTCCATGGGAGAAAGCCACTAAGGGTTAGATACTCTATTAAGTTTCTTAAGGATTACAGAATTTACAGTAGGTCTGTTGCTCTATATATAGCTGACAAATACACTAATGTCCCACTAGTAGGCTATATGAGATTAAGCAAAGCATAGCATAATTGGATCGTTAGATATCTAATTAACCATTTATATCATACTCCAATAGTCAGACAGTTAATTCATAATATTGTACCATTTTGGAATGCCTCTAGTTTAGGTGGGTAGCCTTAAGTCAACTAATTGGGCCTCCGCCTCATATGCGTTGGCCTAACAATGGTCGACTATTGCAACTCAAATCGACCAACCCCTCCGCTCAACTAATTGGACTAATTAGTCGATCGATTTTTAGAAGCTTGGTACCCATTGATGATGATGATAGCTATCTGTTGAGACTTACATACATATATCCCCCAATTGGGGAGTATGGATAGCTGAGGCTTACACATGTAGCATGTAACATGTAAGATGATGTTAGAAAATAGAAAATAAAAAGAGAGAGCAGATCCAAGACATTGGGATGGAGGGTAAATAATACTTCGAGAGATAGAAAGAAGGGATGCCATTTGGGGAAAAAGATAGAGGGGGTTTGAGTTAAGATGAGGGGGAGACCCAGAGTCAGAGTTTTGAGAGCTTGACGGATGTCAGCATGGTTTATAAAAACACACCTCGATGCATACACCTTGAGGTGAGGCAGTCGGAAACCGTTCCAGAACGATCGCCTCAGCTGGGATCTGTGAGGCGAGCACCCCGGTTGGTCGAGGTAGTTGAGGCATGAGGCGAGGCATCCCTCGAAGCATTTTTGTTTTTTAGAGTATTTTTTATGTAAATTATTTGTTTTATTGACAGTTTTAGATGATTACAAAGAGGTTTTGTTGTTTGAGATATAATTATACAAGTTGAATGCTTAAAGTTGGCTGCTTTCGTGTTCGTATTTGCCATTAAACATGTCCAATTATGTCGATAAACTCTTATTGTTATACCCTTAGACATACGAATATGTAAATATTGTAGAAAACATATCAACCACCACTTGCCATGTCAACTTCATCCTAGCCCTCGATCGAGCAGCCTTCTAAGTCAATAGTTAGCATTTAGGCCAGGTCATTTCTGATTTCTTAATGATGAACTCATTGAACCGCAACTATATATTTCTATATAATTAGGGTTCGGGGGTGGACACTTAGTCAATTTCTCACCTCCTATAGTGACCTTGGTCTCGAAGACTATTAGGATAGTGGAATCATCACTTTTGATGGCAAGGAGGGGGTACATCAGAACGGAAATAAGATCGCTAATAAAAATTTTCGTCAAAAGGGTTGCCCCCACACCCTGCAGGGGTTGGGGGAGCAGGACGCCTCCCCCCAATGCTCGTTGACCGCGCAACGAGACCCTTATCTTGATTGAGTATGGTACGACAGGAGGGGGTGCATACGATGGTTCTTTAACCTGGGTCAGATGGTTAGAATTCAGGGGTATATCAATAGATTCCCTCCTTGATTTGATGGAAATTAGTAAAAAGGCATATACCATTATATATCTAATATATATCGTCATTTGGTGTTCCTATCTTTATAATTTCATCATATGTTATAGTGATATATATCATATCTTAGTCAAAAAATACATAATTTCATTAGTATATATTTTATTGTAGTTTTTATATGTATTTATTCATATAAATTGAGGTTTACACCTTAACCACCTCCAGATATGCCTTGCTTCGATTCCATGGAAACCACCTTCACTTTTTATTTTTTCAAACCTTGGATGCCAGTGCAAACCTCTCTTGGCTAATGTCGTCGAAAGATGGTGTGGAAAGATGTACTGATGGTGGCCGAGACATCTGCTGTTTCCATTGCATTTTTCTGTAGAACAATTTTCAAAGACCTTCTATGATCTTGTTGTCTGATTCTGATGAAGAAAAGCTGGCTATTGTTGGACCTCGTACAATCTTATGGGTGTTTGACAAGTAATGAAGCCTTCAGTGGAAGGTTGAAGATTGGTGACAACTATTAACACACCTAATTTTGGCATTATGGGATTACTTGCTTGTGAATTTCCCAACCATGGTTGCTCGTCTTGTGAAAGCTTCTACTTGATTGCACATGTTTCCAGGATTGATTTCATTGGGCGCCTAATCCATTGGGTGGTTGGTTGCTTTATGCATGTGGTTTACGGAGGAATAGGTTATATGACTTTTGGGTTCACAAAATGAGTTTTTGGGGGTACTTGGCATTTGATGGCAGTGCCTATTGATGAGAGACAAAGCTGTTTAGGGGGTTCGTCATTGTATGATTGTACTCAAGGGTTTCTTTTTTAGTACTATGATATGAGACACTTTCATGGTTGGGGTCCATTGGAATTGAGTTAAATTTATTATTTTTTACTCCATTGCCATGGAGTTGGATGTCAAGTAGAAGATTTCTTTTACGATGTTGGTAATCTGGTGTGAAGGGAGGTTGTATTTTCCCGTCTTCATGATGTCTTGTTAAGCATTGAATAGATGGGGAGAATACGACTTGAGGGGTGTTGTTTACGACAATTTAGAAAAATTTCAAGGTGGGAAGCGATTCTGATCGAAGGACTATATGATGAAGAGAAAGGATGAGCCAATTCTGACAAATAATAAACAACATTGGTCTAGTGGACTTCATTTTCTTTGATCTTACACATACATGTTTGAATAAACACATCATTCCATTTTATCGAGGGGGTCGAGGGGAGGCGTCAATCGATGGTTTGCCAACTCTGATTAGGGTATGCCCAGGTGCCTATGTCTGTCATCTCCCCGCTACGTGCCCATGCACCCATATTCCTCATGCTCAACAACAGAGCCCCAACTATATATTCTGGCCGAGTTAAATTCTCGGTATGGGAGAAGGTCCTTCTTCTTGCAAGAGGAAAGGGAGGACTAGTCGACCATGAACACCTTTCTTGGAGACTTCTAAAGAAGGAACGATTAGATCAACTCTTCCTCCAACTAAAGATTTTGAGCACAAGCCATCTTACAAGTGGGTAAAAAATGGGTGCTTTCTCACTGAGTGTATCTCCCTCTTTTGGACCTCATAAAAAAGGGTGCTTTCTTTCCATTGATGCATGCGATTGATAAATCCTAGATTTATCAGCTTAATTGATTATATTTATCTCTCTTGCTTACCAATTTGTGTGTTGTAAATATTTAACACTATTTAACATATATTAATATAATCCTATTATGGTGTAATATTTTATGTATTTATTTCTTATTAAAAGCCATGGTCGGTCCCAAGCCCGGTTAAATGAGGAGGGTTGCGTTAGGTAGTCGACAGCCAGCGTAAAACAGTCCGAGACAACTTCTTAAATAATATTTTTTTTCTAAAAAAGTACTATTTAGAAAGTTGACTCATGACAATCAGAACTTTTCAACATGGATTTAAGCAAACATACGGATTTCGTTGGGGCATTCCCTATTGCGACGCGTTGCATCGCCTGAATGCAATGAAAAATTGGCAAGGGCCGCTACATCGCAGCCTAGATGTAGTTCAAATTTGCAAGGGTTCTCGCATGAGGAATACATGCGGGTAATTAAGCTAGTTCCGCTGCATCACCGCCCGAATGCAGTCCAAAATTTACAAGGGTTCTCGCATAATGGACGCATGCGAGTAAAGAAGTTAGTCCAAAAGAGATTGCAACGGAAGTTGCGGATTTGTAGTTGTAATATTGGTACTTTAACTGGAAAATTGTTGGAGATAGTGGATGCAATGGATAGAAGGAAGATTCATATACTATGCCTTCAAGAGACTAAATGGGTTGGAGAGAAAGTAAGGGAGATCGAAAAGACAAGCTTTAAACTTTGGTATTCAGGTAAAGATAATGGTAGAAACGATGTTGGAGTGGTTGTTCATAAGGATTTGAAGGATTGTGTGGTTGAGGTAAAAAGATTCGGAGATCGAATTATTTTTGCTAAAATTGGTGCTTGGAGAAGACATTTTGAATATAATCTCAGTTTATGCATCACAAATTGGTTTAGATGAAAGGACTAAACAAGCTTTTTGGGAGGATCTAGATAAGATTTTACAAGGAATCCCACAAAGAGAGATGATTTGCATATGTGGAGATCTTAGTGAACACGCGGGAAAAGATGCTTCAGGTATGCTAGTGTTCATGGAGGACATGATTTTGGGGGTAGAAATGAAGAGGGAAAAGTCATCCTGGACTTTATAACAACATATGATCTTTTCATAGCAATCACTCTCTTCAAGAAGAGGGGAGCATTTAATTACTTATAAGAGTGAGCCAACTAGAACACAGATAGATTACTTTGCGTTGAGGAGAAGAGATCAGTTGTGTTGTAAAGACTGCAAAGTAATCCCAGGAGAGAGTTTGACAACCCAACATCGCTTGTTAGTCTTGGATGTACAAATAAAAGGGCTGGTAAAGAAAAGGAAGGTTCCTAAAGTCACTAGAACTAGATGGTGAACTCTTCCACTGAAGCAATCGAGCTTCAGGGAGAAGGTTTTAGAAGACTTATCTTGTGATTGTAGCGGAAGTGCAAACGAGACGTGGGAGGCAGTAGCATCTTGTATCCGAAAGGTAGCCAAAGAGATGTTAGACGAGTCAAAGGGAGGAGCCCCAGGTCAAAAGGAGGCTTGGTGGTGGAGTGAAGGGGTGCAAGAGAAGCTACAAATTAAAAGAGCATGCTTTAAGGCTATGTCTAAGGATAAAATAGAGGAAACTGTCACAAAGTACAAAATAGTGAAGAAGGAAGTAAAGAAAGCTGTAAGCGAAGTTAAGTCAAAAGCTTATGAAATTTTGTATAAAAATCTCGACTCTAAGGAGGGCCAGAAGGATATATTCAGGTTGGCCAAAGTAAGAGAAAGAAAGATCAAAGGCCTTTCTTAAGTGAGATGCATTAAGGACGAGGAAGGTCACGTGCTTGTTACTCAGAAGGATATAGAGACTAGATGGGAGTAATACTTCCATAAACTTTTCATTGGGGAAGGAAATAGAGAGATCACATGGGGTGATCTAGCTAGTAGTGAAAGTTACTTGAATCGTGCAAGCTATAGACGGATACAAAGAAAGGAAGTAGAGGAGGCTTTGAAGGTTATGAGACCTGGGAAAGGTGTAGGACCGGATGACATCTCTATATAAGTATGAAGAGTCTTAGGTGAGTGCGGTTTGACTTGGCTTACGAATCTATTCAATGTTATTTGGTGAAGCAAGAAAATGCCTGAAGATTGGAGGAGTATCGTGGTGCCTCTTTATAAGAATAAAGGAGACATTCAGAATTGTTCTTAGAGGTACCAAGCTGATGAGTGACACTATGAAAATTTGGGAACGTGTGATCGAAAGAAGGTTGAGTCAAGTTTCCAACGTAAAAGAAAACTATCCATGTCGCTGAACTATTGAAGCCATTCATTTGCTGAGGAGAACAATGGAGATTTATAAAGCTAAAAGGAAGAACCTTTATATGATCTTTATTGATTTGGAGAATGTTTATGATTCTGTCCCACGAGAGATATTGTGGAGAGTTTTGGAGAAGAGATAAGTACCCGTCCTATACATTAACCTCATAAAGGACATGTATGATAGGGCTTTATCTTGTATAAGGATCCCGTCTGAGAAGACTAGCTATTTTGACATCAACATTGGTTTACATCAAGGTTCAGCTTTGAGTCCATTTCTTTTTACTTTGATTATGTACGAGTTGATAAGTCACATTCAGGATGAGTCACCTTGGTGTATGTTATTTGCTGATGATATTGTGTTGATTGACGATACTAGAGATGGAGTAAATGAGAAGCTTGAGGTATGGAGACATGAGTTGGAGAGTAAAGGATTTCGTATAAGTAGGGCTAAGACAGAATATATGGAGTGTACCTTTGATGGAAGCAATGGTGAAGGAATCGAGGTGAAGATTGGTGATGATAACATTCGGAAGATAGATTCTTTTAAATATATGGGATCTATTTTACAACATGGTGGGGAAATTGATGGAGATGCTACTAATAGAATAAATGCAGGGTGGCTAAAGTGGAGAGGAGCCTCTGCTGTTCTCTGTGATAAGAAATTTCTTTAAAAATTAAAGGAAAGTTTTACAAAGCAGCTGTGAGACATGCTATGCTCTATGGATCTGAATGTTGGCCTGTGAACCATAGACATGTGCAGAGAATGGCTGTAGCAGAAATGAAAATGCTAAGGTGGATGTGTTGACACAAACGTAAAGATCAGATTCAGAATGTTGCAATCAGAAAGGAAGTTGGTGTAGCTCCGATCGAGGATAAGATGCGTGAAAATCGCTTAAGATGGTTTGGTCATTTGCAAAGAAGATCGACTGATGCACCAGTTAGGAGATGCGAGTGTTGGGATGTTGAGCCGGCTAAGAAAGGACGAGGACTACCCAAGAAGTGTTGGAAAGATACTATACGAAGGGATCTTAGTTTTATGGATATAAGCCCGGGATTGACCCAAGATAGATCTGAATGGAGGTGAAGAATCCATATAGCCGACCCTACTTAATTGTGGGAAAAGACTTTGTTGTTGTTGTATTTATTTCTTATTAAAAATCAAATAAAAAATAGAATAAAATTGTATATAAATAAATTAACGTAAAAAAATCCAAAAAATAAGCAAAAGAAAAATCAAAGAAAATTGTTTTATATGGTTTTTATTCGTATTTAATTTTTATCTATGTGTAAATGACCTCTAATTTCTTTGGTTTCTACATGAAAGTTGTAGATCTCATCGAGATCTACATCTTTCACGTTTATGACTTTTCCTAAATCCTTTTTTAACTAATTCTTTTTGAATTTACTTTGATATCTAATTTCTTCAATTTTGATTGGGCCACGTGGTGCCATCAGATTTGGCCATGTGGCCTGCTCCTGTGTCGCCACCCGTCTCTCTTTTGCAATGTCTGATCGCTTCTTGATCAGACAGATCATGATCGTTTATCAGCACCTTCATTATAGCCCTTTGATCTGATCCTTAGATCAGATCATAGACGCCCGTTAGCGCCCCATTTTGAACCGTTGGATCATATGATCCAACGGTCCTCGCTTCGCCCCTAACCTCTTGCTGTTACCAACCTCATCCAAACCGCCCTTCTTCTCCAATTTACACCAAGTACCTTCAGTTCCCTTCCGACCAACCGCAACAGCCCTCCCGTTATCCTATGAACCACTTTTCACGCCATACCCTTAATCACCTCCAAACCCTAACTTCTCTCCGATGATTGCGGTTGAAACTTCCGCCAAGCCTTCTGCAACTTCTGACTTCTCTTCAAATCACCGCCACCTTGTGCGGCGGTTGTCCAACCTTGCGAGAACCCTAGCCTAGCTCTACTCTGCCTTTTCGTGACAGGACAGGGTGGATCGAGGAGGCCATTGACAACTAGTGGCTCCGTTGCAACCCATGGCTGAAGCAACCATGCAACGGTCGTGCTCGGCTGTTCGAGCTTCTTGGTGTTGCTGCCAGAGTATGAAGCGAAGACCAGACACTTCAAGCGTCGTCCCCAAGCTGCCTCCTCCATCCCGGTGACCTTCAAATCCGGGCAAAAAGGTCTAGTTTAGATGTTGTCTTCTTTTCTTCAAATTTTAATGGCATGTATGAATTCCATCATTACACTCCAACCATATCTGAATCTCTGTCGAAGATCCTAGATCTTCGCTGGAGGATCCAATTACCATATTCCTTCCTCCATAACCTCTACCACCTCCTCCTTTCTTCTTCGTTCAAATGAAGAGGAATCCACTGTGAGCTTCACCTTCTTCATACGTTATAGCTCTCCGCTCCACTCAAGCTCGCACACACTCACTTTCAAATTGCTTCGGCTATGCTCTTCTAACTTCTACAGGTAGCGATCTCTTTCAATGGTCGAAATTCAACAACCCTCTTTGATCAAGATTTTCTCCTTCAATGGTTCGTCAATGTCTCCAACTTACGGAAGCTCGTGGACCTTCTCTGATGTCATGTAATCCTCACGGGCCTTTTCTTGACTCTCGTCGACCATTAGATAGCATCCTGGAGCTTGGCGAAGGAAGGAGGGGCTCGCCGGAGCCTCGCCCTTTCCGCAACCTTGCAGGCGGAGCTGCTTCAAGGAGGAGGCACATGTGCCGTTAGATCGGCCCATTTTGGGGATGATCCGACAGTGCAATTTTGTCCATGTCATCGACATTCGAACCTACAACTAAAGAGCGTCCAAGCCTCAAGTCGAAGCTCCAGACTTCAACACGTGGCCCGAGCCACGCTCCTGCGCCCAAAACTAGATTCGCTCGTGCATCCTGCGAGTTTAGGTAAATTGCATTAATACCTTGTTGATTATCCTTAATTGCAGGAATATCCCCGCGTAGGGGGTATTCAATAAATTTGCCCGCCGGTTTTTAATATTTGCTTTTGAGTCCCTCCAGAGACCTATATGTAAGGATTTCTATATGTTTTTATTACAGTTATGCCCCTGCATTCAAATTTGATTAACTTTATCAATGTATGTCTGAATGAAGTAATTTCGATGGCTTTTTGATCCTTGTTTATTTGTCTTTGATTTAAGATGAATTATGTCTTGATTATACAATAAAATAAGGATTAATTTGTGAGTCTATCTCATGCTTCCCTGAAGCTTGACTCTATATTGCATTGATCAATTGGACGTAGATGTTATTTATATAATTACTTAAGTTTGGATAATTGTGCTAGGGCATATTCATGAGTAAATTTGCATGCGTTAGAGTTTTATCATTCTTATATCATTATTTCCTAACATACACTAGTGTGTTTTCATCCATGCATGCATTAGTGATGTGCATTTTAACTTGCATTCATTGCTTGCACTATTATGTTTGTTTTGACCCGGATATTTTTTCAATCGCTTAACCTAGATATTTAAACATCCAAATAATCGTATTATGGCTCGTATCCTTGTGACTCTGGACTTCTCATGTTAAAAATTAAAGACGAATCCTCTTCATAGAGATTATTGATTCGGTTCTATATGGAAAGCTAAGTGCCCGTGCTACAACGGATTGATTTTAATCTAAGCATTTATCTCTTCGTCAACGATGTAACGCCTTTGTGAATTCTAATAGAGTAAAATGATTCGAACCTTTGCATGTCAATACCAAAATCACAAATATTTAACAATCTAACAACTTTGGGGGTAATCAAGCCTGTCACAATCAATCGAGGAGTTAAATTTGGCACTTTATTTTTTTTGAGGTGATGGTTGTAGAAACTGCATGGATTCCGAGTTGGCCAGCCGAGTTTATTCTGTTTTTGATGGAAAAGAGGGCGATCCCCCAAAATGGGAGTCACCGCAATTTATTAAAGCATTAAGAAGTTAAGGTAAGATAAAATATCAACGTAGCCAAGATTGATATAGTGCTTTACAATGCAAAGCTACGTTCTTCGAATAAAATCTTTGATTATTGAAGACCATGTCGTTCCGCCCGAGCCAGATGGCCCACTGAACCGCAAACATCTTGGAAATGTCATCACTAGAGTTGCCATCCACCAAATGAACCGACCTCCAGAACTCTTCAGCCCCTCCGGTCTCCATCCCCTGAATCCCAACCTCCCCCCAAACCCGCGTCGAGACGGGACATCTGAAAAACAGGTGATCCGAATCCTCCACCATCCCCTCGCACCTGTCGTGCATAGTGTCTGTCATGTTAAACAACCTCCCCCTCATCGCGTTATCGCATAAGCGATTTCTTCTCAGACACCACAAAAATATTTTAATTCTGCACGGGATCTTGGCCGCCCAAACAACCTTTATGTCCTGGTACATCGTCGAGTTCTGCTCCTCCGCTGCCCCTCTCAAAGCCGCATATGCTTTCTTCACCGAGAATGTTGCCCCTCTTTATGCAAAATGATCAATTCTGAGCGCAAAGGCCCCTGGCGGAGGGATCTCCTCATGCAGTTTGAATAGTTCCTACAGACAGTGGTTCGAGAGATCCGATGAGAAGGCCGACGTCCACGTACCCGCCTCCGCCAACCGCGAGAGGGTACCCTTCTTTGAGGTCGCCAAAGCAAAAAGTCCGGGAAATCTTCCCTCAAGAGCTCCCTCCCCCATCCAATCATCCCTCTAGAATCTGAAAGTGTGGCCATCTCTTACTCTCGGCTCTTAGTTAGAGGCAATCCTCGGTAAGACCTCCCGAATGCTCACCCAAAGTGGCGATTCAAACCTCACTCTACCAGCCACCAACTCACCATTGACCCCATAGATGATCCTTAACAGCCTGGCCGCCAGCGAGGTCGACGGGCCCTATATGCGAGTCATCCACTTATCTATAAGCGCCTTGTTCATACACTTCACATCACACACCCCCAACCCCCCTTCGTTGCGCCCCTTCGTCACCTCCTCCCAGCCGACCAAATGCTGTCCGGATCTTTGTTACTCACCATCCGACCAAAAGAAAGTCTCATCATAGTCTCAATTCTCTTTCTAATCCCCATCGACATCAACCTAGTGGAATAGAAAAATATAATGATGGCCGAGAACACATGCTTTAAGAGTATCAACTTCCCTCCCCTCGACAAAGCGATTACCTTCCACCCTGCCGGCCTCTGTTCCATTTTCTGCACCACCATGTCCCAGTTCGCCTTCAATTTTCTGCACCACCACATCCCAATTCGCCTTCCGTAGTTTCCCAGCCACTAACGACAGCTCCATAGCGGGCTCCCCGTGCCCTCCGACATCCTAGAGCGCTCCCCCTTGTCCATTCTAAACGATACTTTTACATCTAGAGGGACATGAGATCTATTGCCTTGCCCACATGGGGTGAAACCGGTTGCATGTAGATAGATTTTCACAACAAAACAATCTCCTGATGGTATAATAGACATTTTAAAAGCTCGACTGGTGGCAAAGGGCTTTACTCAAACACATGACGTGGATTATTTTGAGACTTTCTCGTCAGTGGTCAAATCAAGTTGTATTCGTTCTATCCTATCTGTTGCCATCAACTACAATTGACCTATATTCCAACCTGATGTGAAAAATACCTTCCTGTATGGTGATCATGAGGAAGAGGTTCATATGATGCAGCCAACCGGGCACTCAGTCATGGGGGAGTGTGTATGTCGGCTTTGCTAGGCCATTTATGGCTTGAAGCTAAGTCCACGGGCTTTGTTTGACATGCTAACTACTGAGATTGGCTCTCTTGGGTTTCGAAGTAATCAGATTACTCTGTCTTTGTGACGACGAACCATTGTGATTACAATATTGGTTTTATATGTTGATGACATGGTGATAACTGGTAATGACGAAGCAGTAATTGCAGAGACCAAGGTCTTCAAAAGGTGTTTGTCCCAAAGAACCTTGGTCATGTACACTACTTCTAGGGTATATATGCTATCGCCAAAAGAGAAGGGTTACATTTGTCACATATGAAATATTGCATGGATATTCTCACAGAGGCATGTTTTTTTGTTGTATACCATCGGGTATGCCAACGGAGGCACGGAAGCATACCACTTCTCCTGATCTCGCATCGAGGATCCTACTCGATACAGAAGCATAGTAGATAAACTTCTTTACCTCACTGTCACTAGGCTTGATATATCATATGCTCTCAGTAGGGCATGCCAACATTTAGATAGACTGTGCTACAATCATTGTCAGAAAGTTCTTTTGATACTATGCTATCTAAAGGGGTCTTCTTCTGTATGTGGTCTTTTCTCTATAACCAATGGCCACACCACTATTACCGCTTATATTGATGCAGACTATGTAGTTCTCCTGATGACAGACGATCCACTACTTTGTATACTATGTTTGTTGGAGGAAATCTTGTTACCTAGTAACAAGAAGTCTATTGTATTTAGGTGAAGTGCTGAAGCAGAATATAGGGCAATAGCTCAGGCCACATGTGAGCTTACTTGATTGACATCTTTCTTGGTAGAAATTGGTCTTCCTGCAGCTACTCCATTTCCTTTGCATTGTGATGACAAATCTACTATATATATTGCCACCAATCCAGTTTTTCATGAAAGAACCAAACATATTTGTAGAGTTATATTTGTTTATGGTTTTTATTTCATGTTTCCGTACTGTTTCTTTATTCTCTGTACTAAAGAATGTCTTATGTAATTTACCCATAGGCTACTCTCCTATATAAGAGAGCCTAGAGTTCACGGAATAAACACATCTCGTATTTTTCTCCAACATGGTATCAGAGAGACATTCCTAGACCGGAGCTCTCGTACCCTAATTTTAACACTACCAGCCGCCCCGTTCTCTCCTTGCACAACTAGCGCCGCCGCCCCCACCAGCGCTGCGGCCCCTTCCCCCACCCCCCGCCTTCTTCCTCGCGGTGCAGCTTCTTGCTGCGCAGCCCTCTCGCAGCGCTGACCCCCCACCCCGCGCGCTGGGCTCTTCTGTGTGCTGAATCCCCTCTACGCGCTGAAGCCCTCACCGCTTAACACTGTGCCCCCCCGTGTGATCGACCATCAAGTGTAGCATTCGTGCACGACTCTTTTGCACGCGAGCCCTGTCTGTGTGCTGTGACTAAGAGATCCAACGTCGGGGTCTTCGCCTGAGCAATGGATTTGAGTGCATAAGTTTACATATGCATTCAAATCCACGTATGGTTGTGTAGACATTGATTATTTGCTCTACAAAGCCCCAGTTCTCTACTTCCGACAATATGTAAGATAGCCAAGTCGATGTACCCGTCACATGCACCTTCAGAGGTCCATCGCCTATTGTTAAGATGGACGGGACAAACTATGAATCACGGGCTATTCAATTCATGAGCATGATGAAGTCTACCCGTAAGAAGCACATTCTTACCGAGGAAGAGCCGGTTGAGAAGATTGGGGTTAACGCCTCATGGGAGTCGGATGATGCGTATGCCAAGATTTGGCTTTTAGGCACATTGGCAATAGAGATCGCCAATGATATACTCCATCAGCCCACAACCAAGGCGATGTGGGATATTCTTGCTGCCACTTATTCACAAGCGAAGAACGAGACCAAGATCCTACAGCTCCAACATGATATTTTACTATAAAAAAGAATGGACAACCATATCACTCGTTGTATACATCCTTGTGGGGGATGTTTGAGAAGCTCTATAGCTTCATGCCCCTTACATCTACTCATGAGCAGCAGAAAACGTATAGGAATTCCGCCATAGTTGGTGTCACAGGGTCAAAATCCTGTTATCGATTTCGACCGAACCTGTGCGGCGTTAGCTAACCCGTAGCTAACCAGCCTTCCCGAGTAGAACGGTCGTGGACGCGCTCTAACTCTTCTCGTACTCCTGCTTGCTAGTGTACCAACGCTTCCAACACAAACACGAGCACGAACTCTGGATCGTTCAAGAACACTCTCAAGAACTTGCTCAAGAACGCTCAAGAACTCAACCAAGCAATCACACAAGCATGGGCACAAAGCTCTTCTCTTATTAAAAGGGGAACTCTCTCTGGAGTGGGTGGACACACTACACTCTCTCGTGTACTCTGTGTGTACACTGTGTACTCTATGTGTTTACAAATGAGCCACCACCTCTCCTTTTATACAAGACTCAAAGCAACCCAAGGGACACATTATTACATTTACAATAATGATACATAAAGATACAAGAGACCCTTCGACTTCTTCGGCAACCCTTCGCGTTCCTCAGCAACTCTTCGTCTGCTCGTCTTTTCGACTCCCTTGTTGTCCTTTCGTCTTCCCGCACAGTTGACGCCCAGTCAACTGCCCAGTCATCAACACACTCGCGCTCCAACGCTTGCTGATACAGCTTTGCCGTAATTCATCGAGTGCCACCGAACACTCGGTCTTGTGCCAAAGGGAACCCGCAGCCTGCAGACCCTCGTGCGGTAAACCCTTCCTTAGCATTCTGTATGCTAAGGGGAAGTCCTCCAGATCTTCGCTATTGTGGCCTCCAGACCACTCTCGTACATGTACTACCGAGCATGCTTGACAATGCTTGTACTCAGCACCTGCAACGCTCCATACCTTTGTGGATCGCCACGCATTAGTACTGATATCGTGCGTCTTCGTGCATACGCCTCTGTGATCGTTCTCAGATCTTGGTAGACTCTACTATTCCTCCTATGGAGGAAACCTTTCGTTGGTTCAGTCGGATCAATGTTCCATCTTCAACAGCCAGCCTTACGTCCTCAACAATGGCAACTTCCCGAGGTTGAGGAGGATCTTCTCAATTTCGTGGTCGCGAACCTAGGGGTCGAGGAGGTCGTATTCATCAGCCGTGTACTTTCCGCCATTGTCCAGGACATATAGAGGATACATGCTACGCCAAGCATGGATACCCTGCCTCTGCTCGAGTGGCTGAACAGATTGAACCCCCAGCTGCTTCTTCTCTGGATCACCAGTTTGAGGATCTTGTAGCAAGATTGAGCGACATTATACCTCCTTCCGGCGCTGTCACATCTTCGTCTGCCCCTAAAAGCCATTCATATGTAGCTGTTTCAACCTCGTCCAGTACCTCAGGTAGTACTTACACATTCACTAGTAGTAGTGGACATGATGCTATAGAATGGATTATGGACTCTGGTGCCATACATCACTTGTGTGGAGATAGGGGTCAACTTACGGCTTACATACAGGTTCCTCCAGGACGAACTGTGGTTATTGCAGATGGGACTAATTCTCCAATTACTGGACAAGGGGAGATCACCTTGACACCCTCTATGCATCTACAGAATCATGCACCGGATTTATCTATGAACTTATTATCCATTAGCTAGATTACAAAGGACTTACATTGTCGAGCTATTTTTGACCCATCCTATCTTGTTTTTCAGGACATCCTTATGGGCAAGGTGATTGGGTGTGGCCGTGAGCATGACGGTCTCTATCGCCTCGTCAGAACTCCCTATGCTAGACTCTACTCTCTATTCGCTGGACCTATCTCACCATTTACGTGGCACCTGCATTTTGGTCATCTCCCGCTCCAGAAATTGTGCTGTGTTCTGCCTCAAATCTTGCCTCATACATCCTTTCAATGCTTGGCATGTCAGTTGGGAAAACATCATCGCTCTGCCTTTCCCAATCGTCAGAGTTGGAGTAGTAGCTCCAATTTTCAGTTGTTTCATATAGATATTTGGGGGTCCCAATCGTGTTTCTGATCACCATGGGCACATGTTTTATCTAGTTATCGTGGATGATTTTTTCTTGTTTATCTTGGATCATTCTTTTCAAGGAATAAATATGAAGCTGGCGATTTTGACTCATCTACTCTTCACGTATTTAGGCATGCCCATAGCATAAGCACTTCTATTATGGAGTAAGACGATTGGTTCTTAATGTTTGTTAGTAAGGCCTGAATTTATTGTTGACAAGAAAGTGAACGGAGCCGTGCGTCTCTGTTGATGTAAGCAAATGTATTCATATCATCGAATTAGAAAATTAAAGCGGCAACATTTTTTTTTATGAAAATATATGGAACTGAGATCTAGACCCCTGAATACGTTCGTTCCCTTTGTCTTCTTATGCAGCAGAGTATCATCATTAACAACAGTTTTAGAGACAGCTAAACAGGACACTGAACCTCATACACAGCTAAACAGGACACTGAACCTTATTCACTACTATCAGCCCTAATGTGCAATGCCCTTCCATCAGATGTGAATGTGTTAGGTAGCTATCATCCCCAATCACTACTTGGCTGAGTTATCCAAGGAAAATCGACTACCAAACCTAAATTAACTATTTGAATAAGAAGAAAACTTCAATATTCTTGATTTCGTGGGAGGTTGTCATCTGTAAAGTTCAGAATTGGCAAGAGTTCTGCTAATGGAATTATAATTGACATGATGGATGACGAGTTGAAGTCCAACCTATTAGCAACTTCATCTTTTTATGGCTGCGCTTTTATATTTTTATTAATTTGTATACTAGGATCCTCCTGATCTAATAAAGGACCACATTTGTCTTTTTTAATTGCAGGTCTATGAGAATGCTTCAGTTCTTTTCACAACACCACATGGAGATGGTTTATCTGTATTCGATCGAAGGGTCTGGTTAATTGTATGTTAAGCGAGACAACCACACAAGTCTCATGAGGTGAATTTTATATCTGCATAAGGGGCTACATGTGCCCGGGCTCATCTGCCAATTGATTTTCAATATCATCAATGTGTCGTGGAGAAATGTGGAATATGCCGGGGTTAATCCAACTCAATGCGGAATATATCCTCGTTCTGATTTGCATTTGTAAATATGGTGGCGAAACCTTCCAATGTAGTCTCTTTTAAAGTTGGGTTCTTCTGAGGGCCTTGCTGCATTTTATGTACCGCTTTTCTTATGCGTAAAAGAGATTTATTTTGGGATCATGCTATTTGGCTCTTGTTTGAGTTTTAACCACATAATTTCTTCAACTGAAACTGCAGAAGAGTGCTGAAATGTTGAATGGCATATCAAATATATCAGAATCCAAAACCACTATCTAATAGAAAAACCGAATGTTCTTACTTTGGAATCACTCTGGATTATGATATCCAAAACGCCCGCTGTTACATGCTGTATATATTCATGCATTTGTCCTATACTAGGATTAGGATAGGGATTTTTACATCCATAACCTTGAGTAATTTCGTAATAATATTCATAACCCTGCATAATCGTGAATTACACGAGGAACCCTGAAAAATGCTTAACTCTTACGTGGCATAACCCTGTGTTAGTTGGTATCTATTTTATCCGTTAACTCTCACATAAAAAGTTATATGTTATCAAATTTACCCCTAAAACCATTTCATATTTACAAAGTATGCCATTAGTTCCACAACCATCCCCCAAGCTGCGTCCCGACCTCCTCCAAATCTCGTGGAGAGCTCCCCCCAGCCCAACTCCTGCAGCCCAGGCCGGCACCGACCATGGCCCCACGTCGCCCACCCTCTAGCCTATCTGACCCCTGAGCCGCCCACCCCTGACCCCTGCAGACGAGGCCCCGCCGTGCCGCCCACCATCCAGCATATTCGACCCCTGTGTCGCCCACCATCCAGCATATTCGACCCCTGCGCTGCCCACCTGATCCGTGCAACTGAGGGCGAAGACCCCCCCCCCCCCCCCCCCCCCCCCCCCCCCCCAAACCCCCTTTGCTCACATTTGGAAACACAACAGAGATACAAATAGAGCTTAAGAATTTACAAGGAGCGAGAAGCAGAGTGTAGTTAAGATTAGATCTTGTATTCTGTCTTGGATCAGCCGCCTGAGATTTTGGCAGACTCTGCTAACTATTTGACCCAGGATTCATGTTCTCAATTGCGAGCTATTGGAAGCACTCTTTGCTTCTTCAGCTCTTCTCGACAAGGAGAGAAAAAATCATGCATCAGAGCTTCGTCAGAGCTCATTCTTAGCGTGGGATTCACCGTTAAGCATCTATCCACTAGGTCAAAGAGTGTGTCTGGAACAGCATCGAGAAATTCTGGTTTCTTTGCATTTTTCTTACACCAGTCTCTCAGTTTTAAAGATTGCGAAGAGTGGACATCAAATAACTCCTGAAAGGATGGTTTTGCAGGTAAGCACTTTGTCTACAAATTTTGAGGAAAAAGAAAAAGGCCAGTTAAATACTTACTGCCGGGAATGATGACTCTCGCCCGTGGATTTTGGCAACTTCCCAAAGATCTTCACTGCCTTTTAGCTTAGCAATTTCTTTAATATTTCTGGCAGTGGCAAAAAAATTAGCTAATGAAAATGGTAACACTTAACTTTATGTATTTCAACATTGAAAGGCTTACTGTTCAGGGTCACCACCGAACGGTGTCCTCCCTATGATCATATATACAGTATGGTAACTCCAGCAGACCACAAATCGATCTTGCATCCTTGATGAGGAGATCTAAATAATACCTACCAAGCCCAACCTGCCACTCACCCGCAGCCCGTGGATGCCGATTCCCCGTGCCCACCTCCTCCAGCCTAGGATTGTGCCCGCCCAGGAGAAGAGATAGAGCTGCTACAGGAGAAAGGACTCGAGGAGTCCACGTCCTCTATCTTTGGAAGGCTTTTTATTTTTTTGACAAATATTTAATAGCCTTTGGATAGACCATGGGTTAGATTAACCCATGATATGGTTGAGTTAACTGTTCCTTTAACGGAGGGTTATAGGTGTGAGACGGAGGAACTATCCAGGGTTCCTTGTGTAGTTCACGATTATGCGAGGTTATGAATGTTATTGCGAAATTACTCAGGATTATGGGTGTAAAAATCTCATTAAGATAACTCTTTTGAAAGTGTTTGCTGTAACTCCTTAATTTCTATCCGAGGTTTTTGTTTAATGGGTGATACATCAATGTGTCTATTTTCCTTTCGTTTGTGACTGCCCCTTTAATCATGATTAATACTTCTTAATTGACTGGCATCTTTCTAGTGACATTTTCCATCTTCTATCATAATCAATCTTTCCTCATCGAGATTGATTACCCTTTGATTGTGATCAGCATTTTTAATCTTGGTTAGTATCTTTTATGGAGATCACAAATCGTACAAGGTATTAACAATAGTTTGAGCTCGTTCTTTGTCGCGCACTGTGATCGTGATATGATAATCAATGGTAACGACTAGTCCCTTATCTTAGCTGGCTCATTCTCATTTTATGATAGGAAATAACTTGCGACAAGGGTTTCTATTCACAATTTGATTTCGGCCTGTTTCCACTCGACATGTTATTGGATTTTAATGGGATGCTATCAGATTAGTAGAATGTTCTGCTATGAATGCAGTGGTTCGGCTTATACTGTTGCATGTTTATGAAAAAAAATGTTGCCGAAGTGGGATTTTTATTCTATCGAAGCCCCAAAAGAATACT
This sequence comes from Ottelia alismoides, assembly GCA_037367405.1. Taxonomy (NCBI): domain Eukaryota; kingdom Viridiplantae; phylum Streptophyta; class Magnoliopsida; order Alismatales; family Hydrocharitaceae; genus Ottelia; species Ottelia alismoides. Next base: position 427,216 of record JAZKJV010003446.1, on the reverse strand, counting down.
CTTAATATGAACGTGCGATATGATAAGCATGTGAGTACTTTGATTACTCTAGCGATGACGTGATTGACTAAAAGATTGGAGTCGTATTGATGAGGGCCCGAGTCGTGTGCTATCTGCAAGACATACCGAAATCGTTGAGCATCCTAATCCAAGCCCAAGCAAGTGCCGAGCATAACAAGCTAAGTTTTAGCTAGAGCCGAGCATCTCAATCCAAGTTCAAGCACGAGTCGAGCAACCAGGCCCAAATTCGAGAAAGAGTTGAGAATCTGAAGCCGAACAAGATATGTTGAGTGCTTAAATATAAACACTAACCCCAGGGTATTCATGTCGGCTCACTATCTAAGAGTCGGCTCCTATAACACTAACCATAGATTATTATTTCTGACTTCAACTTGGTAAGTGATGAATCTGCATTTCATCATCTTTATTTATTTATTTTAGCTTAAAATTCCTTATAAAATACATGTGTGTGTGTGTATATTAATAAATTCATATTCTTATTAACCTGCAACAACAACAACAAAGTCTTTTCCCACAATTAAGTAGAGTCGACTACATGGATTCTTCGCCTCCATTCAGATCTATCATGGATCAATCTCAGGTTTATATCCACAAAACTATGATCCCTTCGTATAGTCTCTTTCCAACACTTCTTGGGCCGTCCTCACCCTCTCTTAGCGGGCTCAACATCTCAACACTCACATCTCCTAACTGGTGCATCAGCTGATCTTCTTTGCAAATGACCAAACCATCTTAAGTGATTTTCTCGTATCTTATCCTCGATCAGAGATACACCAACTTTCTTTCTGATTGCATCATCCCGAATTCGATCTTTACGTGTGTGTCCACACATCCACCTTAGCATTTTCATTTCTACGACAACCATTCTCTGCATATGTCTATGGTTCACAGACCAACATTCAGATTCATAGGGCATAACATGTCTCACGGCTTCTTTGTAAAACTTTCCTTTAATTTTTAAAGGAATTTTCTTATCACAGAGGACAAGTGAGGCTCCCATCCACTTTAATCAGCCTGCATTTATTCTATTAGCAACATCTCCATCAATTTCCCCATCATGCTGCAAAATAGATCCTAGATATCTAAAAAATCTCTCTTCCGAATGTTATCGTTACCAATCTTCACCTCGATTCCTTCACCATTGCTTCCATCATAGGTGCACCCCATATATTCCATCTTTGCCTTATACAAAATCCTTTAGTCTCTAACTCATGTCTCCAGACCTCAAGATTCTCATTTACTCCATCTCTAGTCTCGTCAATGAACACAATATCAACAACAAATAACATACACCAAGGTAATTTATCCTGAATGTGACTTGTCAACTCGTCCATAATCAAAGTGAAAAGAATTGGACTCAGAGCTGAACCTTGATGTAAACCAATGTTGATGTCAAAATAGCCAGTCTTCCCAGATGTGATCCTTACACAAGATAAAGCCCTATCATACATGTCCTTTATGAGGTTAATGTAAAAGATATGTACTTGTCTCTTCTCTAAAACTCTCCACAATATCTCTCATGGGACATAATCATAAGCCTTTCCAAATCAATAAAGATCATACGGAGGTTCTTCCTTTTAGCTCTATAAATCTACATTGTTCTCCTCAGCAAATGGATGACTTCAATAGCTGAGCACCTGGCATGAATCCGAATTGGTTTTCTTTTACGTTGGCAACTTGCCTCAACCTTCTTTCTATCTCACATTCTCAAATTTTCATAGTGTGACTCATCCGCTTGATACCTTTGTAATTTGAACAATTTTGAATGTCTCCTTTATTCGTATAGAGAGGCACCACGATACTCCTCCTCCAATCTTCAGGTATTTTCTTGCTTCACGAAATAACATTGAATAGATATGTAAGACAAGTCAGACCGCGCTCACCTAAAACTCTCTATACCTCTACAGGTATGTCATCTGATCTTACACCTTTCCCATGTCTAATAACCTTCAAAGCCTCCTCTACTTCCTTTCTTTGCATCCGTCTATAGCTTGCATGATTCAAGTAACTTTCACTACTAGCTAGATCACCCAAAGTGATCTCTTTATTTCTTTCCCCATTGAAAAGTTTATGGAAGCACTGCTCCCATCTAGTCTCTATATCCTTCTGATTAACAAGCGTGCGACCTTCCTCGTCCTTAATGCATCTCACTTGAGAAAGGTTTTTGGTCTTTCTTTCTCTTTCTTTGGCCAACCTGAATATATCCTTTTGGCCCTCCTTAAGTCGAGATTTTTATACAAAACTTCATGAGCATTTGACTTAGCTTCGCTTACCGCCTTCTTTGCTTCCTTTTTCGGTATTTTGTAGTTTGTGACAGTTTCCTCTGTTCTATCCATAGACATAGCTTTAAAGCATGCTCTTTTAGCTTCTCTTGCACCCCTTCACTCCACCACCAAGCCTCCTTTTAACTTGGAGATCCTTCCTTTAACTCACCTAACATCTCTTTAGCTACCTTTCAGATACAAGATGCCACTTCCTACCACTTCTCGTTTGCACTTCCGCTACAATCCCAAGATAAGTCTTCTAAAACCTTCTCCCTAAAGCTCGATTGCTTCAGTTAAAGATTCCACCATCTAGTTCTAGTGATCTTAGGAACTCTCCTTTTCTTGACTAACCCTTTTATTTGTATATTAAAGACTAACAAGCGATGCTGGATTGTCAAACTCTCTCTTGGGATTACTTTGCAGTCTTTACAATACAACTGATCTCTTCTCCTCAATGCAAAGTAATCTATCTGTGTTCTAGTTGGCCCACTTTTATAAGTAATTAAATGCTCCTCCCTCTTCTTGAAGAGAGTGTTTGCTATGAAAAGATCATGTTGTTAGAATATCCAGAATGACTTTTCCCTCTTCATTTCTATCCCCAAAACCATGTCCTCCATGAACACTAGCATACCCTGATGCATCTTTTCCCACATGTCCATTAAGATCTCCACCTATGCAAATCATCTCTCTTTGTGGGATTACTTGTAAAGTCTTATCCAGATCCTCCCAAAAAGCTTCCTTACTCCTTTCATTAAAACCAATTTACGGTGCATAAACTGAGATGATATTCATAGTTTCTTCTTCAAGCACTAATTTTAGCAAAATAATCTGATCCCCCAAAGCTTTGCACATCAACCACACAATCCTTTAAATCCTTGCGAACAACCACTCCAACACCATTTCTACCCTTATCTTTACATGAATACCAAAGTTTAAAGCATGTCTTCTTGATCTCCCTTGCTTTCTCTCCAACCCATTTAGTCTCTTGAATACATAGTATATGAATCTTCATTCTTTCCATCGTATCCACTATCTCCATCAATTTTCCAATTAAAGTGCCAATATTCCAACTACCAATCTGCAGCTTTCGTTGCAATCTCTTTTGGGCTAACTTCTTTACTCGCATGCATCCATTATACGAGAACCTTACAAATTTTGGACTGCATCCGGGTGGTGATGCAACGGAACTATCTTAATTACCTGCATGCGTTCCTCATCGAGACCCCCCTGCAAATTTTGAACTACATCTAGACTGTGATGTAGTGGCCCTTGCTAATTTTTCAATGATTCAGGTGATGCAACACGTCACAAGTAGGGAACGCCGCAACGAAATCTGTATGTTCGCTCAAATCCATGTTGAAAAGATCCGACTATCATGGGACAACTTCCTAAATATTATTTTTTAAAAAATATTATTTAGGAAGTTGTCTCCGATTATTTTACGTTGGTTGTCGGCTTTTCTGAGGTGGTTTGAAAGATGGTTTTCTGAGGTGGTTTTTGCAATTTTATCATTTATTTATTTTATATATTTATCCATATTTATTTTATACATATTATATTTGTAAATAATTGTAAATATTTTTAATAATTATTTAAAATAAAAAAATAAAAATAATTATTTAAAAATATATTAAACTAATTTCCTTAATTGACTATGTATATAATGTACCATATGTATATAATCAATTTCTGTAAACAACCGCACCAAAAAAATAAGCAATAAACATCTATTATTAAATTTAATAAAGTGAAGAAAATAATTTCATTTAATTAATTAATTATGTAGATAATGTGCATAATTCCAACACTAACTCCCTTCCTTATTTTGCTCTCCATTCAAATTTTAAATTTCAAATTCATTTTTTTATTCAATTTAATTGGCTCTCCCTCCCTCATTCTCACTTGACCAATCTTTTGGTGAGATGATCCTCTTCTCCAAAAGTCATCTTGTCGTAGAGAGGTGCGTAACTTCTGAATCGTCCGGTGATAGTGAGTCAGTCCTCGTCGAGGCTATTACGGTATTATTTGCTCCCACAGTGAGATCTATTTTCATTCTTGTTTTTAATATAGATTAATCTTTTTAATTTATGCATTTTTAATTTCAGTATCATTTTTTATTCTAAATCGTAGTTAATCATTTTTAATTCATCATCACTATTTGATCTGAATCCGATCCGATCTTCCATCTCATTTTCTCGATCTCATCGCTTCACGTTCTACCTCACACAATCTTTCAACTCCAGTCACACATGGTGATTGGAGACACGGTTCCCATCTCCCATTTTGCCGGATCCAAAACCATACACATTTCTATATTTTTCTTGATCGAGCCTTCATGCTCGAGTCATTATATTTGTTTTATTAAGGTACACATTTTTTAAAAGAAATCACAAAAAATTTCCATTGTTGCTTTCAAAAAAGTACAAAAAAAAGGCCAATGACATAGCTGCCATCGCACCAGCCTTCCATCGTAGAGATGCCATTGCCTCCTCCCTTGAGCAGAGCCACTGTGGTGCGGCTTGGTCCAACCACATGGACCTCCATGCCGAAGCCCGCTGCTCTTCCGCCGCAGGTCCCCTCCACCGGCGGCATGTGTCGCCCCCTCGCCCCACCGCTGCCACTCCACTTCCATCGTCTTTCTTGATCGTCGTTCACCTAGATCGACCAAATCACCGTCCTGCGCGGGCTGTTGATTAGCGATCTCCGCCGTTGCACAACCCTCTTCATCTGCGAGCAACCGTTCATCTCCGTAGCCTGCACAACCTTCTACCCCATTCACAGATCTCACGTCGCTCCTGGCGCACAACCCGATCCCCTAGGAAGCACAACTCCTTCGCGCTACCAACCACACGCAACCGCCATGATCACCCCTTCATTATAGCACCCCAGCTGCCGTGCCATCATCCCGTCTACTAGAAGCTCCACCAGAGCCACACACTACAAGCCACCACCGCCAGCTCCGCTGTACACCCGAACACCTCCTCATACGCCACCACATGGAGTCCACTCCGACTGTCCGCCTTCCACCGTGAATCCAATCGCCGCTAGCCACCTTCATTGCCAACACTAGCGGCGCCCCTTGTTCGAGAACAATAGGGATGACGTCCCCTTCTGTCTTGAGCAGAAAGAAACATAAGGCTAGGGTACCACAAATTAAAATCGATATTTTTTGGGTAAATTTCAATAAAGCTCCTAGAAGTTTCAAAATGCATAAAGAGACCCCTACTTTCCATCTAACACATGCAACATACGCGCCAACTGGGTAATTTACGATTTCTGTCTTGTTTTTAATTATTATTATATTTCAATTCCAGAATATTAAATATTTGCATTTTAGTCCTTCATTTCCAGACTTTAAAATTGCATGTTATTTTCATTGAAATAAATAACATTTATGATCAATAAGTTCTCCAAAATTCAAGTTAAGTTCGTATTTTGTTTCTTTTCATTGTGTAAAATTTTCATTGCATTTTATTTTTATTTAATATTATTAAAAATTCAATAACTTCATATTTTCCCTATTTGAACTTTGAAAAAAAAATAAAAAATTGAATATTGCCTCAAAATTTCTAAAATATTAAATTAGCTTCCTTTTTGTGTATTTAGTTTTCTATCCAATTTTTGTATATTAATCATTCTTAAAACCCCCCAAAATGCAAAGTACTCAAAATCCTATAAAAATCATAAAAAATGTAGAAAAATCCAAAAATTATGATCTCACTTCATGTTTGTAGATAATTTGTCTTAGTTTTTAGTAAAAATAACTTACATTTTATTTCATTTTGCATTTTAAATTACGAAATAATCCTGTGTATTCAATGTTTGCTTTATTCGTTATTTTTATTCATTTTGAAAATCCTAAAAAAATAAATATTTGAAAAATCATTAAAAGTAAAGAAATCATCAAAACATAAAATTATGCTATATAGGCATTTTTGATCATTTTTTCATGTTTGAAAAATCCAAAAAATTTATTTCTTTCGTGTATAAATTTGTTTTGAAAATTATATTTTTGAAAATTAAAAATTTACAAAATGTAAAACCACTAAAAATTTAAAAATAAGAAATAAAAAAATATAAATAAAAAATATAAAAAATAAAAAAGATAAAAATTCGACAAAAAATCAAGATAATTGGAATTTGAATTTCCTTTTTCTTTTAATTGATTTTCGGTTATTAGAATAACCCTCGAGCATTGTAGCCTCCTTGAGTTATATCCTGTTGCTATACATGTTAATTAAATAGCAAAAATTCTCTTGCTACATTTTTGTAATTATTTCTACTTGAGAATAAAAAAAATTTTTTGTTGAGGGATATTTGGGTTACGATGAAGCATTACACACTTATTTTCATCTAAAGAAAACTTAGAAATCTCAAACAAGAAAATGATGCCGTTGTCGGGGAATAAAAATTCATCTAAATAAAACCTCAAAAATCCCCTTCTAATAAAATGGCACCGTTGTCGGGGAGGCACGACAAGGGTAGTTAGGTTTCACTTTTGACCTACTATTCTTGGTTGTAAATTCTTATTTATAATTTTCAACACTCTTTCATTGTTCATATTCATTGTATCTATTTCATTTTTTCTTGCTTATATTTTATAACTGTGTTTCTTACACATTTTTCATTTCTGCTTTCTTGCGAGGGCCTGGCGAGCGATGGTGACTTTCTTAGGAGAGCCGACGCACCTAAGCAAAGTGGAGACGGTTTAATTCTTCCCAAAGCTGCAAGATAGCGTGAGAGGATGAGAAGAAGATTTGAAGGAGACCAAGATTTAAAAAAATTGCATAGACTTTTCTTTATTTATTTCTAGCATTTGAACTCTTGTAAAGGATATTCATTTGTTGCAGGGTCTGTTTCGCCAGTGCCAGTGCACTTGGGGGACCTCATCGGTTTGTTTTTTATCGCCTTATTTTTTCTTTGTTTCATGCAGATTTCGTGAGCCACCTATTTATTATTTTAATTATTTTAGTTGAGATTGATAGAACTAGTGTCCAAACACCCTAATAGAATATCTGTTCCTACAGATCACGTTCGGACTTAGTCAAATAAAAAACTAACTTAATTAGATTAGAAACCATGCATCGTGAGAAGTCGCATACATCGCTAGTAAGACCCATTGTGGCGGGCACCGAGCGACTTCCTAGACCGAACTCGGGTCTCTCTTCTAATTAGTTAACACCAGTTCTTCCCGTAATAGAAGCTATCATCTTAGAATTGTTCAGTTGCATCATATATGTTGGTTTATTTTTCTGTCTTTAAATTATGTGCGGATTAGAGTGCCGATGACATGGTACACATCTTAACCCATGCAGATCATTATATTTAGTTGTGCATTGACATTTTCATTTTGCCCTTCGTTTTGTAGATATAGGAATAAAGGAAATCAGAAAATTCGTTAGACGTGTTTTTTCAAAAATATCAAAAAAGTGGAATTTGAAAAATTTTAAATTGAGACTGTTAATATCACTTAGACTATTAAAATTAAATGCAAATTACTCACATCATTGTTTTGGAAGAGCAACCCCTCGTTGTACTTGCATTTACTTGCTCACGTAAACACTAAGGTTAGTGCTCCAATCCCATAAGCCAACCTAAGTGTTTGTACAACTTGTGTTTGATCACCTAAATCTGAAATTGATAAGATAATTGACAGAACCTTCACGGTTTTCACATTGCATTGAGTTGGTGAATTGGGGTTTTGCATTGTGTTTGTTCATTCTTGGTGTTGAGTTAGTTACAATCTTTTCCATCCATATCATTAGAAATCTCTTTAATAAAAAAATCATCGCTCATGTTTTCCCTCCCTCCCACCCTTCACTCCGAGGGAGAAATGTTGTCCAATATTTCCCAAGCTCAGATCCCTTCACTCTGGTAGGTCAATGATCTCTTTGATCTTGACCAAGATGTCTTTGAGTCTGATATTCTTGATCCATTGGACGGTTTTTATTTTACTTCGAGAGAGAACCCATTAATTGAATATAATCATTTGTTCTCCCCCTCGAATTATCTTGATTTCTCACATCTTCCTGAGGGTTATCTACGGGCGATGTGTACTATGTACTCGATTTCACTCCTGATTGTGTATCTGATCTGTCAGATCATGAGACCAAGTCTTCTAATTATATGAGTTTTCTGATTCTTCTGATCTTTCTATGTTTGATATTTATTCTCTCCTTGACGACCCTCACAAGGATGTGCTGACATTTGATTATTCAATGCTATACCTGATATCTCTCCGTTACATGCATCAGATATCTGCTTCCTTATTGAGTCTCCTGATCTTGACCTTCCACACATTTTCGAGACGGTGATTGACGTGGAGGATTCCATGACATATCCTTGCTTCTCTACGTTAACTTTTTCGGTCCTAACCATTCACTCCACTCTGACCATGAGTCGAAGATTTCTTTTGTTCTACCAGTGCCCGATTTTATTTACACATCTATTTACCTGGTAGCAGACACCTGCCTGATTGCTTATCTGGGTGTTAACATTCACATTGTCGACCACGTTGTTCTCACGCTGAGATAAAAATGACAATATGATATTCACATTACAGATACCATCCTAAACCTTTATACTTTGTTATCCTAGCCTTTGCACCCAACGAGGGGCGTAAACTCTAGCTCTTGTTGAGAGTTACCTCAATAATGTCTACCTTTTATATATGTGTTTCATCTTGATTTGCTCCTCCTTCTTCTGTTTATCATGTACCTTTTGTCTGTATCTGTGTGCTATACTTAGGATGTACTCTATCCAAAGTATGGGGGGAAAGGGGGGGGGTGAATGATTTGTGTTGTTCATATTCGTCCTGTTCATCACTCTCATTGTTGCTTATACTTAGGGATACTCTAGCCTAAGTATATGGGGAGTGATATTGTTCATATCATCTCTTTGTGTTTTTATTCTTCCGATCTCTCGATTGTCCCTCAACTTGTTGATATTTTATACTTAGGGCTATTCTACCCAAGTATAGGGGGCGAGTCGAGCCGTGAGTCCGTACATTATCTTCACCAATTTTCCCTTTTGTACAATCTTCTGTACATAGGATTACTTTCTCCTAAGTATAAGGGGGATCAACGACTTCTATTCTTTTCATATTTTCTTTGAGTTGTTGTTGTATAGTGTTCTTTTGATTTTTCTATACTTAGCACGAGTTATGTCTTTCTTTGTCGCTCTCTGATCACTATGAGGACATACTTCGAGCTAAGTATTGAGAATGTCGTATATAATGTATACATACTTTAGACATAACTTATACTTTTAAAATTGTAATTACTTTTGTATATTATTGAGATATCTATATAAATGCATAAAATCCATGTATGTATATAGACTTTAATCACGTTCCATCTAAAAAACAACAAAAAAACAACAACAAAAAAACATAGACAAAAAAAAACCAAAACAAAAACTAAATCAGAGCAACAAAAATTCATCTTATAAAAAATGTATAATCCATGTATATACTTGTATATATTTTACTAACCATTTTCCATTAAAAAATAATAAAAACTACAAAACCTAAAGTCTATAAATATTTATAATTAAAATTTCAAAAAATCTCTTTATACACGCGCATTTTTTCCCCTAAAAATCCCTAAAAAGTTCAAAATTAGGAAAATGTTTCAAAAAAGAAGATTTTGCTTTCTTTTCGTTACATTGTATATATTTTTTCATTTGCATATGTATTTTTTTTGGATAAGATTGACATTTAAACTAAGTCTGGAATAAAATTGAAGAATGGAGCTTAGTTAGACCTTAATCCACTTAATTTCAGAGGAACCTTATAAGAACCGGGGTTATAACTTTTCAGGTTCTAGTGACTTAATTTTTTGAGTCCATAAGACTATGTTCACATTTTGTCTTAATTAGTCTAAGTAGAATATTTAACAACATACACATGATTCTTCTAGATCATGGCTTATCTTGGACAAGCACTTTACATGTATCTCTTCATGGAGGAGGTAGTGAGAAAGTAGAATCTTTTTGGCTTGGGGTAGCACATGGGTATGTAACAACTAGTGGGAATATTCATCTTCCTATAGTGAGGGTAGTGCATCTCAACATGATCTAGTTGCATTGAGGTCTAAGGACAAGATGCTGTGGGGTTGCAATAATGCTTTAAAAGATGGATAGTCTACCAGCTCAAGAGAAAAAACTCCTTATGTACATACTGCACCTTGTATATATTTTTAAAAAGAAGAAGAAAAAAAAGTAAAATATCCAAAAGTGGAAAGACCTGATTGAAAAGTAAAATGCCTGCCGGAGTGTATATACAAGTGAAAAAAAGAGACTCAAAGTTAATTTTTTGTAGTGGAGAGGATGGCTTGGCTACACTAGTCATGCATCCCATGATAGGTGTTGGAAATGCGAGCCCACAGCGAGCCATTATGCAATAAATGTTATTGCACATATCATTCCCTGATCTGAAATGAAGAATGAATAATTTGCATAGTAGGTCCCTTAGTACAATTAGGGCTATGTACCACGGCCATCTTGATGATCATACAACTGTTGATTCAACTATTGAATCATAGAGGCTGGTGCTTGGATGAATATCTAAAGAGTTAGATTGAGGTCTCATCAAGCACCGTCAAATGATTATTAAGAGATGATCTCCAGCCTGAGTAGGAGATGGCAATCCTATCTCTGAAGGCTGATATCTGACCGACCTCTTGATGCAGGTCCTCTGCATAGGAATAGAGATTCGGAGGTATCAGATTAGTTAGGTCAAAGAGTTGACTTAACGAGATCGAGATAACCAAAGTCCTATATCGTATGCTGTCATGATATAGGCACGCATCCTCTGACCGGAGACATATGTGTTACTATATGTCTGAGTGTGTACATTTGGCAGACCAATAGGTTGATGACCTAATCAAGGTCTATACACCGGTGCGCTGGTGTACATATAAGGGCATATGAGTAATACGATCTCTCAAAGGGATCATACATGTTCAGTTACTGAACCGGAAGACATGAGCTCACTCATGAGATATTGGGAAGAATCAAATTCCATGCGCATGGTCGTCTCGCTTTGGAAGCTTGATTGAATTTGTAGGTTTGATATATACTTTTAGTATATGATCAAGACCTAGGTATGATATACGCTTTTGGAAAGTGTATGATTGATACCAACTCCCATTGATCGAATGAGAAACTTACTGATAAAACCATGAAGTAGACAGTATAAAGTTGATCCAATACTTCGGGTTTAGTCCGAGTCTTCCAGTATGCAGGATGTACAAGTATTGGGAATACCTGAGGGTGATTTGATCATAAACGATTGTATAACCATGACGCTTCCATTCCTAGGGAGTGATGAAACAGGTCTAGATTTTAGTGACTCCTCTCAGTTGAGAAGTGATCTGATCTTGGTCCAAATGTTGGACATTGATCTGAATGCGATTCAGATACAATGAGAAGATTAAATTTACGGTCTTGATTTAATCAAGCATCTATGGGAGGCCCGCGATCTGGATTTGAGATACGATCTCAATATCCATGTCACTATACATGGAACAATACAATCGCCCTGTCCTTATCTCCAAGTATCTGCGGAGAGATTGCATTATTCTTGAATGATTCGAGAATAATTCCATAAGATCTAAGCAATGAAGAAATGATGATTAAATGTGATTTAATCATATTGATGTGTGAAGAAATTATCCAATATAATTAAATGTGATTTAATTATTATGAATAAGAATAATATGGATAGAAATATCCAATTATTCATAATATATTATAAATGTGATTTATAATGTATTAGAGAGAGCTGATCATAATTTATATGTGTTGATTAATTATTATGTGTATTGGATACACATTGTGTGATTAATTAACAAAATGAATTATATGTTGTTTTGGGTTGTGAATATGATTCACAATTTTTCCATGGCAAGAATGCAGTATTCTCAAAGATAATTGTGAATTATTTTTGAAGAATAAAACCCAATAAATTTGTTGCAAATAAATAAGAGAGATTTCGAGGAGATATGCAATCTCATGGATTTCCATGAGATTGCAATCTCCATGCAATCTCCATGGGCGTCACATCATTCCTATAAGGAATGTGTGGCCGCCCACTTGGAAGGTACATGGAGATGAAATCTCCATGTATCTTCTCTCCTTATTTGTTGGGTTGATTTAGGACTAAATTATATTTGATTTTATCAAATATATTTTAACCTAAATTTGTTGTTTTTGACAACAACAATCTTGGCCATTGGATTGACATAAATCAATCTCACCCATTGATTTTATGTGTCCCATGGATTGAGATCCATGGATCCCAAAACCCTATAAATAGAGAGGCATTCCATGCTCTCTCAAGACACATGATTATTGGAGCGCTCTCTCTCTCTCTCTCTCTCTCTCTCTCTCTCTCTCTTTCTTCTCTATACACATCAGCCCTCTCTCCCTCTAATTGGTGACCGACCCCCAAACCCTAGAGGAGAGAACCGTCGTCGCCTTCGCCACCGCGCCGCCGCTTCGACGTTCTTCGGTTCTCCATCTTCTTGGAGATTTCCTCTCACGAAGGAGACGTTTGATCTCGTGCGACGAGATCAGGAGCAACCACGCTTGGATCATCTTCTTGGATTGCGAGGACAACACGGTTCATCCCCGCGCTCGCAAGCAGTCTCGCCGACGATCGGACTTGAGACAGGAGGTCTCTTCCTTTAGAGACTTGATTAACCACGCTTCAAGAGGTATTGCATTATACTTGTTGTGGTTATAGATGAAATGATCTGAGAATGGTTCTCGGATCATGTGGTTTCATCGAATAAAAGTTTTTAAATTCCGTTGCACCAAACAACTAGTGCGACTAGTCGTTCTTCGTCGTATTCGATACGACGATCACGCTTCCGTGATGCGCTTGAGGATAATTCCATATCCTTCAAGTGGTATCAGAGCCTTAGATCGACGGTTTCGAATATGATTCGAAAAACCGAGGACGACTTGGGTTCGTTAAGGTCGCGAAAGTTTTTATCGCATTTGATTTCGCAGATCTGTTTAGTAAATAAATTCGGCACTGTTTAAATTGTTTAAACACGAATTTAATACTTGTATTTTGTTCCCCATTAAATAAGTAAACAATAGGATCTGAGTTTACGTAAATCGGATTTCGTATGCTCTAGATATGGTTGTTTTAATGAACATGTATGCACTGTTGCGGGAACTGTAGATCTGAACGTGATTAAAATGTTAATTACTGTTTATACTTGCCTCGAAATGCGTGTAACATCACTTGGGTTCTGTTCTAAATCAAATTAGCAATCTGTGAAAATTGATTTTGTCTAATTTGGATTTAATATGATTGAGATATGCTAATTTTAGTAAGTAGGGATCACTGCTGAAATTACAGTCCTAATCTAGAACCAAGTGATTGTCAATTAGTGAAATTAATTGTTAATTTCGTGAAATAATCATGAAAAATATTTGCGAAATATTTGAAGATGATTATTTACATAATTGACTTGGCCTCAACCAATTAATTGATTAGATTTGATCTACATCTTAATTGGAAACACATTCATCAAACTTGATGTTTGATTGGTGATTGTCATTTAATCATTTAGTGAAATTAAATTGTTTAATTTCCTAGAATAATTGTGCATAAATATTTTTGAAATATTTGATAATAATTATTCCCTCAAATGACATTGCCTTAACCAATAATTGATTAGATGTGATCTAGATCACTAATTGGTTACATGATCAACATTCCAACAAACATGTTGCTTGAATAGGACTTGGGATTTGTTTAGCAAATCTCATTATAATGTTAATCAAAATTGTTTTGATTATTATATGGTATAATTTCGGTTGAAGAACCGATGATCATCTCAAATACAAAATGATCTATTTTGCATTATCCTTTCCCGAGGTGGATATGGTGTCTAGTCGGAGAGCATTGGGGTTGCGGGTTGCAACGTATGTGGTCCGTCCCACTCTCGTCGGTACTGGCCATGACAACGGGTAGGGTTGGTATAATGCTTAAGAAATCATGATGTATTTCTAATTATTAAAATTCGAAATAATACGTATTTGAGATAATACCATAATTCAAGTAATAATAAAATGTTTGTTGGATATTAATTGGATCATTAATTTAATATGATTAGATTAATTGGAATCCAATTAAAATCAAAACACTCTATTATGAATAGTGATGTTATTTCCCTTGGAAGAATTAATCATAATGAATATGATTCATAGTGATTAATTAAAATTTGAATATGATATGGAGGATCACATAAGTGACATCCATGGTCTCCCGTCAAGGCGAAGGGTTCCGTCGCCACGGATTGTATGTAGGAGACGCCTGTCCAAAGTGACAGCTCCTGTATGCAAGCGCATCTGGATCGGGCTCTTTGCTTCTCGAAAGAGTAAGGCCGTATACGTAGTGACCCCAATATCGGATCCTCATATTATTGGGGCGATATTGGATTGCGTATAGCGAGTACTATTCCTGTTGACGGTTGGTTCAATTAACGATGGATCAACATCGCCTTAGGGGTGGTGGGCCCGGGTGTTAAAGACCGAATTGGGAGATGCAAGTTGGACTTGCAAAGCGGAATGTGTTCCCGCTTCTTTTTAACCGAGTTGCAGATTCTCATATTATTGGGATGTAACAAAGATAAGGAAGGAGATCCCAGATCTTGTTGAGATATAATGGTAAGTATATCTCTTACATTGAAAGTGATTAAGGGAATGAACTTTCAGTGTTGATAAGGCAAGACAACTTTGATATAAAAAATCCTAAATCAAAGTAAAAAAAATATATATTTATATATTTATGCAAATTTCTTATTTCAGATAATCCTTCATTAAAACCCACTCAATGATATACTCAATAATAACCAGTAAAATATCATGGATTGGACTCATGATCCAGATATTGTACTTGCAATTGGACACATAATGTATGTGTTTGCAATGTGCAAGTTTCCTCATAATATTGAGGAATGACAATTAAATAGATAATAGGACTACAACCCTAGGGTTTGTATGTCTCTATAGTCTTGATCTCTCATCGAATGTACTTTGGAAGTGACATGTCGATGATGATCGCAATTGTCAAATAATCCTTATAAAATTAATGAAGATATTCTGGCATACATATGTGCTCTTGACATTTAACATGAATGAGATGGTTCACTGCATCATGCAGAATGGTAGCTCTATAAGAGATGATGTATTCAAATTGTTTGAGTACCTACCTAAACCTATATTTTTAAGAGTTTAGATGGATGTAGATGATGAGTGTCATTATTCTACTATCTATATTCTAGTCATTCATGAAGCTTCATAATATTCATATTGTATGAATTTAATGAAGCATGTATAAATGTTGAAATGATCTTACATTGAATTCTTTTGAATTTAACGTAAGAGATCCTTAGTCTTAAGCAATGGTTTCTCATTGATAAAGGGGGCACAATGGAAGCATGGGTTGGACCCAAGTAAGAAGGAAAGTCAAAGAGTTGACCTACTTCTCTGACTTCCATATGACATCCAAAGAGTTGGATGAATGCTAAAACTGCAATAAGTTGATAGTATGACTATCAAGTCTCTCTAGAATCCTTAGAGAAGGACTCGGATAGAGCATCAAAATAATCTACATAAATCATTGAAATTGACTTTCTTATTTGATAAGATAAAGTCAAATAATTGTATCTCAATCTTCCGATGACATTTGCAATAGGTTGCATATGTTTTAGAAGACCAGGAAATTTGATCATAAGGTCTATAGTTATCAACATGGATATTGATGCAATTGTTGCAACAATCTATGCTGGATTGATAGACTTGTTAATTTCAGTGGGAGATCCCTTAGTCATAGAGAATGTCTCTATGACCTAGATATAAGAATACACTCATTGTTTGTTTCTAAATATTGGAAATAAACATAAATTCTGAGATAGAACTATCATAAAGAGTTATGATAGATATATTTCATACAGTAATCTAATAATATAGTGGACTCCACTAAATTAGAAAATTAATGAATGGTTCATTAACATTTCTAAATACTGAAATTAAACCTTAAGATCAATAGGAGGACGAAGATCATTTGACAATGATCTAGCATCAAGCCTTGGACATTTGTCTATTGATTTGATCAATAGACTAGTAAGAGATGAAACTTTAGAATGTCTAAAATTTCAAAACTTACATACTTATGAATATTGTATTCAAAGAAAAAATGTCCAATACACCCTTCTTCAGGAATGGTGTAAGATGCCAAGGTATTCAGGATCTCATACATATTGATGTATGTGGATCATCTATATCATAGTAAACATTGTGGATATGTGATATCTATTGATGATTGTGTATGATATGAGATTTCTTCTCTTCACCTAAGAAACCTTTGAAATGTTCAAAGACTTCATTAATTTTGGTTTAGAACCAAAGTTTGAAGGAAGATAAAATGAGTTTGATCTAATCTAGGTAGCAAGTACCTACTAGATAAATTCGAAGAATACCTTATGGAGATATGAATATCATTTCTATCTCAATCCTCCTAACACACCTTAACTCAATAGAGTTATAGGTAGATACAATTGGATCATGTGTGACATGATCTTATCAATGTTGAATTTTAGCATAATTATCCCTTAGTTTCTAGGTATATATGTGTAGTAGAGACTACAATGTATATCCTTAATAAGGTTCCATGTATGTTGGAATCTAGCACTTGAGAGTGCTGCTTCACTAGGAAAATAAAGGATGGTATTGGATACCTACTTTATAACCTTGAGATTCTTAAAGTATCTCATCTCTAAGAATGTGATTCTTAGAGGTTGAGACTCTTGAGAATCAAGATGAAAATGAAGTGTAGGAACTCATTTATAATGAGACTCCTGAAATTGGAAACTAAAAGGACAATTAAAGATGAAACACTAATACCTCTTCAAATGAGTTTGATGAAGGATTCCATGTGTTAGAGAAATCTGACAATGATCGAACTTCATGTGATGAAGCTTCTGAAGATCATAGCATGGATAGATGGATAGCAATAAAAGTCTAATGTAGACTTCATATACAAGTGTTGTATATGGACCCTCGAGGATCCACCTATATGGGTAAGACCTGTAAAGGTGTAAATGGATCTTCAAAAGAAAGGAACCTGATGGGAAGGTAGAGATCTTCAAAGCACGGTTCGTAGCCATAAGCTACACACTGGAAGAGAAGACATTGCTTGCAATGAGACTTGCTCTTCGGTGACCATGCTTAAAACTATCAGAATATTGCTAACCTTAGCTACATAACTTGACTATTGCATCTTCAAGATGTAAGTTAATATTGCATTCCTCTACGAATGCCTCTTTGAGGATATTCATATGAAGTAGCCCCAGGGCTTAATGGTTGAGGAAAGCAAGGTGTGCAAGCTAAGGAATCCATCTATGGACTCAAATAAGCTTCTTGAAGTTGGATCATAAGATTTGATGAAATTATAAATGTTATGATTTCAGATAGAATCTTGATGAACCATATGAAGCTTAGTGGGAGTGCTTTTGTGTTCATCGTGCTAAATGTAGATGATATCCTAATCATTTAAAAATGATATAAGGATAATAATTAGTGTTTTATAATCTGGTTGTTCCATAACTTGAAATATGATTTCAAAGATGCATCTCAGATCTTAGTTCTGAAGTTGTTCAGAAGCAAAGAGAAGAGGATAATGGGACTGTCACATTTGTAGTACACCTTGGACATATTCTATTCATAGAAATTCCAAGAAAAGCTTCTAACCCTTAAGATATGGTATTGACCTATCTAAAGGGATAACACCTCAAAGAGTTGAGGAAGTGAATGCTGGAACTACTTGCCCTTGGGCATCAGTTCTGAGAAGCCAGGTGTGTGCTAGATGTGTACAAAAGCCAGGTGGCTGCCATGCAGTGGGAGTAGTAAACTGTTACTAATCCTACTATGGAAATAAAACACTTGGTTGCAGTAATAACAAAATCTTCATAGATGACAAGTTTTTTGAGATAGTGATCTCAAAAAGTCTTATATTCAAAAACGTAAGACTTTATAGATAGAGATCTAAAAGGTCTTAACTGTGGATACCTTAAGAGATAGTGATCTCCAGAAATAAGGGTATTCTGATAAGGATTATGAAAATGCTGGTTATGATAATTGTTAAGCTGTAGTGTCAAGGACACTATAACTAACAAGATATGAGTATTAGTTGCATAAGATGCAACATTCGCATTGGATGCGAGCACTGTTACTGGGGATATGCAAGTGCCGTAAAAGGACTTGGCGTAGTCTCGCGGGAACAGAGTGACTGATCAGCTTACCTAGCTATTTTCCAAATAGCCTATGATTGTCACATGAGTGCGAGTTTAAATGATTAGCCCATTAATGGCTCTTTGGGCTAGTGGGGGATTGTTGGAAATGCGAGCCCACGGCGAGCCATTATGCAATAAATGTTATTGCACATATCATTCCCTGATCTGAAATGAAGAATGAATAATTTGCATAGTAGGTCCCTTAGTACAATTAGGGTTATGTACCATGGCCATCTTGATGATCATACAACTGTTGATTCAATTATTGAATCATAGAGGCTGGTGCTTGGATGAATATCTAAAGATTTAGATTGAGGTCTCATCAAGCACCGTCAAATGATTATTAAGAGATGATCTCCAGCCTGAGTAGGAGATGTCAATCCTATCTCTGAAGGCTGATATCTGACCGACCTCTTGATGCAGGTCCTCTGCATAGGAATAGAGATTCGGAGGTGTCAGATTAGTTAGGTCAAAGAGTTGACTTAACGAGATCGAGATAACCAAAGTCCTATATCGTATGCTGTCATGATATAGGCACGCATCCTCTGATCGGAGACAGATGTGTTACTATATGTCTGAGTGTGTACATTTGGTAGACCAATAGGTTGATGACCTAATCAAGGTCTATACACCGGCGCGCTGGTGTGCATATAAGGGCATATGAGTAATACGATCTCTCAAAGGGATCATACTGGTTCAGTTACTGAACCGGAAGACATGAGCTCACTCATGAGATATTGGGAAGAATCAAATTCCATGCGCATGGTCGTCTCGCTTTGGAAGCTTGACTGAATTTGTAGGTTTGATATATACTTTTAGTATATGATCAAGACCTAGGTATGATATACGCTTTTGGAAAGTGTATGATCGATACCAACTCCCAATGATCGAATGAGAAACTTACTGATAAAACCATGAAGTAGACAGTATAAAGTTGATCCAATACTTCGAGTTTAGTTCGAGTCTTCCAGTATGCAGGATGTACAGGTATTGGGAATACCTGAGGGTGATTTGATCATAAACGATTGTATAACCATGACGCTTCCATTCCTAGGGAGTGATGAAACGGGTCTGGATTTTAGTGACTCCTCTCAGTTGAGAAGTGATCTGATCTTGGTCCAAATGTTGGACATTGATCTGAATGTGATTCAGATACAATGAGAAGATTAGATTTACGGTCTTGATTTAATCAAGCATCTATGGGAGGCCCGCGATCTGGATTTGAGATACGATCTCAATATCCATGTCACTATACGTGGAACAATACAATCGCCCTGTCCTTATCTCCAAGTATCTGCGGAGAGATTGCATTATTCTTGAATGGTTCGAGAATAATTCCATAAGATCTAAGCAATGAAGAAATGATGATTAAATGTGATTTAATCATATTGATGTGTGAAGAAATTATCCAATATAATTAAATGTGATTTAATTATTATGGATAAGAATAATATGGATAGAAATATCCAATTATTCATAATATATTATAAATGTGATTTATAATGTATTAGAGAGAGCTGATCATAAATTATATGTGTTGATTAATTATTATGTGTATTGGATACACATTGTGTGATTAATTAACAAAATGAATTATATGTTGTTTTGGGTTGTGAATATGATTCACAATTTTTCCATGGCAAGAATGCAATATTCTCAAAGATAATTGCGAATTATTTTTGAAGAATAAAACCCAATAAATTTGTTGCAAATAAATAAGAGAGATTTCGAGGAGATATGCAATCTCATGGATTTCCATGAGATTGCAATCTCCATGGGCGGCACATCATTCCTATAAGGAATGTGTGGCCGTCCACTTGGAAGGTACATGGAGATGAAATCTCCATGTATCTTCTCTCCTTATTTGTTGGGTTGATTTAGGACTAAATTATATTTGATTTTGTCAAATATATTTTAACCTAAATTTGTTGTTTTTGACAACAACAATCTTGGCCATTGGATTGATATAAATCAATCTCACCCATTGATTTTATGTGTCCCATGGATTGAGATCCATGGATCCCAAAACCCTATAAATAGAGAGGTATTCCATGCTCTCTCAAGACACATGATTATTGGAGCTCTCTCTCTCTTTCTTCTCTACACACGTCACCCCTCTCTCCCTCTAATTGGTGGCCGACCACCAAACCCTAGAGGAGAGAACCGTCGTCGCCTTCGCCACCGCGCCGCCGCTTCGACGTTCTTCGGTTCTCCGTCTTCTTGGAGAGTTCCTCTCACGAAGGAGACGTTTGATCTCGTGTGACGAGATCAGGAGCAACCACGCTTGGATCATCTTCTTGGATTGCGAGGACAACGCGGTTCATCCCCGCGCTCGCAAGCAGTCTCGCCGACGATCGGACTTGAGACAGGAGGCCTCTTCCTTTAGAGACTTGATCAACCACGCTTCAAGAGGTATTGCATTATACTTGTTGTGGTTATAGATGAAATGACCTGAGAATGGTTCTCGGATCATGTGGTTTCATCGAATAAAATTTTTTAAACTCCGCTGCACCGAACAACTAGTGTGACTAGTCGTTCTTCGTCGTATTCGATACGACGATCACACTTCCGTGATGCGCTTGAGGATAATTCCATATCCTTCAATAGGTAGCTACACTGGTTACCATCCATTGTTTTCTCCATCTCTTATTCTTGAGTTAGTTGTACTTGAACTTAGAAGGGAATATCCCCACTCCTCGAGGAAAGAATTGCCAGACCGGGGGACTAGAGTCACCTTATTGAGAGAGGCTGTTTCTTTGCTAATTTTGAGACAGGGAGCTATATTTCACTTACACCGTACAAGTAAAGATTCATAGTCATAAGAATTTGTGTATGTAGATTTTTTATGACCTGATGCGACTTGAATAGGAGTTTTATGGAACTTGAAGGATGTTAGGTTTTAAATCCATTTCCCATTAAGGTTCTGTCACACTAATAATCCAAAGGTCTGATAGAGCTCCAAACTACAATTTGTGAAGATAAGTTTAAACTCAAAATTATCCTAATTTCTTTATTTTTCCTTTCTTTTTCTCTTATTTACTTTTTCTTTCAAATATGTTTGCTAAGGTACTAGCAGAAGTAAAGCACATGAGGATGAAGAATCTACATTTCATCATCTTTGTTCATTTATTTTAGCTTAAAATCCCTTATAAAACACCTGTATATATTAATAAATCCATATTCATACTAACCTGCATTTGTGTGTAAATATTATACATATATTATTATTTTATCCTAAAAAAATAAATAAAGGAATAATAAAGAAAATAAAAAGAGATTGTATATATGTAATAGATACATGCTGACCCGAACCCCTAAAGAAGGTCAATAGTTGACCTAATCGATTAGGAATAAAATAGGGGGAGATAGGGTCTTTAATTAGACAATCCAAAAAATACTTTGTAAATACTTCTCATTTATTATGTGTATATTTATATAAAACTTAAACTTATTTATTTGTCCATAATTGACCTCAATTAAATAATTTTCAAAACAAAAGTTGTAAATAAAAATGTTTACTAAATAATAAAAATAATTGCAAAATAAAATCATGTACAGAATAAAAGTAACCACATCTGGAAAAAGCCATAAATCAATAATTGAGAGACCAATTCTAGCTCCATACAAACTCGAATCAAACTCACTTCCATTATATTCTAAATTAAGTTATCTATAAAATGGCAGTGGTTTCATATTTTTTGGAGTTACAGTTTGAGAGACGGTTTTCTGGGGTGGTTTTATAATTTTACCATTTATTTATTGTATATATTTTTCCATATTTATCTGTATACATATTATATTTGTAAATAATTGTAAATATTTTTAGTAATTATTTCAAATAAAATAAAATTAATTTTTTAAAATATAAAATAAATCAACTTCCTGAATTAACTATGTATATAATGTACCATATGTGTATAGTCCATTTCCTTAAATAATCACACCAAAAAATTAAATAACTAACATTTATTATTTAATTTAATATAGTAATGAAAATATTTTAATTAATTAATTATGTAGATAATGTAAATAATTCCACCTCCAACTCCCTTCCTTATTTTGATCTCCATTTGCTCCTCCGCCCTCATTCTCACATGATCAATCTTTTGGTGAGAGGAGCCTATTATCCAAGAGCCATCTTGTTGCAGAGAGGTTCCCAGCTTCCGAGCCGTCTGGTGACAGCGAGTCGATCCTCGTCGAGGACATTATGACATTTCCCACAGTGGGATCCATTTTCATTTTTTGTTTTTAATCTAGGTTAATCATAGTTTAAATTTTGCATTTTTAATTTCATTATCAATTTTTAGTTCTAGATATTAGTTAATCCTTTTTAATTCATCATCACTATTTAATCTGAATCTAATCGATCTTCCATCTCATTTTCTCGATCTCATCGCTTCATGTTCTACCTTATGTAGTCTTTCAACTCCAGTCACGCATGGTGATTGGATATATGGTTCTTATCTCCCATTTCGTCGAATCCAAAGCCATTCACATTTCTATTTTTATTTCTTGACTAAGCAATCGTGCTCGAGTCATCGTATTTATTTTATTGCAAGTACACTTTTTTTTAAAATTACAAAAAGATTTCTTTTGCTGATTTTAATAAAATACAAAAATAAATAAAACATAAAAAAGGCTGACGACAGAGATACCATCGCACCAGCCCTCCGCTACGGAGCCACCACTGCCTCTGCCCTCAAGTACACCTACCATGGTATGACTTGGTCTAGCCACCTGGACCTCTACGCCAAAGCTCGTCGCTCTTCTGCTGCATGTCCCCTCTGTTATCCGTGCCACCGGGGGCATGTGTCTCCCCCTCGCCCCATCGCTGCCACTCCACTTCTACTCTCATTCCTGATCGCTGTTCACCTAAATCGACCCCATCACCATCCTACACGGGCCACCAACTAGCGATCTCTACCGTCACGTAGCCCCTTCGTCTGTGAGCCACCATCCATCTTTACAGCCCGCACAACCTTCCACCGTAATCACAGATCTCGCGTTGCTCCTGGCATACAACCTGATCTACTGGGAAGCATATCTCCTTTGTGTCGACAATAGTGCGCAACCGCCGCGATCGCCCCTTCATCGTAGCACCCCAACCGTCATGCCATCGTCCCATCAACTAAAAGCTCCATCAGAGCCGCACACTAGAAGCCACCACCACAAGCTCCACCACATAGGCGAATGCCTCCTCCCGCATTACCTCATGGAGTCCACTCCGCTGTCCACCTTCCACCGTGAATCCAATCGTCGCTAGCCACCTTTACCGCGAACGCCAGCGGCATGCCATTGTTCGGGAACGACAGGGGTGGCACCCCCTTTTGTCTTGAGCAGAAAAAAACGCAAAGCTAGGGAACCCCCAATTTAAAACCATATTTTTTGGGTAAATTTCAATAAATCCCTTGGAATTTTTAAAAAATAGCAAAGAAACCCCTGTTTTCCATCTAGCACATGCGACACACGCCAACTGAATAATTTACGATTTCTATCCCATTTTTATTTATTCTTTATTTTAATTCTAGAACATTAAATGTTTGCATTTCAGTCCTTTATTTCCAGACCTTAAAATTGCATGTACTTTTCATTGAAATAAATAGCATTTGTGATAGATAAATTCTTTGAAATTCAAGTTAAGTTTCTATTTTGTTTCTCTTCATTGTAAAAATTTTTTCATTGAATTTTATTTTCATTTTATATTATTAAAAATTCAAAAACATCACATTTTCTCTCTTTGAATTAGAAAAATCATAAACAATTGAATATTGCATTAAAAATTCTAAAGAAATAGAGTAGCTTCTTTTTTGTGTTTTTAATTTTATATCCAATTTTGTGCACTAGTCATTCTTAAAATTAAAAAAATTACAGAATAATCATAATTTTAAAAAATTCATAAAAAATTGTAGAAAAAAATCCAAAAATAATGATTTCACTTCCTTATTTGTAGATAAATTGTATAGTTTTAGTAATAATAAACTAACTTTTTATTTCATTTATATTTTTAAATTACAAAATAATCCTCTATATTTACTATTTACTTTATTTCATGTTTTTATTCATTTTGAAAGCCTAAAAAATATAAAAACTTTGAAAAATCACAAAAATAGTAAAAAATATCAAAACACAAAATTATTTTATTTAAACATTTTAATCATTTATTCATATTTGAAAATCCCAAATTGCATTTTTTTTATGTATAAGCTTATTTTAAAAATTATATTTTTAAAAATTAAAAATTTGCAAAATTTAAAACCACTAAAAATTAAAAACCAGAAAATATGAAATAGAAATGAAAAAAATGTAAAAAAGTAAAAAGATAAAACTCTACAAAAACAAAAATAGTTGGCATTTGAATTTCCTTTTTTCTTTTAATTGATTTTCAATTATTAGAATAACCCTCATGAATTGTTGTTCGATCCTGTTGCTATATAGGTTAATTAAATTGCGAAAATCTCTTGCTACATTTTTTGTAATTATTTCTGCTTGAGAATAAAAAATAAAGTTTTTGTTGAGGGATATTTGAGTTACGATGACACATTACACACTTATTTTCATCTAAATAAAACTCATAAATCTCGACCAACAGTAAGTGATTACACCCTCCCCCCCCAAAAAAAATCCACCCAATGCCATCATATTCTCTCTCTCTCTCTCTCTCTCTCCTCCATCGTTATCATCAGTGATGCCAAATCTCCTTCATCATTACCTAGTAGTCGATCGTTAAATCCCCTCCACTTGTCGAATACTTCATCGTTGGTTCCTCTCCACACTCGAATACTTCATCCACTACCCATTCTCCAGAACCTATCGTCGAATCCTCCAATTCCGAGAATCTCCAGAACTCATCATCGAATCCCAGATCCCACATAGTGTCCATTCCTCCAATTCCCACCAATCACCACCCAATTCCATCGTCACCACTGTTAACCCCAATTCTCAGAACCCACCACTGTCTTTCTTAAGGTGGCAATTCTCAGAGCCGACCAACTCCCATCACCAAATCCCCCATCACCCAACCGTGGCTGCTAGAACCCACCATCCCATCTGATGCACTCCAACATCGACTCTAATGCCCCCTGATACTCCAACGTCTCACTATATACGCTGCAACACACTCCAGTGCCCTCGCGCACACTTCAGCATCCCCACGCATGCACTCTGGTGCCTTCAGTCATGCTCAACTTCTTGCAACATTTCTTGAACTGCATATACACGAGTGTCTTTGTGAACATATCTGCTTTTTGATCTGTAGATGAAACACTATGGGTAGGAAGGAACCCTCATTATACTAGATCTTTAGTATAGTGGCAATGAAATTCTACATGCTTGGTGTGTTCATGGAACATGACATTTTTGTCTATATGCATTGCGATGTGGTTGTCACATCTGTGCCCCATGGAATTGCTAAGTCTAATATGAAGATTTGTGAATACAAATCGAATCCTTACTAGTGATGCCGCGACATGAGCATTGTCTCTACATTCACTCCCAACACTCGAACGATAGACTACTACATGTTTCTTACTCCTCCAAGTAATAAGATTTCCTACCAAGCTAGTGCAAAATCTTGTAGTGGATTTTGATCTATCATGATCCTCCATAGTCAACACCTGAATAGTCATGAGATCAAAACTATTGCCTTTGGTGAATAGTAAACCTTTTCATAGAGAAAACTTGATGTACCTTAGGACCATCATGCATGCATCAAACTGAGTGAAAGTAGGAGAGTCCATGAACTAACTCAGTTTCCATAAATTAAGGGATATATTTGGTCGAGTGATGGTAAGGTACATTGACTTGCCTACTAGTCTCCTGTTTTGACAAGTATCTTAAATATCCCTTGACACATAGATGTGTCCCTTAAGATCCATGGGTATCTGTGCTTGCTTGGATCCTACCACTCCTTTCTCATGAAGTAGATTAATAACATACTTACATGTGGACATAAATAATCCTCGCTTGGATCTAGCTATTTCAATCCTCATTAATATCTTAGTGGCCTCAAGTCTTTAATCATAAATTAATATAATAGTTGCTTCTTTACTTTTGTAATAACATTAGAGTCATCTCCTATGAGGATAATGTCATCTACATAAACAAGCATTGCCACGATTTATTTCCATTCTTTCTTATGAATAAAGAATGATTTGTCAATGATTTGATGAAACTTATATTCTCTACTACTTATGAAACCATGAGAGGACTCCGCTTGAGGCCATATATGTTCACCCCTTGAGCCTCGATGCCATGAGTTTTCTACATGTATATATTCTTCTAAAGATCTCCATAGAGGAAGGCATTCTTTGCATAAAGTTGATGCAAGAATCAATCAAGATGTACTGCAACTACTAGGAGAATCCGTATTGTTGATAGACATGCAACTGGAGAATGTGTCAAAGAAGTCAACACCATATGTTTGTTTGAACCCCTTCGCTACTAGATGATCCTTGTAGTAAGTAATAAATCCATATGGATTGTACTATGCTATGAACACCCATCTGGATCCCACTATCCTATTATCACCAAAAGGGTCAACACGCTTCCAGGTATTTTGAGAAATAAGTGTAGGCATCTCTTCTTCCATTGCTAAGCACCACCATCAAAAAGTGCATCAATATGAGTATGAGGGATAACTATCTCAGAGATTTGACTAGGCGGACTATTTGTAGGAAGACCCAAGTCCTGAGAAGGACACCGTAGTAGAGATAGGATGTTTGGCACACTATCTCGTCCTCTTCCGCAAAGCAATTAGAAGGTCAACTTCATCATGCATTGGGCTGCTGGAAATACATGTATCTCTATCCATGGATGTAGAAGTGCTACTAGTCTGTAAAGACTCAATCTAAGAACATACATGAGGATTTGGTACCATCTCAGAAGGGGTGTGACAATGTGAAGTAGTAGTTTTGTACAGATCAACTCGTGTAACAAGAACAGAAAGAGGAACAGTATAAGATGGTGGATGAGTTACACGTGTGCTGGACCTAGACTAGAAGGGAAGGGACTCAAAAAACGTGACATCCACACTTATGTAGTGCTTTCTGAACTGAGGGTTGTACGATCTATAACCCTTCTGATCCCTATCGTTGTTGGACTGTTAAGCCCTTGATGACCTATTAATGCAATAAAACTTATTCTTTTATCATGTCCATATGAAATGATGGATTGTGAATGCACTAAATAATAAGGCCCCTTTGTACAATTAGGGTTATGTACCATTTCCATATTGAATACCATGCAGTAGACATGACATAATTGACTTAACATGTGATATTCAATAAAGATGTCCAGTCTGAGAAAGAGATGGCAATGTTTCTCCGAAGATTGATTTTTGACTAATTTCCTGATGCATGTTATATGCATAGGAATAATAATTTAGAAATGTTGGAATAATCAAGTCAAAAAGTTTATTTGATGAGGTTGGATAAACTAGACTTGAATATTAACCATAACAATCAAGAACACATCATGTGACCAGAGACAGATATACACATGTATCTTAAGTGTGCGCATTTGACACAATAAGCTGGTATCCTAACCAAGGTCCATATATCGATGAGTGCGTATGGAGACATATCGGAAGTATGATCTTTTGAAGGAATCATATAGGTTCATAGTTGATGAACTAAGAGATATAGCTCCCTCATGAGATATTTTGAGGGTTAAATGGATTCCGTGCATGGTCGTTTTATTTATGAAATAAGACACAAATATGACATAGTAATATATCATTTTGAAAAGTATGTGATTAATATTGTTCCTCAATTATCAAATGAGAAAACTATTGATTTATTCCAAAGAAGACAATCAAACTAGGGTTTGAACTTCGAATAAATCAAAGTCTTCTAGTGTGAAGGATGAATGAGTATTGGGAATACTCAAGATTAAATCTATCTCAATAGATCATCTATCATGCCATTTACATTATGAGGGAATGGCAAAATTATGTGTATTTTAGCAGCTCCATTTATAAACTTAATGATTTGAGAATTGATGTAATAATTATCACTTCATTTGAATCTAATGTCCAATTCTAATTTCAATGTCGAAATGTTAGAAAGTGAAATAGTAATGGAAATAATGACTATCCTTGGGCTCATTTCTAAACTCCAAATAGTTTGGACTTTGATAAGAAGTGGTCAAGGAAGTTGGATTCATCTCACTGATACCTTCTCCAACTCATTGAGAGTGTTATGCGTTTCGTTGAGCTCACTTTGAGTGTGAATTATTTCAGCTCAGTCTCAACATTTATAAGTGACATATTTTTACTAAAAATGGTATAAATCATGAAATTGGATAGTTATACAAGTTTCAAGTCATTACACATGGATAGTATGATCTCCCTGACATTATCTGTAAGTATATGCATTTGTATCTCACAAGTCCTAATAGGATTAGGATTCGTACCATGGGATGTTAATATTGGGATAATAATTCTTATTGTCGTTCACATATATAATTTATTAATTAATATGAATAATGATTTATAATAATTAGTATTTATATAAATTTGTTTCATATATTTTTTTCAAGGCATTTATGTGCATATGATTCACATTGGAGTTTAAATGTAAATTAGATTCACATTTTTTTTATTTATGAATATGATTCATAAGCTATGATGGACTTTCTCATAAAATTACCAATTATTGTAATTGAATTATCATGAGGATAATTAAGCAACAAATTCAATATTTTATGGAAACAAGGGGGCATGTATAGAGAGACACTTGGTGCCACCTATGAGAGTCCTTGACTCTCAATTGTTGTTGAATATGTTGCCTAATTTATTTCTGGATTTAATTGTAAATTAAAAGGAGATAAATCAAGTCCTTTATCTTGTGGAATAAGGACTAAATTATATCTCTTAATCCATGATTCCATGGACCACATGGTGGGCGTCTACTATGAGGAGATGACACCTCATGGACACCTTTACTATAAAAGAGAGAACATTGCCTGTCTTTTAAAGCATGCTTGTTCCTCCCAATAATTCTCTTACCTTGAGAATTTAAGAAATATATAGCCTTCAGAAATCATTTCTCTTAGATGTCTAGTCTCCTTCATCCTATGCATCCACCTTATCAAGCTTCTCTCCTCTCCGTTGCCATGACCTCATGGAGAAGAAGAACATCTCCTTCTCTATATTCCTTGTGCGTGAAGTAGGATCGATTTTGTATGATGAAATCAGAAGCTTGATCATCCTTGCAGGGAAAAGTTCAAGAAGTCAACATCAACATTCGCGGAAAGCAACATGAGTCATCATCATGCCCACGTGAGAGGCAAATGCAATTTGGACTTGATTCGGGTGGTCTCTTGCTTTGGAGACTCATGTTTAAAGAGGAAACCCTGATCTATTCCTAAATATTCATTAGAATATTAATGAATATGCATTTCATCATCTTTATTCATTTATTTTAGCTTAAAATACCTTATAAAACACCTGTAAACGCCACTAATTCCATTCTTTTCCTAACTCTAATTATTATATAAATATTGTATATTTATCACTATTTTAACCTAAAACAAATAAAGAAGTTAGGGAAAAATAAAGGAAATAAAGGACTGGAGATATGCAATAGATACATGCTGAATCAAACCCAGAGAGAAGACTGTAGGAGGAGACTTGACCTAATCGACAAGGAAGAATGTAGGAGGAGATAAGACTTAATTACTAGAAAAATCTAGAAAATTAAATTGTCACATGTATATCTTCATAATCTATGCAATAATATATATAATACACATTCTTCCATTATTTTATTCATTACCAAATTCTTATATAATAACAATTATTTCTTCTTGAAATCCATTAATAAAATCCTCTTGTAAATAATAAAAAAATTTAATAAAAACTTGTATATATTGTGTAAATAATAATAATCTCCAAAAGCCACAAAGCTCAACTTCCAAAGTCAATATTTACTCCCTCTAAATTCCAAATTCATCAAACTCACTTTTATTATACTTCAAATTAAATTATCTTTAAAATGGAGGTGATTTCATAAAATTCAGAATTAAGGTGTGAAGTGTGGCAATTGGTGTATTATTGTATATTATACCTATGTAATATATGTATATTATTTAATTAATGATATATTGTACGCATATTTATAAATATTTTTTAACTAATTGTATATATTGTTTTTAACTCATAAAAAACATGAATAAAAATCACAAAATCAAAAATTAACAAGAATAAAATCATGTATATATCGTATATATATCACTTTGTATATACTGTATCTATACCTATTTAATAAACCTAATTAATTAACACCTAAAACTATATTAAATATATCATTAAAACACTTGTAAAAATTTTGTAAATAAGTAAAATATTAAATTATGTTTATATTTATGTAAATAATTAAATAAAAATCAAAATATAGGTATATAAACCAATAAATAACACCTTGTATTTATTTTAAACCTTGTAAATATATTATTTAATGAAATAAAAATCACCAAAGTTAGATTTAATTTATTATAACATTTTTTATTTACATTACTTATTTTATGAAATTTATTTTTGATTTTTTATTGATTTATTTAACCTTGTCTCCTTATTTTGTCGTTATGCCTACTTTGTTCACATCCTAGGTGCACTCTGATTGGCCAACCATGGGTCTGTTGACCTGGGTTCAATTGGCTGGTCTACGCCTCCTTTTCCGTTAACCTCGCTTCTGCTGGTACTTCACCTAATTTTCCACGCATCTTTGATCCATAACTACTCCCCATTCCTTTTCTATTCTTTACGCCCAAACATTCCTCTCACTCGCCAGCCCCTCACATTCACATATCACTCCATGATCTACACCTGTTTTGAATTTTGAAATTCGCCAAAGCCACGCCTATAAATGATACCTTGTTACGTCCGGTGAGATCTTGATCCATCTTTCCCCAAAACCTTTTCCCACGATCGATTCTTGGAGATATCTATGATGACAGAGTAGCTGCTCTTTGATTTGGAGTGCGAGAGTTTGAGTAAAGACCAAGATCCAACTACGCTGCTAGAGTTCTCCGTCGCATTTCACCTCTCTACCATCATCCACAAATCAAGGCAATATCCTCCCTATTTCCATTCCATAGGTAACCTAGGTCGTTTTTCTTCAATTTCTTTCTTTCATTTTGCTTTGATATTGTCCGATTCACCTAGATCAGTTCTTCTTTAACCTCCGATCTGCACGATAGGAGGTGTTCCGACCATCCAAATAAATCCACGACTTGACCAACATCTCCAACTCGTGTTTCTCCATCCCTTCCACCATCTGTTCACCTTCGAATCATCATAGATTTGAAGTTCGGACTCCACTCTGATCACCGTCGCTGGAGACCCTCATCCACATACTATCGTATATGACCTTGACCTAACTTGTTGGCTGGAGGATTCCTCCAAGCATAGACTATAATTTGTAGGTCGAAGGAGCTTCAGGGATAGAGTGAAGAGCAGAAGAAGATTTGAAATAGGTTCCTAGAGCAGCCTTGTTCATCACCTTCTAGATCTCTGATCTGGTGGTTTCACGTAGATCCAAGGAGCATATCAGACGTGGAACACTCATAGCTTTCATCTGGGCATGATTTGGAAAAAATCTAGTGTAACACGAGGTAGTGCAACCGGTCGTATTTCGCTAGGGAAGACTTGCTTCCCAGTTCTTCCAGACGTCCTTGCATGCGCATGATCGAGAAAGGAGCACCATATTTGATCCTGACCATTCATTTTGCCTCAATTCCGAGCCACTAGATCGAAGCATCAGATCTGATCATAACCCTTCATTCCAGAGCCAATCGTAACCGTACGATCAGAGTTACAGATCATCTGAGCCACCCAAGGTGCCACGCACTTAAAGGGTAGATTTGCATCTTAGCCCCTCTCTTTTATTTTATTTTATTTTCAAATAAGTTCCTAGTGGACACATGTCTGTATTGTAGTTAATTGAACATTTGCATATCTGCCCTTTATCTTTATTTTATTTACATAATAGTCCCTACCTAAAGAAAGCCCATGTGAATAAAGTAAGTCTTGGAATATTTGCAATAAATTCATCTTATTTTTGTGTTTTATTGATTGGACCTTGAGATTATTTTAATTTTATTATATTCCAATCCAGCAGGGTATACGCACCCGTGCACGTGTTTTTATTGGGAGTTTTGCATATTTTGCCCTGCCATTTTTCTTCTGTTATTTGTCACTATGCAAAGTTTAAATTATTACGTTTAAGTCTATGTGAGTTTGCACTGAATTTCATTTTAAAATCAATAATAAATTATCAAACCCCTTAAAAATTCCAAAAAAATTCATATAAAATTATTCTTCATCCATCTTTCATCCACAATTTTTTGTTTCATTTTTCTTTATTTTTATTATTTATTATAATTCAAAAACTCATAAAAATATCCTGTTTACATTAAAAAATCAATAAAAATTATAAAAATCCTTCTAAATATTCTAAAAAATTACTGTGAGTTTTTTTATTTATTTTAATTTATGGTCTATTTTGGCAATTTAATTCTTTTAAAACCATAAAAATATAAAACTCTTAAAAACATTAAAAATTCATAAAAATTCTTTTAAAATTCCATAAAATCATAAAATGGCTTTATGGAAATATAAAAATATGATTCATTTTGTATATATTTCAACTATTTATGGCCTTATTTGCTATTATAAAAATAAAAAACATTCAGTTTAATCCCTGTTTATTTAATTACCTATTTTTGATTTATTTAAAGGCTTTAAAAATTACGAAAAATTATGGAAAAATAATAAGAACTTTAGAAAAAGTTTAAAACCCAAAAATAAATCCGGTTTATTTTTTTATTATTTCTGACATAATTAAAAAAACAAAAAATTGAGTGTGTGCTTTGATTTTTAAATTATTCATTTATTTTTAAAATAAAAAATAGCTTACAATTTTTTTAAAAATATGAAATCGAAAAACAAATAAAAATATATAAAATTAAAATAAAAAATACAAAATCTAATAGAAAATACAAGTATAGTGTGCATAGAAATTCCTTCATTCTTTCATTGATTTTACATTGCATAGAATAATCTTCTGGATTTTTATAGCCTCCCTAAGTTCGATCCTATTAGCTATACTTTAAAATTAAATAACAAATTCTCTTGATACGTTTTCTTCTTTATTTATTTTTTCTTGAGAATCAAATACTTTTTGTTTGATGCTTCTTTAGGTTGCAACGACCACATTTTCATTTGTAGTTAGTTCATTAAAATAAAACCCATAGTTTAGCACTTCAACAAATGGCACCATTGCCGGGGAGGCACATTGAGGGTAGTTAGGTTTCTCTTCTAGCCTACTACCCTTGGTTGTTAATACTTGATTTTCCTTTTCTTTTTTTGTCTATAGTTTCTTAAATTCATTTCATTGTTCATATTCACTGTATCTATTTCCATTATTATTGTTCATATTTTAAAATCTCTATCGCTTACACATTCTTTTGTTTTCTCTTTCTTACGAGGGCTCGACGGGCAACAACGACATTCTTAGAGCGGTGACGCACCCAAATGAAGCGGAGGCGGCTTGATTCTCCACCAAGCAGCATGAGTGCGTAAGAGGAGGAGAAGAATATTTGGAGGAGACCATCATTTGGAGAATTTGATATCGATAGATTTTAGCATTTCTTTAATTCATTCAAACTCTTGTAAAAGGACACTATATACCTTGTCTACAGGTTCGTTTCACTAAGTGCCGGTGCACTTGACGGACCTCATTGGTTTTGTTTTCATCACCTTATTTTTCTTTGTTTTCACGTGATTTTATGTACTTGAGCCCTTAGTGATTGCTTTATTAACTTGCTTGTGCTAGGTAATTAATTAGGTACAAAGCCCTAAATAAGAATACATGCACCTATAGAGTAGAACATAATTTGGATTTAGTCAAATTAACTAGTTCTTGCCTGCTAATAGAAGTTACTACTAGGATGGTTCATGTGCATCATACATGTTAGTTTAATTTTTGTATTTAAATTCTACGCAGATCACCCTACATGTAGAGTGCTAGAGACAAGGTATCATCTCTTAATGCATCATTGAATTTTATCGTGCATTGGCATTTCCGACTTCCTTCCTTATTTTCATTCACATAAGTAAAATAGGAAATTGGAATAGGCGATTTATTGAAAAAATCCAAAAAGTGACAACTTTGTAAAACAAGGACTGCTAAAGAAAATTCGACCCTAAAACTAAACGTAAGGACAATCACAATTTTTTTGGGAGAGTAACCCCTCATTGTTTGAATTTACTTGCAGAGTAAGTAAGAGTTGAATACTATGATAGAGCCAAGCTCGGATCTTCATTTAGACTACCAATTCTATAAAAATGATTAGCTACTTCTCAGTGTGGGAATGTGGGTAGCCGGTAAACAGTCCGTATTTCCTTAGCAGAGTGGGTAGTATAAAAGAAACTATGTAAGGACCCATCCTTAAGTAACGGATAGCCATCTTGACGGTCCGTACTTACAACTATACTGGCTGAAAGTGGATGCAACTAGTCATAAGAAGTTAGGCTAGTCTTTACGGAAATGCATGTAACTAAAAGCTCACCAACTCTTGTAAAAGATTGCATTTATCAGTAATTAAATTGAAAAGATAAAAGTCCGAACTCTTATGGTCTCCACCTGTGTCAGTTGATGAATTGGGGGTTTGTTTTGTGTTTGATTACTAGTGATAGAGATCCTTCCGCACCCTTCATGCCTTCTACTCATTCTCTTCTGGTTTGACTTTCGTGTTCTCGCATGTCACCTCTTTATATCGAAGATGTCGGATTGGAGCATTTCTCATTTATACTTTGCAGGCACATTTCACACTCCAAACCGATCGTCTTCTACTCATGGAGACTCACTTCCCGAGTATCCCTCTTTCTTCACTTCACCCTTCACCTCATCCATCAATCCATTGTTCAAGATTTACTATGATATTAAACTATCATTTGGGACTCCTTCATTGCTGAAGACTAATCCAGTGCAGTTTACACTTGCAGAAACTGAGACAATGTACTTGCTGCCACTTAAAGGAAAAGGTTCTATGGCTGAGTAGAGCGAGATCAACACTACCATGTTATCCTTCATTAAATCCACTCAAAATTAGTTAACAAAATATGCTGACATTCAAACTACATTGAGAGAGATGATTCTCGAGAGGACAATGGGGGAGATGAATCTGTAGAGCCAGTGGCTAAGCTCTCACTGAGAGAATCCTATAATATAGGAGCGAGACAGACAAATACATGGATTTAAATTCCTACGATTCATGGGCATTTTGAGCTTAAACCCATTACCTTACCATTACTCCCCATATTCCACCGACATATTAATGAAGAACCATATGTGCACCCCCAACATTTCAATCGCATTTGCATAACGATCTATTCCCCTAACATTCTTTTAAAGGTAGTGAAGATGACAACGTTTCCTTCAGCTTCATGAACAAAGCCCTCTATTGGGTAAATCATTTAGGAATGTTGTCACTACATGGGAATAGTTGAGGTCTGTTTTTCTAAGCAGGTATTACCCACTTGGACGCCTCAACCAAATGCGATAGCTGATCGCAAACTTCTCCCAAATGTCCCATGAGTCTATTCACAAGGCGTGAGAAAGATTCAAAGATTTAACGGAGAAGTGCCCCCATCACGATATTCTAATGACAAGCCTTGTGCAAAATTTCTTTGGGGGTTTGAGTCATGAGAATCATAAGCTAGTATATGCCACTTGTGTGTGTCATCACTTCAACAAGGACAAGGATGTCCTATATCAGATTTTCAAGGAGATGGTAGAGATCTCCACAACTCATTCTTCTTCATGCGCATTCCAGAAATAGCCGTGGCTTCTTCTACTACTGCAACACACCACAAGGCTGTCAACATGTAGCATCACATGAAGTGGATAGGATGGAAAGTTCTGATATGACCATCATTAGAAATCACCTATCCAAAGTAGATATAATTGAGAAATGATCCAAGGAGCTTGAGAAGCTCCAAGTGATCGAACAAAGGATGAAGAACCTGGGCAAGATGGATGAGATAACAAAGCATATGGAACTTTTTGTGAGTATGACCAATGCATACTAGAGTGCGAGTGCATCAGCTGACACTTCTACTCGGGAGCAGACTTCTTCCACTTCCACCCAGTAGAGTATTGAAGGGCCATCCACAGTTCATCACATTTATTATGTGCAGACCCCTGACCAGGTCCCAAAACATTCACAACAAATTGTACCATATCAACAAGAAGGCCCATACATTCCGGAGCAGCAGTCTCCACCTCCACCCATCATTCAGGAGCGAACGGTATTTGGTTCGACCAAGAGCGCAACCAACCCTGTCCGTCAGGGCAAGGCCAGTTGGGTTCCCATAAGGGTTAGAGACCTAGCCACTAGTTTCAGGGAGGTAGATCGCAACAGTACCGACACCAACAGTTCCAGCCTCAGTATCAGTCTCCACACCATTTCCAAAATTGGAGACATGGCCAGCAATAGATGCAATGCATGCTTTCCACAACATTACCACCATCAATCTGCATCGTTTGGATAATATACACATACTACTCCTCCTCATTTTCAATCCCAGTATATATATCACCAATATCCTCACTACCAGTCTCAGCGACAACCCATCATTAAGCATCTTGAGGCACCTTCTGTGAAGCCATCATTTGATCAGTTAGCACTACTTTATGAAGAACATGAATGATCTTACTTAGAGACTTGATGACTTGACCACTACAAAGACACTGAGTACACCATAGGTTGAAGCCAATATCGACAACTTCAGACATAAGGAGAAGGTATCTCATGATCCTTCCACACCCGAGACAAGTATGGACCTTGATTTTACATGTTTATATGATACCATTCACCTTAAAGGCTGTAGGAGATTGAAGCTACCTTCATAGTCATTGGGATTGGGAGATCAAGCTAGTGAGAGAGCTTCAACTTCCACATCATGTTCTTCACCATCATTGTCGAGGCCCATTGTAGCAGCACCCGAGTATGGAGTTTCACCATCTTCTTTCTCACCTTCATCGTCTTCACCTTCACTAGCTTGATGTAGATCACCGTCAGTAGAGAGGGAGAACACACCAGTCATGGATTCTTCTTCTATACCAGCAACAACATCTTATTCCATTTTAGATGTTGTTATTCCCCCACCTATTTTGGACAACACTGTACATACTGATTCTGGTTGTCCTATTGTACATGGGGATTCTACTTAGCATTTGAATGTTTTCTATGATACTACTCCATTTCCTTATTCCTTAAATAAAATAAAGAAAATACAAAAACTAAAAACAACCCTATTTGATCCTAGAGTGGTTGATATCTTACAAAAATTCTTTTTATAGATGCCACTCCTTAAGGCCATGGAGTACATGCCTGGAGTGAAAAAGGGAATGAAGGAAGCATGTACACAAAAGCGTCAAACCAAGCAGAACATATAAAAAACAGAAAAATTACATCTTAACCATGGACACAGTTCATGCCATTAGCAACCTCCCGCCAAAAAGAAAGGTAAGGGATCACTTCAATTATGTCGCCACATATTTGATCAAGAATTTGATCGCATTCTTCTCGATATCGATTCCTCCATTAATCTTATGTCATCCTCTCTACTCATTGAATTTAGGTTAAGACCTCTTAGATCGACCATGACGATCCCTCAATTTGCTGATAGATTGATCAAGAGGCCAAGGGGCATTTTAGAGGCGTTATTGTAACGGTGCAGGGAATGAAATTCCCTGTTGATTTTGTTGTCATGGGTATGGACACACCTGCACAGTTACTCCATACCCTGATCATACTAAGTCGACTGTTCCTTCGAATGACCGAAGCAGTAGTTGATTAGGGTACTTGAGAGATCATCTTTCACTCTCGGAGTGACAAGGTGAAAATTGAGACGATCATCGATCCTAGGTTATCACCGCCACCAACAACAATAAAAGAGAGACAAACAATTACACCAGATCCTGAGGACTATGATTTTCTTGATGACTTCAAAGAGAGATATATTTTACTGATTTCATAGATACCCAAGAGTTCCTTTCCTAGAATGACCTTCTGGAAAGCACATTCGACATGAGTACCCTTGTCGATCCTTCTGAGTTGTTTGTTGATGGGAAATTTGAGCTGATTTCTAAGGATTAGTCTGATAAAGTAGAGGTACATTCTGATATTCCATTGACACCATTTTGAGAGTATTGTTGATATACCTCATGTTGAGAAATCCGTACGATCCGCTGATTTTTTCGAGTTATGCACTGATGAGAGACATCTTTATTATATTATCATTGATATATCTAAGCCCTTTGTTGATGAGATCACAGAACATCCTAATGTCCCAATTCTTTCTGATCAGAGATCGTTCATTGCAGATCTTTCTGAGGTTTTACTTGTTGAGCCGACAGTAGCCAAAATGGATATTACACAGAGTACATATCATATATATTCTACCAGTGAAGTTATAGAGGTCATTACAAAGCCAAATAAAACCCCACCTGAGCTCAAGACTTTACCATCAATATTGAAGTACGTCTTCCTTGCAGGTCCCTCCCAAATGTTTCCAGTCATATTCATCTCATAGTTGACCGTCTTGAGAGAGACCACAAGACCATTGGATGGAATATTTCAGATCTCAGTGGGATTAATCTAGGTTTGTGCTCGCATCATATCTACTTAGAGGATGACTATAAACCCTCCCATGAGTGTCAATGCTGAAGGATATGGTAAGATCCTTAAGAGCATCATGGAAGCGTGAGGATCGCATCGTATGCGATCAGGAGCGACTAGTCACATTAGTTGCTCGACACAGCGGAAATTAAAAAATTTTCATGTGACGAAACCACATGATCCAAGAACGCTTCTCAGATCATTTCGTCTAAACCAAAAACAAGTAATATGATTACCTCTTGAAGCGTGGTTGCGATCGAGTCTCTAAACGAAGATGCCTCCTATCTCAAGTCCGATCCGATGGAGGAGACGCTTGCGAGCAAGTGGATGAGACGCGTGCTTCTCATAATCCATGTTGATAATCCAAGAAACGGATCTCCTGATCTCGACAAACGAGATACGACGTCTTCTTCACGAGCAAGGCGCGTCGAAGTAGATAGAGATCCACGAGCAAACGATTGAGCAGCATAAAGACGATGTTGCGGCAATGGAGAATCTCTCTAGGGCATCCATGATGGACGACCACATGAGAGATAGAGAGAGAGAATGGGTGTGTAGAGAGAAAGAGAGAGAGGCTTGTGTTCTCATTAGCTTGTAACCTAGAAGAGCAAGAGGTACCTCTCCTTTTATAATATTTTGGGATCCATGGATCTCAATCCATGGACAACACAAATCCAATGGCTCTCATTGATTTGTGTTTCTTTTAATGGCCATGATCTTGTTGTTAAAAATACAACAATAATTAATTTAATAAAATCAAATATATATTAAATATAATTTTGATTTACATTAAATCAATCTCCATTGGAGAAATAGGAAGGAGGCAAGCCTCCTTCCATACGGAGCATGGACGACCACCATATTCCTTACAGGAATTGTGGCCGTGCACTCTTCCTTTATGGAAGGTGGCTCTCCTTTCCTTACAACATGAGATTACATTATCTCATGATTCTCTCCAATATTTGCAACAACTTTTGTTACGAAAAATTTCACAAATAAATCCAATTTAATTTGTGAACATTGCAATCATGCCATTGGAAATTTACGAATCACATTCACAACCCAAAATAAAATACAAATTACATTTTCAATTCAATGTCCAATATGAATCCAATTCACATCAAAATTTAATTAACAAATGTAAATTACAAATAACTCTCTCTTATATATTATAAATCACATTCATAATATATATATATAATTAATATGGATAGTGCTATCCACATTGTTCATATCCGTGATAATTAAATCACATTTAATCATCTTGGATATCTATTCTCATGTACCCAAATAATATGAATCACATTCACTTTATTTACATAATAAATCACATTTAATTATCTTAGATAACTCTCTTTACAATATGAATCAAATTCATATTATTGATGATAATTAAATCACATTCAATTATCAACTTTCTCAATGCTCGGATACACATATCAACAATGAAATTATCGTGAAACCTTTCAAGGATAATGCGCTTTCTTCGCGAATACTTGGAGATAAGGACAAGGCGATTGTATTGTTCCACGCATAGTGACTTGGATATTGAGATCATATGTCAAATTCAGATCTCGGGCCTCCCATAGATGCTTGATTAAATCAAGACCGCAAATCTAATCTTCTCATTGCATTTGAATCACATTCAAATCAATGTCCAACAATTGGACCAAGATTAGATTACTTCTCTTCTGAGAGAGATCACTAAAATCCCGACCCGTTTCATCGCTCTCTTGGAATGGAAGTGTCATGGTTATACAATCTTTTATGATCACATCACCCTCAGGTATTCTCAATACATGTACATCCTGCATACTGGAAGACTCAGAATGAACCCGGAGTATTAGATCAATTTTACACTCTCTACTTCATGGTTTTATCAGTAAGTTTCTCATTTGATCATTGGGAGTCGGTATCGATCATATACTTTCCAAAAGCATATATCATACCTACGTCTTGACCTTATACTTTCCAAAAGTGTATATCAAACCTACAAATTCAGTCAAGCTTCGAAAGTAAGACGACCGTGCACGGAATTTGATTCTTCCCAATATCTCATGTGTGAGCTCATGTCTTCCGGTTCAGTAATTGAACCTGTATGATCCCTTTGAGAGATCGTATTGCTCATATGTCCTTACATGCACACCAGTGCGTCGGTGTATAGACGTTGATTTGGTCATCAACCTATTGGTCTGCCAAATGTACATACTCAGACATATAGTAACACATCTGTGTCCGGTCAGAGGATGTGTTCCTATATTGTGACAACATATGACATAGGACTTTGGTTATCTTGATCTCGTTAAGTCAACTATTTGACCTAGCTTATCTAACACCTCCGAATCTCTATTCCTATGCAGAGGAGCTGCATCAAGAGGTCGGTTAGATATCAGATTTCAGATAGAGGATTGCCATCTCCTCCTCAGGCTGGAGATCATCTCTTAATAATCACTTGATGGTGCTTCATGAGTCCTCAATCTAACCCTTTAGATATTCATCCAAGAACTAACCTATATGATTCAATTATTGAATCAACATCTGTATGATCATTAAGATGGCCATGGTACATAACCCTAATTATACTAAGGGACCTATTATGCAAATTAGTTATTCTTCATTTTAAATTAGGGAATGATATCTGCAATAACATTTATTGCATAATGGCTCGCCGTGGGCTCGCATGTCCAACAATCTCCCACTAGCCCAAAGAGCCATTAATGGGCTAATCATTCAAACCTGCACTCATATGACAATCATAGGCTATCTAGAAAATAGCTAGGTAAGCTGATCAGTCACTCTATTCCCAAAAGACTATGCCAAGTACTTTTACGACACTTGCATATCCCCCAGTAATAGTGCTCACATCCAATGCGAATGTTGCATTTTATGCAATCAATACTCAATCTTGTTAAAGCAATTACAGTTTCCTTGACACTATTGCTCAATAATTATTATAACTAGTATTTCCATAATCCTTATCAGAATACCCTTATTCCTGGAGATGTCTATCTCCAAAGGTATCCTAAGTTAATACCTTTTAGATCACTATCTATAAAGTCTTAATTTCTTGACGATAAGACTTAGAGATCACTATCTCAAAAGTCTCATCATCTTTGAAGATATTGTCATTACCACAATCAGGTGTTTTATCTCCATAGTAGGATTAGTAACAATTTACTACTCCCACCACATTGCAGACATCTGTC
Source organism: Ottelia alismoides (assembly GCA_037367405.1). Lineage (NCBI taxonomy): Eukaryota > Viridiplantae > Streptophyta > Magnoliopsida > Alismatales > Hydrocharitaceae > Ottelia > Ottelia alismoides. The sequence goes on along the minus strand of JAZKJV010003446.1, from coordinate 384,727 downwards.
TTTTGTACACATCTAGCATACACTTGGCTTCTCGTAACTGATGCACAAGGGCATTCAGTTTTAGCATTCATTCCCTTAACTCTTTGAGATGCTATCCCCTCAGATAGGTCGATACCATATCTTAAGGGAAGGAATCCATTCTTGGAATTTCCCAGAAAATGGAACATATCCAAGGTGTATTACTAATGTGACGGTCCTAATACCCTCTTCTCTTTACTTCTGAACACTTTCAGAATTAAGATGTAAGAGGTATCATTGAGATCATATCGCAAGGTATGGAACAACCAGATTATAAAACACTCATTATCATCCTTATATCATTCCAAATGATTAGGATATTGTCTACATTTAGCATGATGAACATAATGGCACTCCCACTAAGCTTCACATGGTTCATAAAGATTCTATCTGAAATCATAACATTTATAATTTCATCGAATCTTATGTTCCAGCTACAAGAAGCTTATTTGAGTCCATAGATGGATTTCTTTAGATTGCACATCTTGGTTTCCTCGACCATGAAGCCCTTGGGCTACTTCATGTGAATATCTTCAGAGAGGTATTCATAGAGGAATACAATCTTGACTTACATCTTAAAGATGTCATAGTCAAGTTATGTAGCTATAGTTAACAATATTCTGATGAGTTCAACCATGGTCACTGAAGATCAAGTCTGATTGCAAGCAATGTATTCTCTTCAAATGTGTAGCTCATGGCTACGAGCCGTGGTTTGAAGGTCTCTACCTTCTCATTAGGTTCCCTTTCTCTTGAAGATCCATCTACACCTTTATGGATCTTGCTCATATAGATGGATCCTCGAGGGTCCATATACAACACTTGTATATGAAGTCTACCTTAGACTTTATTGCTAACATCCATCTTTCCATGTCATGATCTTCAGAAGCTTCATCATATGAAGTTAGATCATGTCAGATTTAATTGTCACATGGAATACATCCTCAAACTCATTTGAAGAGGTATTGGTGTTTCATCTTTTATTATCCTTTTAGTTTCCAATTCTAGGAGCCTCATTATCTTCTTAATATTAAATGAGTTCCTTCACTTCATTTTCATCTTGATTCTCAAGAGTCTCAACCTCTAAAAATCACATTCTCAGAGATGAGATATTTTAAGAATCTCAAGGTCATAAAGTAGGTATTGGATACCATCCTTTATTTTCCTAATGAAGTAGAACTCTTTAGTGCTAGATTCCATCTTATATGCATGGAACCTTATTAATGATATATATTGTACATTACTACACATATATACATGGAAACTAAGAGGTAATTATGCTAAAAAAATCATTATTGATCAAACATTTCACACATGATCCAATTGTATCTCCCTACAACTCTATTGAGTTTAGGTTTATCAGGAGGAATGAGGTAGGAATGATATTCCTTTCTCCATAAGGTATTCCATGAATTCATCTAATATGTACTTGCTACCTTGGTTAGATCAAGTTCATTTAATCTTCCTTCAAACTTTGGTTCTAAACCAAAAATGTGAAATCTTTGAACATTTCAAAGGTTTCTTAGGTGAAGATAAGAAATATCATATCATACATAAATACTCGAATGATATCACATATCATCAATGTTTATTATGATACAGATGATCTATATACATCAACATGTATGAGATCCTGAATACCTTGACATTTTATACCACTCCCAGGGAAGGGTGTATTGGACATTTTTACTTTTGAATACAATATTCACAAGTATGTAAGATTTGAACTATAGACAATCTAAAGAGTCATCTCTCACTAGTCTTTTGATCTCATCAACAGACATATGTCCAAGGCTTGATGCCAGATCATTGTCAAATGATCTTCATCCTCCTATTGATCTTTTAAGGTTTTAAATTTTCAGTATTAGAAATGTTAATGAATCATTCATTAATTTTCTAATTAAGTAGAGGTAACTAGACGTTAGATTACTATCTGAAATATATCCATCATAACTCTTTTTGATAGGTTTATTCCAGAATTCATGTTTATTTCCAACATTTAGAAATAAACAATGGGTCCATTCTAACATCTAGGTCATAGAGACATTCTCCAAGACTAAGGGCTTCCACTGAAAATACGAAGTCCATCTATTCAATAGAGATTGTTGCAACAATTGCATCAATATCCATGTAGATGACTATAAACCTTAAGATCAAATTTCTAATATTCTAATATTTATATGCAACCAATTGCAAGTGTCATTAGAAGATTGGGATACAATTATCAGATGTTATCTTATCAAATAAGTAAGTCAATGTCAATGATTACATGTAGATATAGGTTATCATGATGCACTATCTGAGTCCTTCTCTAAGGATTCTAGATAGACATGATAGTCATACTATCAACACATCAGCTTATTGCAGTATTGGCATTCATCCTCTTTGAATGTCATATGGAAGTCATAGAAGTACAATCAACTCTTTAACTTTCCTTCTCACATGGGTCCAACCCATGCTTCCACTGTTCTCCCTTCATCTATAAACAACCATTGCTTAAGACAAGGTATCTCTTATGTTGAACTCAAAAGATTTCAATATAAGAGCACTTCAATTCATTTAATTCATACAATATGAATATTATTAAGCTTCATGAATGACTAGAGTATAGACAGTAGAACGATGACACTTGTAATGTCTACATTCATCTAGACTCTTAAAACATTGGTTCAAGTAGGTATTCAAACATTTTGAATACATCATCTCTTATGGAGCTACCATTCTGCATGATGCAGAGAACCATGTCATTCATGATAAATGTCAAGAGCACATATGTATGTCACATCTTCTTTGATTTTATAAGGATTATTTAACAATTACGATCATCATCGACATGTCACTTCCAAAGTACATTCGATGAGAGATCAAGACTATAGTGACATAAAAACCTTAGGGTTGTAGTCCTATTGTCTGTTTGATTGTCATTCCTCATTCTTATGAGGAAACTTGCACATTGCAACCAAATACATTATGTGTCCAACTGCAAGTACAATATCTTGATCATGAATCCAATTCATGACATTATACTGGTTATTATTGAGTATAGTATTGTGTGGGTTTAGTGAAGGATTATCTGAAATAAGGAATTTTGCATAAGTATATATATTATACATATTTTACTTTGATTTAGAAGTTTTTATATCAAAGTTGTCTTGCCTTGTCAACACTGAAAGTTCATTCCCTTAATCACTTTCAATGTAAGAGATATACTTACCATTATATCTCAAGAAAGACCTGGGATCTCCTTCCTTATCTTTTTCACATCCCAATAATATGAGAACCCGTGACTCCGATAAAAAAAGCAGGAACTCATTTCGCCTAGCAAGTCCAACTTGCATTTCCCAATTCGGTCTTTAACACCCGAGCCCACCACCCCTAAGGCAATGTCCTCCCCTACTGTTAATTGAACCAACCATCAACAGGATTAGAACTCGCTATGCACAATCCAATATCGCCCAATAATATGAGGACCCGATATTGGGGTCACTACGCATACGGACTTACTCTTTCGAGAAGCAAAGAGCCCGATCCAGATGCGCTTGCATACATGAGCTGTCACTGCGGGCAAACGTCTCCTACATACAATCCCTGGCGACGTAACCCTCCACCTTGACGGGAGACCATGGATGTCACTTATGTGATCCTCCATATCATATTCAAATTCTAATTAATAATTATGAATCACATTCATTATGATCAATTCTTCCAAGGGAAATAATAGCTCTATTCATAATAGAGTGTTTTAATTTTAATTAGATTCCAATTAATCTAATCATATTAAATTAATGATCCAATCAATATCCAACAAACATTCTTAATTGTTACTTGAATTATGGTATTATCTCAAATACGTATTATTTTGAATTGTAATAATTAGAAATACATCATGATTTCTTAAACATTATACCAAACCTACCCGCTGTCATGACCAGTACCGACGGAGTGGGACAGACCGCACACGGTGCAACCTGCTACCCCAACGCTCCCCGACTAGACACCATATCTGCCTCAGGAAAGGATAATGAAAAATAGATCACTTTGTACTTGAGATGATCATCGGTTTTTCAACCGAAATTATACCATATAATAATAATAATCCAAACTATTTTGATTAACATTATAATGCGATTCGCTAAACAAATCCCAAATCCTATTCAAGCAACATGTTTGTTGGAATGTGGATCTTGTAGATCATGTAACCAATTTGTGATCTAGATCACATCTAATCAATAATTGATTAGGGCAATGCCATTTAAAAAAAATTATCTTAAAATATTTCACAAATATTTATCCATAATTATTCCAGGAAATTAAACCATTTAATTTCACTAATTTCCTAAATGACAATCACTACGTTCTTGATTAGGAAAGTAATTTCAGCAGTGACCCTCACTTACTAAAAATGGCATATCTCAATCAATTTAAATCCAAATTAAGCAAAATAAGTTTCTAAAGTTTGTTAATTTAATTTACAACAGAAATTAAGTGATTTGCATGCATTTAAAGGTGTTTCAAATCCGCAATTAACTCTTTAAATAAGTTAAGATTTGCAGTCCCCGAAACTGTGGATACATGTTCACTAAAATGATCATATATCGAGCAAACAGAATCCAAATTACGTAAACTCAGATCCTAAAGTTTCCGTATTTAATGAGGAAAGAAATTCAATTATTATTTTTGTGTTTAAACAATTTAAACAGGGACGAAAATAATCACTAAACAGAGATGCGAAAATGAAATGCAAGAAAACTTTTGCAAACCCTAATGAACCCAAGTCGTCCTTGGTTCATGGATCGCATACAAAACCTTCAACCTGACTCTAATACCACTTGAAGGATATGGTAAGATCCTTAAGAGCATCACGGAAGCATGAGGATCGTATCATCGGGAGCCACTAGTCACACTAGTTGCTCGATACATCGGAAATTAAAAATTTTTCATGTGACGAAACCACATGATCCAAGAACACTTATCGAATAATTTTGTCTAAATCAAAAATGAGTAATAGGATTACCTCTTGAAGCGTGGTTGCGATCGAGTTTCTAAATGAAGAGGCCTCCTGTCTCAAGTCCAATCCAACAAAGGAGACGCTTGCGAGCGTGTGGATGAGACGCGTGCTTCTCGCAATCCATGTTGATAACCCAAGCAACGGATCTCCTGATCTCGACAAACAAGATACGACATCTTATTCACGAGCAAGGCACACCGAAATAGACAGAGATCCACGAGCTAACGATCGGGCAGCATAACAACGATGCTGCGGCGATGGAGAATCTCTCTAGGGCATCCATGGTGGACGATCACATGAAAGAGATAGAAAGAGAGTGGGCGTGTAGAGAGAAACAGAGAGAGAGAAAGAGGCTTGTGTTCTCATTAGCTTGTAACGTAGCAGAGCAAGGGGTGCCCGTCCTTTTATAATATTTTGGAATCCATGGATCTCAATCCATGGACAAACACAAATCCAATGACTCTCATTGATTTGTGTTTCTTTTGATGGGCATGATCTTATTGTTAAAATATATTAATAATTAATTTAATAAAATCAAATATATAGTAAATATAATTTTGATTTACATTAAATCAATCTCCATTGGAGAAAATGAAGGAGGCAAGCCTCCTTCCATAAGGAGCATGGACGACCACCATATTCCTTATAGGAATTGTGGCCGTCCACTCTTCCTTTATGGAAGGTGGATCTCCTTTCCTTATTACATGAGATTACATTATCTCATGATTCTCTCCAATATTTGTAACAACTTTTGTTACAAAAAAATTCACAAATAAATCTAATTTATTTTGTGAACATTGCAATCATGCCATTGGAAATTTGTGAATCACATTCACAATCCAAAATAAAATGTAAATTACATTTTCAATTCAATGTCCAATGTGAATCCAATTCACATCAACAATTAATTAACAAATGTAAATTACAAATAACTATCTCTTATACATTATAAATCACATTCATAATATATATAATTAATATGGATAGTGCTATCCACATTATTCGTATCCGTGATAATTAAATCACATTTAATCATCTTGGATATATATTCTCATGTACCCAAATAATATGAATCACATTCACACTATTTACATATAATTACATCACATTTAATTATCTTAGATAACTCTCTTTACAATATAAATCAAATTCATATTATTCATGATAATTAAATCACATTTAATTATCAACTTTCTCAATGCCCGGATACACATATCTACAATGAAATTATCCTCAACCCTTTCAAGGATAATGCACTTTCTTCGCATATACTTGGAGATAAGGACATGGCGATTGTATTGTTCCACGTATAGTGACTTGGATATTGAGATCATATCTCAAATCCAGATCTCGGGCCTCCCATAGATGCTTGATTAAATCAAGACCGCAAATATAATATTCTCATTGCATATGAATCACATTCAGATCAATGTCCAACAATAGGAAAGATTAGATTGCTTATCTACTGAGAGGAGTCACTAAAATCCAGACCTGTTTTGTCACTCCCTAGGAATGGAAGTGTCATGGTTATACAATCGTTTATGATCACATCACCCTCAAGTATTCCCAATACCTGTACATCCTGTATACTGGAAGACTCTGAATGAACCCAAAGTATTAGATCAATTTTACATTGTCTACTTCAGGGTTTTATCAATAAGTTTCTCATTTGATCATTGGGAGTCGGTATCGATCATATACTTTCTAAAAGCATATATCATACCTAGATCTTGATCATATACTTTCCAAAAGTATATATCAAACCTACAAATTCAGTAAAGCTTCCAAAGCGAGACGACCGTGTATGGAATTTGATTCTTCCCAATATCTCATGAGTGATCTCATGTCTCCGATTTAGTAATTGAACCTGTATGCTCCCTTTGAGAGATCGTATTACTCATATGCCCTTACATGCACACCAGCGAGCCGGTGTAGAGACCTTGATTTGGTCATCAATCTATTGGTCTGACAAATGTACATACTCAGACATATAGTAATACACCTGTCTTCGTTCAGAGGATGTGTGCCTATATCGTGACAGCATACGACTTAGGACTTTGGTTATCTCGATCTCGTTAAGTCAACTCTTTGACCTAACTTATCTAACACCTCCGAATTTTTATTCCTATGTAGAGGATCTGTATCAGGAGGTTGGTTAGATATCATCTTTTAGAGAGAGGATTTCCATCTCCTCCTCAGGCTGGAGATCATCTCTTAATAATCACTTGACGGTGCTAGATGAGTCCTCAATCTAACCCTTTAGATATTCATCCAAGCACTAGCCTATATGATTCAATAATTGAATCAACTGCTGTATGATCATTAATATGGCCATGGTACATAACCCTAATTGTACTAATGGACCTATTATGTAAATTAGTTATTCTTTATTTCATATCAGGGAATGATATTTGCAATAACATTTATTACATAATGGCTCGCCGTGAGCTTGAATGTCCAACAAGTGCCGTATAAATCTGAATCTAAGGGAGGTTGTCATGAGAGAGAACAAGAAATGGTGTGACATTGGCTTTATTTATCCCATTTGGATTCCAAGTGAGTCATTCCTTTACATGTTGTCCTGAAGAAATCTGGGATTACTATCATGAGTAATGACCGTGGTAAGGAGATTCTGACCCATATACCTACTTCATGGCGTGTCTATGTAGATTATTGGTTCCTGAATTCAACTACTAAGAAGGATCACTTTCCACTACCCTTTATTGGTCATATTATTGAGAGGTTGGTAGGGAAGGAGTTATTTTATTTCTTGGATGCGTACTTAGGGCATAACTAGGTCGCTATCACTCTTGAGGATGAGGGGAAACTACTTTCACTTATCCGTTTGGCACCTCGCCTTTAGACGGATGCCCTTTCGATTGTATAACACTCCCACTACTTTTCAAAGTGTATGTTGGCCATTTTTGCTGACATGGTTGGTAGATTTCTACATGTCTTCATGGGTGATTTCTCAATCTATGAGGATAGTTTTGAGACATGCCTTAATCATTTAGACTGAATCCTTCAATGTTGTTGTGAGGTAAACCTAATGCACTCGTGGGAGAAGAGTCACTTTATGGTAACTAATGGGACTGTATTGGGCCAAATCATCTCCAAAAATGGTATGGAGGTTGACCCGTCTAAGATTAATGTGATATCCAAGCTAGAACCACCTCAGAATTTGAAGTAGTTGAGGTCATTTCTGGGACATGTTGGATTATATAAGCAATTTAATAAGGACTTCAACAAGATCTTCAAACCTTTAACTGAGCTTCTATGCAAGGAGAGTGAGTTTGTTGTTGACGAGAAAGTCCTCCTTGCAGTTTATCAGATCGAAGAGCTAGTTACTAGTGCTCCTATCTTATAGACACATGATTGGTCTCTCCCCTTTGAGATCATGATGGACACGTTAGATTTTACAGCTGGAGATATTTTAGGGTAGAGAAGGGATGGGATGCCATTTTCTATACACTATGCTAGCAAGACTCTGGATGAGGCACATCATAATTATATAGTCACAGAGAAGGAGATGCTAACAGTTATGTTTGGATTAAAGAAGTTCAGATCTTACCTCCTTGGTTTGAATGTTATTGTGTACATAAATCATACCGCCATATGGTACATACTGACAAAGAAGGATGCCAAACCATGCCTTATCAGATGGATCCTTCTTCTCCAGGAGCTTGATTTAGAGATACGAGATAAACCTGGAGTGAAAATTGTTGCGGAAGATCACCTTTTCTGCATTACAGATGCAGAGACTTGCAACCCGAGCATGATTCCTATTTTTGTACCTTTCCAGATGAGATCATTTTGTCTATGGACTCTCTCTCAAGGTATGCAGATATTGTGAACTATCTTCTCTCCAAGAAAGTTCCACAAGATTGGTCGAAGCATAAGGTAGATAGATTTCTGTCTGTGATTTATTTTACAATGGGAGGATCTGTACCTATTTTGTGGGGGTGCGGATTGCATCTTGAGAAGTTGCATTCCTCATGAGGAATACACTATCATACTTGAGAACTGTCAGAAATTAAAATCTGGTGGACATCATTCAGGGAAGTGTACGACAACAAAGATTTTACAAAGTAGCCTATGGTAGACAACATTATTTAAGGATGCTACAAAATATGTTCGAGGTTGTACTGTTTGTCAGAAAATGGAAGGAACTATTGGTTCCAAAGATACCATGCCCATGAGGTATATATAGATTTCTAATGTTTTGATGCTTGGGGAATAAACTTCATGGGCCCATTTCCTGTCACTCAGTGATATCAATACATCTTGCTTGCTGTGGATTACTTAGTTGATGGGTGAAGGCTATCCTCGCCCGAGCCGTTGATAGTCATACGGTGTGTTCCTTTCTCAAGGACCATATTATTATGCAATTTGGGTTTTCAAAAATACTTATTTCAGATGGGGAATCCATTTCATTAATAGATAAGTAAAGAAGCTTGTGAAGGAGTACGCCATTGAGCACAAAGTTGCATCTCCTTATCACCCATAGACTAATGGCTTGGCTGAGATTTCAAATAGGGAGATTAAGATTATATTGCAAAAAATTGTACGTACATATATGACGAATCGGTTCTAGATGGTTGACTCAGTTCTATAGGCTTATCGGACAGAATACAAGGATCCATTGGGTATGTCTCCCTACAGATTGGATTATGGAAAGCCTTGTCACTGATAGAATAATTATTTCACAAATAATTATGGGAACTCCATGTATGTAATCTTAATTATAAGAAGCATGAAATAATAGGAAATTCGATCTGAATAGATTGCTGGAATTAGATAACTTGCTCATGTATAAGGAGAAAGTCAAGTGTTGGCATGATAGATACATTAGAAGTAAGATTTTCTCCCATGATTAGAAAGTTTGGTTGTTCAATGCTAAATTGAAGTTGTTTCCAGGCAATTGAAAAGAAAATGGTTAGGACCATTCATTGTGAGAGCTGTGTGTGACAATGGTAGTATTGTCATATCTGGGTTGTCATCTGAAGCACAACCATTTGTGGTGAACGGACAATTACTGAAGCCATAGCTAGATCAAGATAGATTCCTGACTGTGGTCGATTGTACATATGTAGTATCGAATGATGACTTTTTGACATCTTCTGTGTCTGATACATGAGCTTATTGTTTGTACATATCCTTTTGTTTTATTCCTTTTTATCATTCACATCTTTTTCGCGTGTGTGCTATACTTAGGATGTACTCTATCCTAAGTATAGGGGAGGTGAGTGATTTTAGTTATTCATATTCATCCTTTTTCATCACCCTTGTTGTTGCTTATACTTAGGGTCCCTTACCTTAAGTATAGGGGAAGTGATGTTGTTCATACCGTCTTTTTTGTGTTTTCTTTTCTTTTCATTCTTCTAATCTCTTGCTTGTCCTTCAACGTTTTGATATTTTTTTCTATACTTAGGGATATTTTACCCTAAGTATAGGGGAGGACGAGTCGAGTCGTTGAGTTTGTTCATTTTTTCCTCGATTTTCCCCATTCGTACAATCTTTTATACTCAGGATTACTTTATCCTAAGTATATGGGGATCACCGACTTCTATTCTTTTCATCTATTCTTTGAGTTGTTGTTGTATAGAATTCTTTTCGCTTTTCTATACTTAGCACGAGTTATTTCTTCCTTTGTATCTCTTTGATCACTATGAGGATATACTTCAAGATAAGTATAAGGGGTGTCATATATATTATATATATACTTTAGCCATAACCCATGCTTTTATTAATTTAAATGGTTATAAAAAATGTGTTTTCTGTATAACATTTGTAAAATTATTTTGTCACGAGGGATTAAAATTATGGGATGTATATATATTCGTAAAACCCACATGTTTATAAAGACTTTAATCATCTTCCCTCCGGTAAAATTCTTTATTCTTTTATAAAAAAACTTGTACCTAAAACTTGTATATAAAATATGCTGTAAAATTTTGAATACAATTTGTATAATCCTTGTATATACTTGTATATATTCACTAACCCATTTTCTTAGAAATGCTTAAAATCTATAAAATTTGCAAAAACCTTTGAAAAAATTTTCAAAAAGTTTTTCCTTTTTCTTTGTTTGAAAAAATGTGTTTTGTAAATATTTCTTGCATTTTCTTGTGCATTTTTCAAAATAGAATTGACATTTAAAGTAGTCTGGAATAAAATTGAAGAATGAAGTTTGGTTATGACCTTAATCCACTTAATTTCAGAGGAACCTTATCAGAATTGGAGTTGAGACTTTTCAGGTCCTAGCTACTTCAATTCTTTGAGTACACAAGTCTATGTTCATATGTCATCTTTATTAGTCTAAGTATGATATTTAACGACACACGCATGATTCTTCTAGACCGTGGCTTAACTTGGACAAGCACTCTATATGTAGCTCTTCATGGATGAGTTGGTGAGGGGGCATAAACCTTTGGCTTGGGGTAGGTCACGGGTGTGTAACAACTAGTGGAAACATCCGTCTTCCTCTAGGAAGGCTAGTGCATCTCAAACTGGTCTAGTAGCATTGAGGTGTAAAGACAAGATGCTGTGGGGTTGCAATAATGCTTCAAAAGAAGGATAGTCTGCTAGCTGATAATAAAAACTCCTTGTGTACATGATGCACTCTTGTTTATATTAAAAAAATATGTAAAACTCGAAAATAGTGGACATGCCTGATTGAAAATAAAATGCCTGCCGGAGTGTATAGTCAATAAGCAAGGATGAGCTTCAAAGTCAAATTATTGTGAGCTTGGAACTAGATGATTTGGCTACAATGGTCATGCATCCAAGGATAGGTAGCTACACTAACTACTTTCCATTCTTTTCTCCATCTCCTCTTCTTGAGCTGGCTATACTTGAACTTAGAATGGAATATCCCCGCTCCTCGCGAAAAGAGTTGCTAGATCGAGGGACTAGATTTACCTTGTTGAGAAAGGTTATTTCTTGTCACTTTTGAGGCAGGGAACTATGTTTCACATACACTATACAAGTAAAGATTCATAGTCATAAGAATTTGTGTATGTAGATGTGTTCTGACATGACTGTTGAGGAAACTTGCTAGGAGGTTTGTGGAACTTGAGGGATGCTAGGTTGTAAATCCATCTCCCAATAAGGTTCTGCCACACTAATAATCCAAAGGTCTGATTGAGCTCCATACTACACTTTTATGAACGTAAGTTTAATACCGATATTGTTCTAAGTTCTTTATTTTTCATATGTTCTTTTCTTTTTATTTTATTCAGTTATTCTTCCAAATAAGTGTTTGCTAAGATACTAGCAAAGGTAAATCATAAGGGGAAGATGAATATGAATTTAATCATCTTTATTCATTTATTTTAGCTTAAAATCTCTTATAAAACACCTTTAAATGGCATTAATTCCATTCTTTTCCTAACTGTATTTATTCTATAAGTATTGTATATTTATTACTATTTTAACCTAAAATAATAAATAAAGAAATAAAGGAAAAATAAAGAAAATAAATGACCATATATATGCAATTGATACATGCTGAATTAGACCCCGAGAGATGGTCAAGGCTTGACCTGATCGATAAGGAAGAAAGTAGGGGGAGATAAGGTGTAATAACCAAAAAATCCAAAAAAATAAAGTGTCATTTATATCTTCATAATATGTGCAATATTGTCTGTAGTTCACATTCTTCTATTATTTTATTCATTACCAAATTCTTTTGTAAATAACAATTAGTTCTTCTTAAAATTTGTGCATAAAATCCTCTTATAAATAATAAAATAATTGCGAAAACTTGTATATATTGTGTAAATAACATCAATCTCCAAAAGCCACAAGGCTCAACTTCCAAAGTCAATATATGCTCCATTTGAACTCCAAATTCGTCGGACTCACTTTCATTGTACTCCAAATTTAATTATCTTTAAAATGGAGGAGATTTCATAAAATTCAGAGTTAAGGTGTGAATTGTGGCAATTGGGGTATTATTGTATACCTATATAATCTATGTATATTATTTAATTAATGATTTATTTTGTTCATATTTGTAAAAATTGTATTTTTAACTAGTTATAAATATTGTATTTAACTCATAAAAATATGAATAAAAATCACAAAATAAAAAATCAACAAAAATAAAATCATGTATATATTGTATATGTATCACTATGTATATACAGTACCAATACCTATTTAATTAACATAATTATTTAACACTTAAAAATAAAATAAAAATATCATTAAAACACTTATAATTTTTTATAAATAAATAAAATATTAAATTATGTATACATTTATGTAAATAATTAACTAAAAATCAAAATCCATTTAAATTTTTCTCCTTATTTTGTTGATATCCCTTATTTATCATTATCCTTGGCGCACTGTGATTAACCAAACCTGGGTCTGCTGATTTAGGTCAACTGGCTGGTCCACACCTCCTTTTCCGTTAACCTCACGTTCACCGTTACTTCACCTAATTTCCCATGCACCTTTGATCCATAACTCCTCTAGATTCCTTCTCCATTCTATACGCCCAATCATTCCTCTCACTCGCTAGCCCCTCATCTCCACCTATCACTTAAAGATCTGCATCTATTTTGAATTTCAAAATTCTCCAAAGCCACTCCTATAGATGATAAATTCCTACCTCCGGTGAGCTCTTGATCCGTCTTTCCCCAACATTTTTGCCCGTGATCAATTCTTGGAGATACTACAGTGACAGATTAGCTGCTCTTTGATTTGGAGTATGAGAGTTCGAGTGAAGACTGTGATCCAGCTACGCTACCGGAGTTCTCCACTGTGTTTCACCTCTCCTCCATCAGCCGTAGATCGAGGCTGATATCCTCCCTATTTTCATTCCGTAGATAACCTAGGCCGTTTTTCTTCAATTTCTTTCTTTTATTTTGCTTTGATTTCGTCTGAATCACCTAGATCAGTTCTTATTCTTCAACCTCTGATCTGCACGATCGGAGGAGTTCCGCCCATCTAAATAAACCCCTGATTCGACTAACATCTCCACCTCATGTTTCTCCATCCCTTCTACCATCTATTTGCCTTGAGATCATAATAGATTTGAAGTCCGATCTCCACTTCGGTCACCTTTGCCGGAGACCCTCATCCGCCCACTATCGTATATGCCCTTGACCTAACTTGTAGGTCGGAGGATTCCTCCAAGCATAGACTATAATTTGCAGGTCGAAGGAGCTTCAAGGATAGAGTGAAGAGCAGGAAGAAGATCTGAAGCAGGTTCCTGGAGCGGCCTTGTTCTTCAGCTTCCATATCTATGATCTGGTGGTTTCACATAGATCCAAGGAGCACATTAGATACGGAACACTCATAGCTTTCATCTAGGTGTGATTTGAAAAAAAAATATGGTGCAAGACGAGGGATCAACAAATGATCGAATTTTGCCAGTAAAGACTTGCTTCCCAGTTCTTCAAGACGTCCTTGCGGCCGCACGATCGAGAAAGGAGTACCATATTAGATCCTGAGCATTCATTTTACCCCAATTCTGAGCCACTAGATCGAAGCATTATATTTGATCGTGACCCTTCACTCCAGAGCCAATCATAGCTATCCGATCAGGGTCGTAGTTCATCTGAGTCTCCCAAGGCGTCACACACTTAAAGGGTATATTTGCACCTTATCCCCTGTCTTTTATTTTATTTTTTGTCTTTAGACCTAGTCACCACTAGATCAGGTTGGGGTACAATGGCCACAAATGTGCGACTTTTGATGTTTCCATTGGCTTGTGTCTTTAAAAAAAATAAAAATTATCAAAACCCCTTCAAAAATTCCACAAAAATTAACATAAGCTTTCATCCATCTTTCATCCAAAATTTTTGGCTTTGCATTTTCTTTTTTTATTATTTACTAAAATTCAAAAACCTCATAAAAATATTCTATTTGCATTCAAAATCAAATAAAATTATAAAAATCGTTCCAAAAATTCTAAAAATTATTGTTAGCTTCTTTTGATTTATTTTAATTTCTGGTCAATTTTGTCATTTTAACTCTTTATAAAACCATAAAAAATTATAAAACTCTTAAAAACATTAAAAAATCATAATTTTTTTAAATTCCAAAAATTCACAAAATATCTTTCTGATTTCAACTATTTTTTCCTTATTTGCTAGCCTCTATGATTCTACATTTGAATCACCAACTGTATGATTATTAAGATGGCCATAGAACATAACCCTAATTGTACTAAGGGACCTATTCTGAAAATTAGTTATTCTTCATTTTAGATTAGTGAATTATTTGTGATAATATTTACTGCATAAAGGCTCACTGTGGGCTTACATGTCCAATAATAACCATACCTTCTGTCTAGGTTTGAAAGTCTTCTTGCAGATGTGTTTGTCATGCCATTTCTTGACTTTCTCTTTGTAAATGAGGTTGTTATCATATATGCAGTCTTCGATTCAAGCAATCTATTCAGATCAACTTTATGATTCTTTCTTGCTTTCTCAGAATCATGGTTGTACATGTTCAATGTCCATAAGTATTTGTGAATCAGTTCCACTAGTAGGTTGCTAGGCTTGCCATAGACGTGGTGGTACAGAGAAACGACAAGATGAGACTTGTATGCTGTGCGATATGCCCACAGAACTGACTCAAGAAGCTATGACCAATTCTTCCTATCTGGTCTTTCAAGCTTCTGCAATATGGTTTTGATCACCATGTTTGAGCATTCTACCAAGCCATTGGATTGAGGATGGTATGACGCTACAACACGATGCTTAATGTCGTATTCTTTGGTCAACATCTTTACCTCTTTCTTGATAAAATGGCTCCCCTATATGATATGAGAGTTTTGGGAATTCCGAACCATGAGATGATGTTATCTTTAAGAAAGAAACAAACTATGTGCTTGTTTGCGGTTCGAGGGGGGGACTACCTCCACCCATCTACTGACATAATCGATGAAGAGAAGGATGTATTAAAGGCCTTGACTATTAGGTAAGGGGCCCATGAAGTCGATGTCCAAGCTGTCGAAGATGTCATATATCTAAATGTATTTCAGAGGCATTATGTCTCACATACTGATTTTCTTGTCCATTCGCTGACAGTCAGTACATTTCTTCACATAATATGATGCATCTTTGAATAAAGTTGGCCACCAAAGGCCGTATTGAAGAAATTTCACTACCGTCCTCTTTTCATAGTGGTGTTCACCTACTTCAAGCTAGTGACAATGGTCTAAGACACCCATGATCTTCTTGTGAGGTATGCATCTCCTCCAGATATAATCGACACCCTCTCTGAATAGATGTAGATCCTCCCTCTGGTATAAATGAATGCCAGCCAAGCCAGTCTGGCAGAGTCTTCTGGGAGACAAGATAGTGGACGATATATGCATACTAAGGGAGAGAGAGGATATAGACAAGATTGCATCAACTAGAAAGGTCTTTGTGATTGGAATGGAATTCAGCTCTGGAGCTCTACATCAACTATCCTAGAAAGATGATCTGCCACCACATTATTTATGCATGATTTGTCATGAATTTCTAAGTAAAATTCTTGGAGTAAAAGAATCCAATGAATGAGATGAGGCTTTGTGTCTTTCTTGCTATGTAGGTATTTGGTGGCAGAGTGATCAGTGTTGATAATAACTCTTGATCCAAGGAGGTGTGATATGAACTTCTCCAATGTCAACAATACAATTAGCTGCTCTTTCTCTGTCATTGTATAATTCTTCTAGTCTTCATCAAGTGTTCTGCTAGCATAATGAATCTCAAATGGCATCCCATCTCGTCATTGTCCTAAAACACACGAATTGCGATATGATGCGTCCATCATGATCTTAAATAGTAGATACCAATCTAAAATATGTAGGACAGAATCATAGGTGATCAGTTCCTTCAACAGATTGAAGGATTGGAGGACCCGCTCATCGGCCACAAAATAAACCTCCTTACCAAGCAACTCAGTCAACGACCGGGCAATCTTGATGGAGTCTTTAATGAGCTTGTGATATCAACCGACTTGTCCTAAAAATGACCGAATTTGTTTGAGATTTTTGGGTGTCTCAAGTTTGGAAATAAAATCCACCTTGGTTGGGTCAACCTCCATGATATGCTTGGAGATGATGTGATCCAGTACACTTCCTTCGGTCACCATGAAGTCACTCTTCTCCATGATAATACCAGTTTCACCTAACAACATATTTTTAATACTCAGTCTAAATATCCAAGACATCGGTTAAAGCTATCACCATAGACCAAGAAGTTGACCATGAATACTTTGAGAAAACTACATACCATATCAGAAAAAACCGCCAACATGCATCTCTCAAAAGTAGCTGGTGTGTTACATAAACCAAAGGGCATATGATAGAAGGCGTATGTTCCGAACGAGCATGTGAATGCAATCTTCTCTTGATCCTCTAGCATAATGGCAACTTGATTATACCCCAAGTAGTTATCCAAGAAGTAAAAGTTTTTTCGACTATAAGGTCGACATATGACAATGGGAAGTGCTCCTTCTTGGTTGTAAGATTTAATCATCTGTAATCCACGCAAACACTCCATGAGGTTGACACTCGATCGGTATCTCCTCTCTTTTGTCATTGGTGATAATGGTGATCCCTGATTTCTTGGGCACTACATGTAAGGGACTCACCCATTTACTGTCATAGATGAAATAAATAAATCCCTCATTACATCCCTTTGTAATCTCTTTCATGACCACCTCCCACAGATTTGGGTTCAATCTTCTCTTAAATTCTCGGGAGGGCTTGCTATCTTCTTCACGATAGATGTGATGAGATCACAATGACAGATTTATCCCACGAAGATCTGTAATATTCCAGCCAGTAGCCTTGCATTTTCATTCAAGAACCTTAAGCAGTCGAGATTCTTGTTCTTCGGTTAAAAGTGAATTGATGATGACCGGATGCATGTATGGCTCACCCGCAAGGAAGGCGTATTTCATGTTGGATGACAGGGGTTTCAACTATGGGTGAAAATGAGTCAGCTTCGTGGTGACTTCAAAGATTGAGGCAGGTGTCTTCTCTTTCAACTATATGTTGTCCACCACTGTACATTCTAACTCACAATTTAGAATATCACACATATCTTAACAATTTCATCCTTCTCAGACGAGGATGGTGTTCAAAAATCTCAAAATGACCATTAGAAAACATCTCAAAATCAAAGACATCAGGAAATTCGACTGTGCTTTCCAGACCCTCCTCAGGAGAGAGGAATGGATGCATATCATTGCTATCCATGAACAAATATGTATCTCGGATTTCAACTAGAAAATCACAGTCTTCTTTTCCATTTGGATCATGCATCCTCGTAACAAATGCCACTTCAACTGGTTTGTCTTCTGGGACTGACTCGATTAGAAATTTGTCGCTACTGGAGAAGAATGTAATCCCTTAAGTGTTATAGTCCACCACTACCTCAGATTTCAAAGGAATGGCCAAACGAGGATGATTGGAGTGTCGAGTAGAGGTGTAGAGGTGTCCATATTAAGGGCCATGAAATTCATAGGGAGCTGCATCCCTTGGATGATGGCGATGATGTCCTCTAATATCCCCCTGAGCCGCATGGCAAATTTGTCTGTAAACTACATAATCATCTTTATAGGCTTAAGCATCCCTACTCCAAATAACTTGAGAAGGGAAGAAGGCAATAGATTGATCAAGGATACACTAACGACCAATATGCGCTCAAAGTCTTGGCCGAATATTCAACATCGGACTAGAGGAGCTTCCTTGTCTTTCTATTTACTTGGGAGATTGCTGCTGGCATTGACAATAGACATGGTAAGATGGCGTGGTTATGGTTTTCTCTTATTGTATCTCAGACGCTTTGTTGTTCTTTGAGTCCTCTTTTTACTACCAGTATATACTCTATGGCTTTCAACAATGGCATTTCAAGAATCAAATTTTGCAAAATTTTGGCAATCTTAGGACCAGACAAAACATTTTTCAATTTTCATTGTTTTTGATAATTGCTCGCAGAAAGGGAATATTTACATCTGGAGAAATTGTTTGCTCTAAAGTGGCATCAATTTATTTATCTACATGTAGATGGAAAACTTATAAAAAAATCATCTACATGTTGTGGACCAAAAAAATGGTGTAGTCTTGGCTTCTACGACTAGTGCTTGTTCGACTACTGAGGCTGGCTTCTCCTTGACTGCTGATATCTTTTTGAATCTTTGAATTTTATTCATTTTTACCATTTTTGATGTTGGTGGGTTTACTTCATCCAAAAAATCTTTGGCCCCACTGAAAACTAGGGATTTGCATCGGTCTAATGTCTCACACAAGGCGGAGACACTATCATCGAGATGATCGAATACGAAACCTAAAAATTCAACAATTAATCCAAAATTAAGAATAAAGTAATGAAAATAAAAGTGTGGAGTTTAAATTTATTATAACTCTACAAATGATGTGTATAGTTCAAGCATGTGTAGAGTGTCAAACACATGGAGCAAACTTCATATCAGGGAAAATTAATTCAAAAAAAGTGTGTTCTTCTTATCTATTTTTTTTGGATTTTTAAATTTATACTATTTTTTTTATAAAATTTTAATTTTTATATTTTTATAACTATTTTTAATTTTTGATTTTATTTTTATTTTTTTATCTTTTCTTATTTTTAATATCTTTTTTTATAAAAGACATAAGGTATATATACAATATATAGTAATATAAATATATAAATACTAATAAATATAAATGAAATATGGAAAAGAAAATGTTTTGGGGTTTCAATAATTTTTTACTATTTGTGTGATTTTTTTGAGAAATTTGATAATTTTCTTGATTTTTAAAGTAAAAAATATCCAAATCAAGGATTTTATAAATAGACTGAATTAATTTGGAAAATAAAAATAGAAAATGTTGTCCAAATTTTCCAAATCAATTTTAATATGTAAATAATAATAGAAAGAAAATTATAAAATAGAAAGAAATATTTTTGGAGTTTTTAGAAATGTTTTAGATTATTATAAAGGATTTTGGATATTTTTAACTTTTATGGTTTTTCTTTTTTAAGTTTTTTAGATTTTGGAGTTGTAATGTCACCTCACGTGGGGCGATACGTGAGGTGACATGGCTAGAACCAACAAGCAAATACAATAAAGATAGAGGGTTCTTCTATAAATTATCCCAAAAGTTTTAAACTACTTAGTTTATAATGACAAAAATACAAAAACATGGATGTGATATGCAATTTACCTCCTCCTTTGCACAATCGTGCATCTAAGATTTCTTCACTAATCCACGCATCGACCCATGAGTGCGTGATACTAATTCACGGATGAAGGGCCACGATTAGAAGGGTCCCTTGCTCTAATGGATGAGAGGCTGGAGGATCCAACGACTATGGTGCACTTGGAGCTCAACTTCTAGTCGGACGATAGATGGGCACAGAGGAAGAACGATCGAAGAACACAACCTTGATAAGCTTTGACATTCAAAATCTCTATGCTCTGAGCTCCTCCTTCATTGCTGATGATCCCAAAAGCGTCCCAAGGTCCTTCCATGATGAATCGATGTATCGAAATGCCTTGGAGGGCTAAGATGAGTTCTGATGGTAGAGCAGGACCTAGGGGTGCTCTTACTATTCGATGAGCCTCGAGGAGGCTCTCTTTCTTTATTATTTTCTGTAGGGGTTAGTTGAGACAAATATACAAAGCTAGGGATAACTTCAAATGTCAAGATGAGAAGATAATGAAGGGAATGGAATCCCTTCGATGAACGGTGGAAGAGAAGGGATTGAATATCTCGTTATGTGCAAGAACGGGGTGGATGGGTGTGCGTCAGACATGGGGAAGTGACAGGTGAAGCTAGGTGAGATGGTTGGAGGTTTGGAAACAAGGCGATGTATGGTGGAGCTTCGCCAGAGCAGAGCTCTGTCGAATTATGAATAGGGGGTTTTATGCAAAAATAGCTAATAAATCCTCAAAATAATTATAGAAAATAAAACATACACCTAAGAGCTACACAGAAAATCAAGTAAACATGACTCAAATGGTCGGGGCAATGAGTTGGTACCTCGACGTCGGTGCTTCACCAGAGATGGCAGAATGCATCTCTCCGCTCAACCTCTCCTCACAAATTGGTAGGGCGAACCTACTGTCACCTGGATCGAGCCTAGGAATTTAAAATAGGGGGAGAAATCAAGCAAAAAGGGATTCAAAAAATGGAGGAAAGACGAGGTGATGTTTTTGTACAGGGAGTGAATCGACGATAAAGAACACGATGAATAGCTCGATGCATGCATCCAATCCCCGAGGAATCGATCAGGCGTGATAGAGCATAGATCGAGGACAAAAACTCACGAAGGAATCATTCCAAAAGGGAGATTGTATTGAGATACAAAAAACAAAGAAAGATGGGTCAAGGGCTAGCCGGACAGGGCTCGGCTGGTAGTCAGAGGAGTTGATCGAGGTCTCTTGATGCCATCTGGTTGGTCCATGTGGACCAACCAGAAAAAATCCAGCACAAAAATATATATAAAATAGGTAATAAATAGTAAATGAAATAATGTTTTAAGTTATTAAATAAAGTGTTTATTATTTTCTACGGTATTTTAATATGATTTTTATTTATTTATTTTATGTGATTGAGCCCTAGCTTAGGATTACTTGATGATAGATTAAGGTCCAAAGCCCTAATATAATTGCATGTACCTATAGTTCACTTTTAGATCTAGTCAAATTTTATTTGCTTTTCACTTAGTCTTAGACCCTGTGGTGCGAGAGCCCTCCATACAAGACTTGCATGACTCATTGTGGTGGGTACCAAGGAGGCTACAAGACCAAACCCTTTGGTTCCTTTCTATGTATTTAACATTTTTTCTTCACACTAATGGCAATTCCTGTACCTAGAGAAATTTCATCGGATTGCATTTGCATATAGTGTAGGTTTCAATTCTTCTTAGCCTCCTTGCATGAAGAGATCTTGAAGCAAGGTATGCCTTTCTGCTTAGCATTCAACATCGCTTTCTCTTGCACTTTTCTGACTCTCTTCCTCTGATTTTGATAACCTAGGAGCTAAAAAGAATTAACTCCTTGTTAGGTTTGTGCATCCTTATTAAAATACACAAAAGTGATAACCAATAAAATCAGGACTGCTAAATTTCCTCTTCCCTAAAAATCAAAAGAAAAATCCTTTTATTGGGGAGTGTGACCCCCTCATCGTCTTCGCATTTAATTTGCCCACGTACACACTAAGGGTTAGTGCCCCAATCCTAGGGTAACATAAGTGCTTGTACAATTTTGTATTCTCACCTAACTCTAAAATTTGAACAGATAAACAGACCGAACTTTTATGGTATTCATTGTGTTGAGTAGGTGAATTGAGGGGTTTGTTTTGTGTTTGTGATTGATTTTGTGCATCCTATATCCATACCTTACACTTGCACCTTTTTTTTCTCACATGTCTTGATTTGACCATCATGTTCTCCCGAACATTTTCTTTTATATCAGAGATGGTCAACTGGAGTGATTTTTATCCGAACTTTGTGGATCCCTCGTACCCTCCAACTGGTCCATCTCCATTTTATGAGGATGACTTTTCTTCTGAATTTTCTTTTCTACATATCTGCCTTAGCCACAGACCTCAGATTTTTATTCACAACCTCCACCCTCACATCTTCCACCATTCCACTCACCTGAGACTAACTGGTTGGAGCCACCTCTCATGGAGTCCACCCTTGAGCACTTGACCAGATGGATCATATGAGATAGAGGATTGATGTCCTCACTAGTATAATTAAATGCCATAATGACACTTCACCATTTGATGATATGGGTTCATTTGAGGATTCTTATAAGGTTGCAACCACCATAAATACAAAAAATGAGAAATTTTTAAAAATCCAAAAAGATTTTAGGAGACACATAGTCGAGCCATCTTGTGAGGAGAGAGCACACCTGCTAGATTCTTTGACTACGTGCACTCTCACACCAGTTCCCATCCGTGACCCCAAGGTTGACATTGTACAGACTACTCTTAATCATCCTTGTGTAGATATTAATTCTGATCTCCTCCCATGTAAGGAGGAGATCCAAAATTTCAAAAAAATATTGACTGAACCTGAAGTGGTGGTAGCTATTCATGAGATCATTGAGGCCCACTTCTCTAGGCCATGACTCAATTATCTGCTCCTAAATCCAAGACGAGAAAGCAAGGGAGTTGATCTGAGCGACACGTTTGACCATGGCCACTGCCCACGCCATCTCTCATTGTATCACACCTCTTGTGAGTTGTACGATCTCCCACTATTCTTGTAATAATACTCTCCTTGACAGTGGTGCTTCGATTAATATGATACCCTTCCCACTGGTAAACTCTCTTCATCTCGGACCTCTCGAGAAAATTAGGATGATTATTCAGTTCACTATTTGATCAATCAAGAGGTCGAGGGGTATTCTAGAGAACACAATCATTCAGATTCAGGGCATGAGAGTCACTATCGACTTTGTTATATATCCCATGGAGACCTCGACCCCTGTAGAGCATCCTAGGACGACATTTCCTCGCCTCTGCGAGAGCCATTATTGATTAGGGGTCGGGAGAAATTCACTTCCATTATGATGTCAGGAGCGATGTGTTGATCACTACATCCATCACTGACTAGAGATCTACGTCCCACGAGAGCATGAACATGTTAGCTGACCCCGAGGACTATGAACTTGATGTTGATGTTAGATAGGTTTGCTTTTTTATGGATGATTCTGAGACTTGAGGATTCCTCCTTTGTGAGGGAGACTCCAAAAGAATAGACCTTGGAGTTCCCCCCTTCTGGTAAGTGGTAATGCATTGATGATATCCGCAAGATTTACATGATTGATACTTTAGATCGGAGGGAAAACATAGTAGGGACTGCAAAGTATGAATTTGATCTTGTTAATTTTATAAATTAATTCGAGCCTTTTAATGATGGCTTAGTTGAGACCTTACAAGACGAACCTGACCTGACTACTTCCATAGATGAGTTTGTTCCTTTTTATTTTGACCTAGCAGAGTCCGAACACGACCACACTACTTCCACTAACTAGTTTTTTCCTTTTTGCTTTGAGATTGTTTATGATCTTCACCAGGTTGATCCTGATCGGTTGGTATCTACTGAGGACCCTTATATCAACCTGCACCTTGTCAGATCTATTCTTCAATGATTGTGCAAGAAGGTTCGCTTTCTACCTTCTTGATCCTTTGCATATCCATCTCTTTGTATACTCACTTTCATTTTACTTCCTTCCATCTCCGGTTTTTTGCTCATCCACCTCTTTCCATGTGTTTTGCCTTGCTTAGGATGTACTCTGTCCTAAGTATAGGGGAGGAGGATGAGTTGTGATCTTTCTTCTTTTCTTCTTTTTTTCTTTTTGTTTTCATTTTTGTCTTTATTCCAAAAAGGTGTCATCCCTTCTTCACTACTATACTTAGGACATAATTTTTCTTAAGTATAGGGGGTTTGTACCCTGAGTTATTCATTCTTTCATCCCCTCCATTATCTCCTTTTCTTGTATATACTTAGGGATATCTTACCCTAAGTATAGGGGGAGACAGTCTGAGTGTGATCTGTTCATTCCCACCCTTGAACCTCCCTACATTGTGTACAATATGATATACTTAGGATTAGTTGATACTATGTATAGGGGGATGATCGACTTCTCATTCTTTCATTTCTTCCTTCTTTTATTCATTGCTAATTCTTTATTCTTTAGGCTTTTCTATACTCAGTATGAGTTATGTATCTTCTTTTTCTCTTTGATTTATGAGGACATATCTCAAGCTAAGTCTAGAAGGGTCGTATATACTATGTATATATTTTAGACATAAATCGTACTTTCGTATTTTTTAATTAGTATGGCTAAAATACTGTATATACATATGCAATTAATTAAATTAAATAATAAAAATATGTTTAATATACCTAAAATTCTTTTTGTATTTACCGATTAATAAATCAGGTAAATATTTTTTTTTGCAAAATGTTCGAAAAATAGTTTGAAAATAATTTTGAAAAATTTTAACATTTATAAATTTTTTTGTAAATTTTTTTTCTTTGTGTGAAATAAAAATATTTTGAAAACCTATTTGCAAATGGTTTTGAAAATGGTTACAAAATTATTTTGAAAAATCTATATATAATGTTTGAAAAACCTTTGCAAAATGATTTTCAATTATTTGTAAATATTTGTAAAAAAAATTTACAACAAATATTTAGGACCATAGTTTTCAAAATTGTTTATACAATTATTTTCAAATAAGTTTGAGGAATATATACATCATTCTAATAAATAAAAACTATTAACCAACTGTATATATGAATCTATAAAAATAATAACATATTCTGTGTGCAACTCCTTGAAAAACCCTAACTCTTGTAAATAATTGATGCATCCCCTTGTAAATATTTGTCTATTTATTTTATGAAAATCTTTTATTTTGAAAAATACTAAAAACTTTTGCATTGTTTTTGAAAAACTGCATAAGAAATTGTAAAATCATTTTCAAAAATCCATAAAAAGTTCAAAATTCGAAAAATGCATCACAAAAATATTTTCTGCATTGTGCAAAACATTTGCATTTTTGAATATTTGATAATTGAACAAGTCCAAGGAAAATACGAAGATTGGGGCTTGGTTGGACCGTAAATATACTTAATCACAGTACCTTATGGGGATTGGAACTAAAGTACTTCAGGTCTAGTTGACTTAATTCTTTAAGAATTGTGAGAGTTGGTTCATTGCCGTCTTGACTTCCTAAGTAGAATATTTCAAAGAACGCCCACAACTCGTGTTGATAATAATCTAGATTGTACGCATGCACCTTTCACTTTGCTCAACTCAGTAGAGGGTTGGATTTGCCGACATGAGACACAAGTCAATGGAAATATCAGAAGTCCCACATTTGTGGCCTTTATACCCCAACCCGATCCAATGGCAATGAGGTCTAAAGACAGAAGTTGTGGGATGTAACAAAGCTTCAAAGGGGTGATAGTCAAAAAGTCCTTACGTAAATGATGTTGTATGTAGTATTTCAAAAAATGGAAAAAGATCATAAACTCCAAAAAGTGGACAAGCTTGATTAAAAATAAAATGCTTGCCGGAGTGAACATATTTGTATCGTCAATAAGCAAGCTTGCGCTTCAAAGTCATACATTTGTGAGCCTACAATCAGGTGACTTGGCTATAATGGTGAAGCATCGTAGGATAGGTAGCTACACTGGCTACCATCCATTCTTCTCTCCACCTCCTCTTCTTGAGTTGCTTGTAACTTGAACTTAGAAGGGAATATCCACTTCTCGAGGAAAGAGTTGTTGGATTGAGGAATTAGGGTCATCATATTGGAGAAGACTGACTTTTACTGCTTCAGCCGAGGAGAGCTACATATCACACACTGTCCAAGATAGATTCAAAGTCATAAGGGTTTGAGTATGAGCTGAAGTATTCTGACATAACTATTGAGGAGACTTGAGCAGAGTTTTGTGATTCTCAAAGGTTGTTGTGTTTTAAATCCATTTCCCAATAAGGTTCTGACCGCACTAAAATCCAAAGGTCAGACTTAAGATCCAAACTTTGATTTTGTTAAGACAAGTTTGAGAATTAAAATCAACCCACTTTCTTTCCTTTTCATTTCTTTGTTTTTATTTTCAAAACTTATTGCATAAGTGTTTGCTAGGGACTAGCAAAGGCAAGTATGGGGGTGATGAATCTCCATTTCATCACATTTATTCTATCATCTTGGCCTTAAAAACCCAAGCCGATGCTTGTAAATAACATT
Source organism: Ottelia alismoides (assembly GCA_037367405.1). NCBI lineage: Eukaryota > Viridiplantae > Streptophyta > Magnoliopsida > Alismatales > Hydrocharitaceae > Ottelia > Ottelia alismoides. The sequence continues at coordinate 357,968 of JAZKJV010003446.1, read as the reverse complement.
ATTTTGTATAAATTAACATTCATTATTTATTCCATTTATTGTGTATAAAATACAACTTTTAACGCCAAAATTATAGAACAAATACAAGAAAATAAAAAGAATAAAATGCCAAAGTTATTTTATGACCCTAAATCTTGAAACCTAGGCATCTTAATGACAAGTTCGATAATGAATAAAGTAGGGGGAGAAAAGGGTAAAAATAGAATAAAAATATCATTCTTTTATTCCTCGATAACTCATTTTTGAGACCTATTTTTTCTATTTCTTATACCCCAAATAAAGAAACTTTGTACATGAAAGTTGTAGATTAAAATATTTATAAAAATACAAAATTGATTTCATTCAAAAATAATATGCAGTGTTCGTCTCATACTCTAATTAAAAAGCCAAACTCCCAACTTCCGAGACCCATATCTTCTAAATAAAAACTTAATATCCATCAAAGTCACCTTTAATTGTATATAACTTCTAATAATCTATTTAATGAAGGTGGTATCATATGGTTTTGAGTGAAGGTGTGAAAGTTAGGTTTTGGTCCCTATTGTATAGTTTACCTATATAAAATATTCATTTTATTTATTCTTTATTATTTTTATAATTTTGTAAATATTATTTATAACACTTATATATATTTAAAATAACTTAAAACCATAAATAAGACACAAAAAAATAAAATAAGTATATAAATTATATAGATGAAATACATATACTTATACCTGTATAGTATATATCCATATTTATTTAAATGTATATATTATATAAAAAACATGCAGTAAAAATATATTTATGTATATCAAAATAATTTATAAAAAATAAAATAAGAAAACAAAAAAAAATAAAAAATTAAAATAAATTACCCAAAACATAGATGAATATACTTATAAATATACCCTTAAAATTTAACTTGTAAAAAATTGACTACTATAAATAAAAATAAAAGCAAAAAAAAAAATAAAGTGATGAGAATGTGACAAAAACAATTAGGCCCCCAAGGGAATAATCCCTTGGGTAGTGGACCGCGTGGAGTATGGTAGAGTGTCTTGGACAATCTTGAGTTATTACATTGTTTGTCTCTCTCTCACTTCAAATTACAGAAAAATAATGTAAAATACAAGTGAAGGTGTACAGTCTTCAAAATCCTCAAAATCTTCCTCTGTTGCTAGGTCAGAAGGCCGAGCTGGCTTCACGTAGGTGCGTAGGTGCTCGTAGGAGTACCTCCGTTGATCTATGTTCCTCGTAACAAGGTCAAACAAAGAGGAAAATAGACAAAGAAGAAGACATGAGTAAAACTCCAATATATACGACGTTGCATCCCCGGAAACGATGCCATTTTAAAACCAGGGACTTGTGTACCAGTCTAATGTCTCACACAAGGTTGAGACACTATCCTCGAGGCGAATGAATACAAACCCTTAGAAATTCAACAATTAACCCACAATTAAGAATCAAGTAATGAAAATAAAAGTGCGGAGTTAAAATTTATTATTACTCTACAAATTATGTGTATAGTGCAAGTTGTAGTGTGTCATACACAAGGAGCAAAAGGTAGATCAGGGAAAAATAATTCCAAAAACACATGTTCTTCTTGTTTATTTATTTTTGTAGATTTTTAGTTTTATATTATTTTCTATGGAATTTGAATTTATATTTTTTTAATTATTATATATTATATATTTTTATTTCATTTATATCTTTTCTGATTTTTATTTTTTATAAAAGATATATAAGGTATAGGTAATATATAAGGATATATATACAATATATGGTAATATATATACTAATAAAAATAATAAAAATAAAAAAAATAAAATGTTTTGGGTTTAATTAATTTTTAATGTTTTTGTTATGTTTTATTGAATTTGCTAATTTTTAAGGATTTTTAAACTAAAAAATATCCAAAATTAGGGATTTAATAATAAGACGAATTAATTTGGAAATTAAAAATAGAAAATGATGTCCAAAATTTTCCAAATCAATTCTAATATGTAAATTATAACAAAAGAAAATTTTAAATTATGAAAAAATATTTTTTGGGTTTTTAGGAATTTTTTAAATTTTTACGAAAGATTTCCTATCTTTTTTTATGGTTTCTATTTTTGGGGTTTTTGGGTTCTAAATTTGTAAAATAAATAGATAAACACAATATATATATATATATATATATTTCGAATTTTCCAAAAAGTTTTTATATCTTTTGGTATTTTCAAAGTCAAACATGGAATTTTTGTTCTTTTTTATTTTTGTAAAATAGGAAAAAGTCAAAAAATCCAAAACTGAAAATATTGTATGAATATATATGGAATCACGAACATAACCCTATTTTTGTGGTTTTGAAGAACCTATTTTGAATAAATAAAGAACATCTGCAAAAATACATGTATTAGCAGAAGGCATATATGTAGTCAAAAATAAACTTGGGGTGCTTCCTGCAGTTTACCAAAAAATATATAACTACAAATGAATGTTTTAATAATAAAATGAAATACAATAAACCATAGATATCTAAGTGCTAAATGTCTCCTCACATGGGACGATATGTGAAGTGTCGTGGCTAGGACCAACAAGTAAATACAATAAAAGATAGATGTTTCTTCTATAATTCTGCCCAAAAGTTTTAAATTAATTAATTTATTTACATGACTAATGATAAAAATACAAAATGAAGGATGTGATTCGTAATTTACCCCCTCCTTTGCACGATCGTACGACTAAGATTTCCTCATCCATCCACGCGTCAACCCGTGAATGCAAGATACCGATTCGTCGATGAAGGGCCACAATTAGAAGGTTCCCTTGATCTGATATATGATAGATTGGAGGATCCAACGACTATCGTGCACCTGGAGATCGTCTTCTAATCGAACGATAGTTGGGTGCGGAGGAAGAACGACGAAGAACACAACCCTAGAAACCTTCGATCTTCAAAATCTCCATGCTCTGAGCTCCTCCTTCATTGTTGAAGGTCCCAAAAGTATCCTTGGGTCCTTCTGCACCGAATGGATGCATTAAAATATTAAGATTCCCTAGAGGATCCTCGAGAAGTTCTGGTGGCGAAGTAGGACCTAGGGGTGCTCCTGTTGTTCAATGAGCCTTGAGGAGGCTCTCTCTCTTTGTTATTTCCTGTAGGGTTTAGTCGAGGAAAAAATACGAAGCTAGGACTAGCTTCATATGTTGAGATGAGCGAAGGATGAAGGGAATGGGGTCCCTCCAGCGAACGGTGGAGGAGGAGGGACTGGATCGCCTGTTCTATGCAAGAACGAGGTGGATGGGGGTGCGTCATGTGTAGGGAAGAGACAAGAAAAGTGAGGTAAGGTAGTTGGCAGTCAGGAGACAGGGCGAGGTATGGTGGTTGGCAGTTGGGAGACAAGGCGAGGTACGGTGGTTCGCTTTGGCAAACTACGAATTGGGTTTTTTTACGCTAAAACAATCTATAAAACCGAAAAGTATTTGCATAGAATAAAACCTACACCTAAGAGCTACCTAGAAAAGCAAGGGAAAATGACTCAAATGGTGGAAGCCACAAGTTGGTACCTTGACGGTGGCGCATCATCGGAGATGGTGGAATGCGCCTCTCTACTAAACCTCTCCTCACAAAGTGGTCGGGCGAACCTGATGTCACCTGGCCTGAGCCCAGGAATGCAAAATGGGGGGAGAAATCATGTGGAAAGGGGTTCAAAAAATTGAGAAAAGAGGAGGCGATGGTTTTGTATAGGGAGTGAATCAACGACAAAGAAAGAGGTGAGCTACTTGATGTAGGCATTTAATCCCCGAGGAATCAATTAGGCATGATAGAGCATAGATCGAGGACAAAATGTCATGAAGGAATCGTTCCGAAATGATGCTCGTATCGAGCTACAAAAATCGAAGAAACATGGGTTAAGGGATGGTCTGACAGGGCTAGGATGGTTGTCAAAGGAGTTGACCGAGGTCAACTCTTGACGCCACCTGGTTTGTCTACGTGGACCAACCAAAAAACAACCGACCCAAATTTATTTATAAAATAGGTAATAGATAGTAAGTGAATTAATTGATTTTTAGTTATAAAATAAAATTGTTTATTATTTTCTATAGTATTTTAATATGATTTTTATTTTTTTAGGATTTAATTTATTGCATGTTACTTTTTATGGGTACATTTATAGCTATATTCATCTATGTTTTGGGTATTTTATCTTTATTTTGTATTTTTGATTTTATTATTTTAGTATTTTATTTTACAATTTTATAACTTATTTTGATATACATAAATATATTTTTAATATATTTTGTTGATATATGATGTCTACTTGAATAAATAGGGATATATACTACATAGGTATAAGTATAGGTATTTCATATAAGCATTTTATATACTTATTTGTTTTGTATTTTATTAATGATTTTATTTTAAATATGTACAAGTGTTGTAAATAATATTTATAAAATTATAAAGACATAAAATTATAAATATATAAAATTATAAAAATAATAAATAATAGATAAAATGGATATTTTAGATAGGTAAACTATACATTAGGGGTCCAAAAGCTAATTTTCACACCTTAACTCCAAAACATATGAAACAACCTTCATTAAATAGATTATTAAAAGGTATAGAAAATTAAAGATGATTTTGATACATTTTATGTTTTATTTAGGAGATATGGGTCTGGAAAGGTGGGATTTTGATTTTCTATTTAGAGTATGAAAAGAACACTGCATATTAGTTTTGTGTGAAATCATTTTTGTATTTTTATTTGTTCTTTTATCTACAACTTTCATGCACAAAGTTTTTTTATTTGAGGTATAAAATATAGAAAATAAAATTGGTCCCAAAAATGAGTTATCGAAGAATAAAAGAATGAGATTTTTATTCTATTTTGACCCTTATCTCCCCCTACGTTATTCCTTGTCGACCCATTCTTTAAGATGCTTAGGTCTTAGGATTTAGGGTCATAAAATACCTTTTACATTTTATTCTTTTTCTTTTACTTATTCTATAATTTTGGCATTAAAAACTGTATTTTATACACAATAAATGGAATAAATAATGAATGTTAATATGTATAAAATAATGTTATTTACATGCATTATCTTGGGTTTTTAAGGCCAAAATGATAGAAGAAAGGTGATGAAATAGAGATGCATCACACATTGGCTCGATCAGATGATTTGCCATCAGATGTTTTTCTCTTTGCCTTCACAATTTTAGACGACTTGAGTGTCCTACCGTCCTGATAGTTTCAACATTATATAAAGCAATATCTTTTCTACCCTATTTGGGTTGAACACTGCAAACTACCTGCTTCTTACGATGAAAATAATTTGAATTCGCTTCAACTTAGGCCAGAATGGTAGTCTTTGTGGTCGTTAGGTCATGATCTTTTGTTTCATCTCATCCATGTTCTTTATGAGATGAGCCAAACCATCTAGAGCAGGGTTGGCTGGGTCAACCTCAGAAGATTCAGCCTGACGAGATCGATAACTCTGCTGATAGTGTGATGAAGGCTATTGTTGGTGACCATGAGTATACTTAGGAGGAGGAAGAGAGGGATACTGATGTTGGTATTGCTATGAGGAATACTGGTGATAATATGTGGCCGCCCAACTATTGATAGTGTTGTTGGAGGTATATGGACTACTGCTGGAAGTTTTGCCTCCATGAGTATCATATTGCGGAGGATGCTGCTGTTGGGTTTGGTTGGACAGATATGTCGACCCTCCTTGCTGATGGTGAAATGGTCGGTTGGCATGGTTTTTCCCCCTGTGGTTTTACTTGAGGATGAGTTAGCTGTTGATTGTTACTCCAGACGCCATTCACCTTCTGGATGAGTGGTGGAGATGGAGAACATGGCTTGATATAATGAGGTTAGAACTCAGATGGCTGGTAGATGACCATCTATGTCTACAGATGTGGCATCTATATCTCGGGAGCTTGCACGTAGTATACGTGCTGGACCGGGGGCTAACTGGGATTCGGTTGAGGAGATTGTGGCTGTTTCTGCTCCTTCTTCTCAGATGGAGGCTTAGGTGTGGTTGTCACTACATTGTAGGCACTTATGGTGTTCACTAGTATATCCAACTACTTGGTGATAATGTCGAGCTTGTCTAGGCCCTTCATGTGTTGCTTGATCCCATCAATCTTCTCTAGGTCATGCAACCTCTTCTAAATATTGTCCACTTTGGACAGGTGATTTCTGATAATGCTCAGGTCAGAGTTCTTACACTTGTCCACTTCATAAGTATCTGCCATATTCATGTTCTTGTGGAGGATCTGTGTATGTGGCGGGAATTGGATGGAACAAGAGGAGGAAAGTGCAACCTTTCCTTTGACCGTTTACTCTAATATCTACTATACTACATCCTTATCCTTGTTAAAGTGAGAACATTCGTAGGCTGCGTCAACCAGACGTTGACTACTTTCAGTGAAACCTCTAAATAAATATTGAATGAGACTGGTCTTCGGTATGTCATGATGGGGGCATCTCTCTATAAGATCGTTGAATATTTCTCAGGTCTCGTGAAAGGAATCTTGGAGTCCATGGGAGATGCTTGATATCTTGGAGCGCATTAGATTGAGGCAGTCCATAAGATAATACTTGTGCAAAAATGTGGATTTCAGGTACTTTCAAGTCTTTACCACTTTCCTCAAGTGGTTGATCTAGTAAAGAGCTTTGTCTTGAAGGCTCAAGGGGAAAATTGTCATCATGATTACACCCAATGGAATGTTGGGGTAATGAGGGGTGCTATAGATGTGTCCAAACTACTACAGATGGATGCAAAATTACTCGATCATGTTCCCGTGGAAAATAGCGAGCAGAGAAAGGAGTTGAGGTTTCAATTTGAAATGTATGTGGATTTGCGAGATCAAGATCCATTCGGTGATGCAACAGACTGTATGTCTGCTTCAGAGTTGGCTTGGGCCAGACCCTCCTTTCTTCTCCCTCACCTTCGCGACATCCATCTATAGTGCGGTAATCTTCATCATCAATTATGTTATCATCACACCCTCCTGCGTTTCCTCCATCTTCAAATGGAGATAATGACAAAGAAATGCAAGGTGATTCAAGGATGGAAATCTCGCTGTTGAATCTAAATAATGGATGCAAAGATAAAGTTACTTGCAATGCTTCCCAGCTCTCTCCATGTGGGATGCAAGGAAATGACTTTTTAAACCTAATCTATATGTGTGATATGCAATAAAGGACACCGTCTTAAATAGGAATTTGTATATAAACATGAAGAACCAAATGTCAACTACTAAAAAATATAACCCTAATGTCCGGTCTTGGAGTCTCTTCAGTGCCCACCAGAATGGGTTCTACAAGTGCTGTGCAGAGTCTTTCATGATGCTTTGCTTCAAGTCTAAGTGATTAATAATTAATATTCGACTAAATACAAATGTAAAGATCTATAGGTACATGTTTCTATTAGGTGTTTGGACCTAGTTTTCCGAGTAAGCAATACTAAAATGCTAAGGGCTCATTCCACAAAACAAATGAAAATAACGAAAAAACACATAATGGGAAAACAAAGAAAATACAACAATGAAATCTGGTGAGACCCCAAATGTACAAATACTTGTTAAAATAGTCCTTAGTGTACGATATCTAGTTCACCAGTATTACTACAAATAATAATGAAAATATAAATGTCTCTCTCTCACCAAAATAAAAAATTACTATGATAAAATTCTTCTTCTTCTCTCTATTTCTCTCTCCAAGTTGCCAACAAAAGAGAAGGAGCATTCTCCTTGTATCTCAGGTTCTCCAACCACTTAAGCGGCCACCTTCGCCTCGAGGTCCCTCTCAAGAAAAATAGAAGAAAAGTGATTAACACGGATAAAAAAGCATACCAAATGAAGAGAAAATAAAAAAAGAAAAATAACAAAATAAAAATAAGACCCAAAATCTATCCTACATGTTACTTCCCAGCAATGGTTCTATTTGTTGAAATACTTTTGGCAAGAGTGTAATGTATCTACACAAGGTGAGAACTACACTGTCGCTGGGGCGACTGCTCATGAAAGGCGAATCAAATAAAAATTAATTCACAAAAGATGAATCAATGCTAATAAAAAATATGGAGATAAAATTTATTATAACTCTATAAAATGTGTGTATAGTGCAAGTATGTAGAGGTCGAACACAAGAAACAAGGGGAAAAGACAACATTGGCAAAAAGACAATAATTGTTTTTGTGCTTTTAAAGTGATTTTTTATTTTTAGTTGGTTTCTAATATATATTTTTTGAATTATTAATTCATAATATTTATTTTGTTTTTAATTTTATAAAATTTATATTTTTTCTTCTAAGTATTTTTTAACTTTAAAATTATGGAATATATATAGATAATGTATATAGATGACGTAGGTACTATAATATATAAATACATTATAAATATATATAAAATAAATAAAAAACCTAGAAAATACCCGTGGGACAATTCTTTTTATTATTTTAAGGGTTATCATTGTAATGGAGAAGGTCAAGGCTAAAAAAGGATTTGTTTTTGCTAGAGCGCCCAAATCTGCTATATATTTGGCACAGTTTTGCCGTAATGCTAACTATGGTGAATGAATTTATCATTATTAATACATAAATCAAAATGCCAATTAGTAGTGATTTAGTTCCTTCTATGGCTCCACATGATAAACCAATACAAATATAACCTGCATGTCCAATCAAACTATAAGCTAGAATTCTTGTGACTTGCGTTTGGGCCATGGCGTCCAGTACTCCTAAGATCATAGAAGCAATGCTAATGGGAATCAGTAGTAAAAAGAAGTAAAATATTTGCAAAAATTAGAGACTAAAAGTATTTATTTTGTTTTTAATATTAATATTAATAATAATTTAAATACTAGTAAATATAAGCATACATATACAATACAAGCTAGTGTATATATATAAATAAACCTATAACTATTGAATACACCAAATAAATTCTTTTAATCGATTTTATATATTAATCTTTTTTTTTATTATTTTTTATGAATTTTTTTGTATTTTTAATTGAATAAAAATAAGAAAATAATGAGCAATAATATATAGCCAGATTGTTTTGGATTTCAAAAATAGCTAAATAGCTCAAAACTTCCAAAACTAATTTTAATGGTTTATATATATACATGTATATAATAAACACGATACAGAAAAGGAAACTCAATTTTCGATTATTTACTGATTTTTTATATTATTTTTTAAGGATAGAGAGGGTTTGCAAAATTTTCTATTTTTTTCATTTGAACGCTTTAGTGATTTTTGGTCTGTAAGTACAAAATAGAATAATAAATAACCCCTAGTTTTTTAGAAGTTTTCAAAACATTTTTTTCCAATTTTTATGGATTTTTTTATAAAACGTGGAATAAATGCTATGTTTTTAAAATTGAAAATATAGGAAAATATTTTCAATGCCGTAGTGAAAATATACGTGAATGAATAATATGTTAGTCACCTAAAATTAAATTCCTATAATTTTTAATTATAATATGATAATTTTAATGCAAGAAATAAATAAAATAACAATACGACACTAGCATGGACTGATATGTAAAAAATAAGTAAAAATTTAATTATGAATAAAAAGAAGAAGATATAAGGGCGCCTACGTAATTTTCCTACAAATATTTAACATTCAATACTAGTAGGGGGTATAAATGTAATTTATAAAATATGGTAGGGCATACATGCAAATATCCCAAAACGTTTTTAGCTGAGTTATAAAATTACTGGACTAAATAATAACACCAAAGATCATGGGATCCCTACGAAAAGCCCACCACCTCACATGTATGGGCACATGAGGTGACGGTGCAAAGGACCTAAGTGTAAATACAAAAAGTATAGGGTTTTACTTAAAAAATAATCAAAACTTTTTACACCAGATGATATTTAATGGATTGCAAGTAAAATACAAAATGTGTGAGGGTATCTAACAAAATTCTCCCCACTTTACGTGTGAACGAATGACGGATCTGGTGTCACTTATACACTTGGCCCGCTTTGGGGAGTCGATGATTATTTGCCTATCAACGCTCGAGATTAGATCTAGGGAGTGATTGAACGACTGCGTTGGGCATGATCCAACGATTGATATAAAAACTAGCTGTGGAGGAAGATCCAACGGTGTCTGCTCTTCACCACGAACAGGGAAGAACAACTCGAGGGGGGAGCTTCGATCCTCGATTCCACCCTCTTCATACGTATCCATGGATCATAGGTACTCAAATCATTCGTTATATCGGTCCGCATCAGGTCAAAGCATTAGAAGGCTCTAGGTAGCTCTGACATGGTCAAATGAAGTTAAGGAAGCAAAAGGGCTCTATACAACTTTTCCTTAGCAAAAATCGACCTGTGAGGGGTCTTTGAGCCTCTAGATCCTTTAGAAAGGTTTACCACACAAAATTAAAGTTTATGGGGGTCTCTGTGAGTCAGAAATGAGTGGAAATGCGGTCACGCGAAGCCCTCTAGCGAGGTAGCGGTTGAGGAGGGTGATTCCTAGATCTGAGCAAGATCAGGTCGAATGGAGGTGCGAGGGATGTAAAGGAAATGAAGGGAAATGGAAGTGCGATGTTGGGCGAGTCGGAGGATGGTTTACGGTGAAATAGTCGTCAGATCTCAACTCCGACGAACTACGAGTTTTGAATTTAACGAAAAACAATGTGAAATTAAGCAAAACTAAAATCTAAGCTACACTATTATAGGTCCTAGGAACATAAAGAGATGCTAAGCTATGATGCTACCTCAGAAAATGAAGGATCCTAGTCAGAGCTTTGCCACAGAAGGAGGCGATGCTCGGATCTCAACCTCCGCTCCTCTTCCTCTACGCTAAAGGGTCCGTCGATGTTCCTACTATTGCCAGGAAGCTTCAAGATACAGGAATCAGGGATTTTTAGGGGATAAAGGAGATCAAAATTCAAATGGCGGTTAGAGTTGGGTATAGATATAGGGTGATCTTTGCTCGAGGTTCTTGGTCGATACAATGCTCCATCGATCAAGGCAAGATGCAATAGTGAAAGCCCAATGATTGAGGAGCAAAAGTAAAAGAGGAATCAACACGAAAGGTTGCAAGGATTGCTTGGAAAAATCTGAGGAAGATAGGAGGTTAGCGAGATCAGACATGCCTAGGGCACATGGGGCTCTGTGGATCGGCGGGTCAACCGAGGACCTACCCCAATTGTGCCACGTCAACCTGTAAATAGATAAAATAAAATTAAAACCTTTATTAAATCATTTAAAAATAATTAACAATTTTATTATTTTTCTTGTAAAGGTTATTGTTATTTTATGTAGTATTTCAATCTAATTTTTATTTATTTTTACAAATTAATTTATTGTATATTTATTTTTACAAGTACAAATGTAGGTACATTGACCTATGAATTGGGTATTTCTTTTTATTTTCGATTTTATATTTTATTGTTTATTTACATAATTTACATATTTACAACTTATTTTAATACATATAAATATATTTTTATAGTATTTTTTAAGGTGACATGTACACTTAATAAATATATGAATTTACTATATAGGTATATGTATGTATATTTCATGCATGTCTTTGAGTATACTATTTTATTTAGTTGTAGTTTGAATGAATTTTCTTTAATCTAAGTAGGTATATTTATTATAAATAATATTTACAAAATTTATAAAATACAAAGTATGAAAATATAAAGAATAAATAAAATGATTATTTTATTCATGTATAATGTACAATATGGGTCCAAACCCTAACTTTTGCATCTTATCTCCATATAAATGAAACCAATTTCATTAAATAGCTTATTAAACGCTATATACCATTAAAGGTGATTTTGGTTAATTTTGATATAGTTGGAGAAGGTACATGTCTATGAAGTTTGGATTTTGGATTCTTATTTTGAGTATCTTGGGTATATTCTGCAATATTTTTATATGAAACATATTTTTTAATTTTCTATATATTTTTATCTAGCAATTTCATGTACAAAGTTTATTTATTTGATGTATAAATAATACAGAATAAAATAGATTCCAAAAATGACTTATTAAAGAATAAAAATTAGGATTTTCATTGTATTTTTGACCCTTATCCCTCCTTAGTTTATTCCTTGTCGAGCGAGTCATCATGATGCCTAGGTCTCGAGGTTTAGGGTCATTTAGTACCTATGGTATTTCATTTCTTTTTTCTTTTCTTTTCTCTATTCTTTTATTTTGGCTTTAAATACAACATTTTATACAATATTTACATTGTAAGTTAGAAATGTTATTTTATGCAATATATTGCTATATATATGCATTTAGATAGGGTTTAAAGGCCAAAATGAAGGAATAAAGGTGATGAAATGGAGATTCATCAATAGCATGTACCCTTTATTGAAGAGGTCTCATGTAAGACTTTTATTTTTTCAAAAGCAAATAATTCACATCTCAGACACCTAAATTGCAAAAAATTCAAGAAGTTTTTTTATATTACAAGAGGTAAATAAATTTCACACAGGTTTGTTAGAGAAATTTCCCTTGAAATTTCAGTAGAGTAATCAGGTAGAGTTAGAAGTGATGTCAAAGCTCTAAGTACCAATTGGAATGAGCTCGAGACAATGTATCTCTTGCAAGAAAATAGAAATGGACTTCTTCTGAGTTCTTAAGTGCAAGAAAGACTAAAAGTAAGAATCTAATCTTTTAGTAGAAAATGGTATGTAGCAAATAGCTACATAAAAAATGAAATCAATCAAATGAAAAATCACGCCAACTGACTAGTTTCGATTAATCTACTGATTTACAATAGGATATGATTGATTGAACATAACATTAAATGTTGTTAATAATTTCTCGAGTATTTTAGTCGACCGATTGAAAAAGAGAGTCATATGGGAGCGAGTTAGCCAACTAAATTATCATATTAGTCGACTAGGGTGATTGTTGATGCTAATAAAAGGAAAGGTCTCAAGAGTTTTCCCTTTGATCAGATTAGTTGGATAATTGACTATGTCAATCGAGTGGGGACATGTTTGGTGGAACATGTGATTCTAACAAGTTGTCTCTCTTGCGAGCTTTTAGAAGTTTGTGATCAAAATAAAAGCAATAAAATAAAGAATCTTTGACGAACATCTTAGTTGGCAATAATATAGTGTTAGCAATGTGAGCCCGAGGCGAACCATTCCTGCAATAAATATTATTGTAATTAATGATTTATCAATAAAAGCTATTGATTATGTTTCACTCCCTTTCTGACATGGAATGAATGAATGCACTATCAGGTCCCTCTGTACAATTAGGGTTATGTACCATGGCCAACTTGATAATCATACAGATGTTGATTCATTAATTGAGTCATAGAGGCTCATGCTTGGATGAATATCTAAGGAGTTAGATAGAGAACTCATTAAGCATCATCAATGATTGACAAGTAGTGATCTCCAGTCTGAGTGGGAGATGGCAATCCTATCTCATTAGACTGATATCTGATCGACCTCTTGATGCAGGTCCTCTACATAGGAATATTGATTCAGAGGCATCAAATTAGTTGAGTCAATGAGTTTACTTAACGAGATCGAGATAACCAAAGACCTATGATGAATACTGTCACATCACATGCAAACATCCTCTGACCAGAGACAAATGTATTGCTATATGTCTGAGTATGTACATTTGGCAGACCAATAGGTTGATGACCTAAGCAAGGTCTATATACCGGTGAGTTGGTGTGCATGAAAGGGCATATGAGTAACATGATCTCTCAAAGGAATCATACAGGTTCACTTGTGAATCGGGAGACATGAGCTCACTCATGAGGTTTTGGGACTGACCAAATTCCATGCATGGTCATCATGCTTTAGAAGCATGATGTGAATTTGAAGGTAAGATATATGCTTTGTGAAAGCATATGATCTGTACCATATCCCAAGAACCAAGATTGAGAAACTTAGTGATCAAACCCTGAAGATGACAGTGTAAAAGTGATCTATATCTTCGGGATGATCATGAGTCTTCTAGTATGCAGGATGTACAGGTATTGGGAATACCTGAGGGGTGATTTGATCATAAATGATTGTATAACCATGATGCTTCCATTCCGAGGGAGTGACGAAACAGGTCTGTATTTTAGTGACTCCTCTCATTAGAAAAGTGACCTAATCTTAGTCCATACACTGGACATTGATCTGAATGAGATTCATATGCAATGAGAAAATTAGGTTTACGGTCTTGATTTAATCAAGCATCTATGAGAGGTCCATGAGATCTAGATTTGAGATATGATCTCAATATCCAAGTCACTATACGTGGAACAATACAATCGCCCTGTCCTTATTTCCAAGTATCTAAGGAGAAATAACATTGTTCTTGAATGGTTCAAGAAATTCTATAAGATCTAAGCAATGAGAAATCGATAATTAAATGTGATTTAATTATCATGATGTATGAGGAATTATCCAATATAATTAAATGTGATTTAATTATTATGGATAAGAATAATGTGGATAGTAATATCCAATTATTCATGATATATTATAAATATGATTTATAATGCATCAGAGAGAGCTAATTATAATTTATATTTGTAGATTAATTATTAATGTGTATTGGATACACATTGTCTAATTAATTGAAAAATGTAAATTATATTTTGTTTTGGGTTGTGAATGTGATTCACAATTTTCCAATGTCAAGTTTGCAATATTCTCAAAATTAATTGTGAATTATTTTTGGTGAATAAAAATACCAACAAATAGTTGTTGGAAATAAGTAGAGAGAAAATCAAGGAGATGTGCAATCACATGGGAATCCATGAGATTGCCCTCCCCATATGGGAAGGAGGTGGCGGCACCAATTCTTTTATGGAATTGGTGGCCGTCCACTCCCTCTAATGGGGAAGGTTGATCTCATTTGTATTTTCACTCCTTATTTGATTGGTTTAATTTGGTATTAATATATATTTGATTTATTAAATATATTTAATCAAAATTAAATCACAAGTTGGTTTTTTACCAACAACAATCATGACCATTGGATTGACATAGATCAATCTCATCCATTGATTTTATATGTCCCATGGATTGAGATCCATGGATCCCAAAACCCTATAAATAGAGAGGCATACCATGCTCTCTCTTCACATGCTATTGTAGCACACATCTCTCTCTCTCTTTCTCCATACTCGACAGCCCTCTCTCCCTCTCTTCTTGGTGGTCGTCCACCATATCTTGGTGGAGAGAATTGTCGACGCCCGCGCCATCGTGCTGCCGCTTCGACGCTCTGCGGTTCTCCATCTACTTGGAGTGTTTCACTCACGAAGGAGACGTTCGATCTCGTGCGACGAGATCAGGAGCAACCGTGCTTGGATCATCTTCTTGGATTGCGAGGACACCGCGACTCATCCCCGCGCTCGCAAGCCGTTACTCCGACGATCGGACTTGAGACAGGAGATCTCTTCTTTTAGAGACTTGATCAACCACGCTTCAAGAGGTATTGCATTATACTTGTTGTGGTTATAGATGAAACGATTTGAGAATGGTTCTCGGATCATGTGGTTTCATCGAATAAATTTTTTTTAAATTCCGCTGCACCGAACAACTAGTGCGACTAGTCATTCTTCGTCGTATCCGATATGATGATCACGCTTCCGTGATGCGCTTGAGGATTTCTCCATATCCTTCAAGTGGTATGAGAGCCTTAGATCGACGGTTTCGAATATGATTCGAAAAACCGAGGATGACTTGGGTTCGTTACGGTCACGAAAGTTTTTATCGCATTTGATTTCGCAGATCTATTTAGTAAATAATTTCGGCCATGTTTAAATTATCTAAGCACGAATTATTCACTTAAATTTTGTTCCCCATTAAATAAGGAAACCATAGGATCTGAGTTTGCGTAAATCGGATTTCGTATGCTCTAGATATGATTGTTTTAATGAACATGTATGCACTGTTGCGGGAACAGTAGATTTTAACATGATTAAAGAGTTAATTATTGTTATCATCTGCCTCGAAATGCGTGAAACATCACTTGGATTCTGTCCTAAATCAAGTTAGCAATATTTGAAAATTGCGTTTGTCTAATTTGGATTTAAATTGATTGAGATATGTTAATTTTAGTGAGTAGGGGTCATTACTGAAATTACAGTCCTAATCTAGAACCAAGTGATTGTCAATTAGTGAAATTAATTGTTAATTTCGTAAAATAATCTTGAAAAATATTTGTGAAATATTGGAACATGATTATTTACCTAATTGACTTGGCCCCAACCAATTAATTGATTAGATTTGATCTAAATCATAATTGAAATCACAATCATCAAACTCCTTGCTTGAATAGGATTGGGAATTTGTCTAGCAAATTTCCTTATAATCAAAATTGTTTTGATTACTATATGGTATAATTTTCGGTTGAAGAACCGAAGATTATCTCAAGTACAAATTAATCAATTTGGCATTATCCTTTCCCGAGGCAGATATGGTGTCTAGTCGGGGATCGCTGGGGTAGCGGGTTGCAACGTATGCGGTCCGTTCCACTCCCGTCGGTACTGGCCATAAAAGTGGGTAGGGTCGGGATAATGTTCGAGGGATTAAGTTGTATTTTTCTAATTATTAAAATACGAATTAATACGTACTTTGAGAATAATACCATATATATTCAAGTAAGACAATCAAGTTTGATTGATTGAATTGGATTGATAATTAATTTAATATGATTAAATTGATTATGTCCAATTAAAATACTCTAATATGATTAGAGTTATTAATTCCCTTGGAAGAATTTATTATATGAATGTGATTCATAGTAATTATTTAAATTTGAATAAGAGATGGAGGATCACACAAGTGACATCCATGGTCTCCCGTCAAGGTGAAGAGTTTCGTCGCCAGATATTATGTGTAGGAGACACCTGTCTGAAGTGACAGCTCCTGCATATGATCCATTTGGATCGGACTCGCCGCTTCTCGAAAGAGTAAGGACGTATGCGTAGTGACCCCAATATCGAGTCCTCATATTATTGGGGCGATATTGGATTGCGCATAGCGAGTTGTATTCCTGTTGACGGTTGGTTAATTAATGACAGGTCAACATCACCTTAAGGGTGGTGGGCCCGGGTATTAAAGACCGAATTGGGAAAATGCAAGTTGGACTTGCAAGGCGGAATGTGTTACCGCTTCTCTTTATTGGAGTCATAAGTTCTCATATTATTGGGATATGACAAAGATAAAGAGGAGATCCCAGTTCTTGCTTGAGATATATCGGTAAGTATATCTCCTACTTTGAAAGTGAATTAGGGAATAAACTTTCATAGTTGACGTAGCAAGACTAATTTTATTTAAAATTCCTTAATCAAATAAAACTAAATTGAATATATGATTATATGTTCTAATATAGTGCATTCTCAATTTCAGAAAATGAAATCCATGAACCCACTGAGCAGGCTTCTGGAGGTCAACCAATTGATCGGACCAAATTACTCGGATTGGATCCGTAATTTGGAGCTTGTACTCTCAACGGAGCCCATCAGTTATGTGCTCTCTGAAGACAAGCATGAAAACCCTAAATCTAAGGAAGAAAAAGCATTGAGTGACAAATATGATGAAGATCATGTCTTGGCTAGATTCTACATCTTGGGTTCTCTCTCCAATGTTCTTCAGAAGCAACACGTGGAGATGAGTACTTGCTAGGAGATCATGCAGAATCTAAAGGATATGTTTGGTGACATTAACCGCACCCAGCGGTACAATGTTATGAAAGAATTTGTTCGCTATAAGATGCAGGAAGGGACCTTGGTCCGTGAACATGTACTCAAAATGTTTGGGTACTTATCGGAGCTTGAAACTCTGGGGGCAACGATGGATGCAGACATGCAATCTGATTTCATTATGCTGTCATTGCCCAAATCTTTCAATAACTTTGTGGTGTCATTCCACATGAATAAGTTGGAATTGACAAATGTTGGGCTTCTAGCTGCATTAAAGTCTGCAGAAGACGTAATGAAGAAAGATGATCCCACTGGCACTGCAATGGTTGCAGAGGTCAAAGGGAAGCGCGGTCGGAAGCATGGTTCTCGGAAGGGCCCGACCCAGAAGAGAAAGAAGAATGGACAAAGTGTTGGCTCATCTTCCAATGCATCCACTTTAATGACGTCGAAGAAAACCAACATCTGTCATCACTGCAAAAAGCCGGGGCACTGGAGGCGTAATTGCCCGGATTACCTGAAGTCGGTCGACAAAGGTAAAGCCCTAGCGGGTATGAAATCTACTTTTATCATTGAAACCAGTTTTCTCGTAGGACGAGAAGGAAGTTGGGTTGTTGATTCTGGTGCTTCTGTTCATGTATGCAATTTGTTGCATTTGTTTCAGGAAACTAGAAAAGTTGAAGAAGGGGAGATAGTCATCCAGATGGGATCTGATGCAAGTGTTGCAGCAGTCGCCGTCAGGACTTGTCGGCTATCATTATCTAGTGGTAGAGTCCTAGTACTTAAAGAGGGTCTTTATGTACCTGAAGTCAGAAGGAATTTAATATCTGTATCTAAGATAGTTAGAAGAGGATATTCATTCCTGTTCTGTAATAAATTAGTCATAAATCATTATGATAAATATATTGTAGATGGTATTTTGACTTCTGTAGGACTCTATGAATTGTGCATTAATGAGCATGTCATGAATGTTACAACCACTAATAAAAACCCTAAAAGATCCAGGAATAATGAAAATCATTGAAACATGATTTGGCATCAAAGGCTTGGTCATTTATCTGTTGATAGGATCAATAGATTGATAAAGGATGGGCCTTTAGATTTTCTACAGGTTCCAATTTTACCTACTTGTGAACATTGTATTCGTGGTAAAATGACTAGGATGCCTTTCCGTAACAAGGTCACTAGATGCGAAGGTATTATTGACTTAATACATACTGATGTATGTGGTCCCTTCAGTACCGTGACTCGAAATTGATATCGATATTATTTGATGTTTATTGATGACCATTCGCGATACGGGTTTGTATTCCTATTACGTTATAAATCTGAAACCTTTGAAAAGTTCAAAGAATTCAAGGCTTTGGTTGAGAACCAAACCGATAGGAAGATTAAACGAATTCGATCTGATCGAGGTGGCGAGTACCTCTATGATGAATTCAAGGAATACCTTAAAGAGAATGGAATTGTCCCCAATCTCACTACTCCTGGAACTCCCCAACTTAATGGTGTTGCTGAAAGACGCAACAAGACCATCATGGATATGGTCCGTTCAATGATGAGTAAAGCACATTGCCACTTAGTTTCTGGGGATATGCAGTAGAGACTGCAATATATATCCTGAATAAGATTCCTAGCAAATCTGTACCTAAGACTCCTCATGAGCTCTGCTATGGAACCAAACCTAGTGTTAAGCACTTGAGGGTTTGGGGCTGCTTGGTCCATGCGAAGAATGTGGACGCAAGTAAGCTGGAATCTCGCACTCATGAGTGTTACTTCATTGGGTAGGTTATAGATGGTATTGGATACCAGCTCTATGACCCTGAGACCCAAAAGGTTTTTGTCTCCAGAGATGTGAAATTTTTGGATGATGATTTCCTTAAAGGTCAAGATAAAAATGAAGTAGAGGAACTCGTTGAATCCCCTGAGGATTCTGAGCTTCCTAGACCAGAAACTGAGGAAGTAAATAAAGATGAAACACCCATACCTCTTCGAAGGAGTACAAGGGTGGTTGCACCACCTGAAAGGTATGGATTCCATGTGTCAAGTGAAATTTACAATGATCCTACTTCATTTGATGAAGCACTCATGGATCATGACATGGATAGATGGATGCTAGCAATGAAGTCAGAAATTGACTCCATGCATAAGAATGGTGTATGGACCCTCGAGGATCCACCTAAAGGGGTAAAACCCATTGGATGCAAATGGATCTTCAAGAGAAAGAGGGGACCTGATGGGAAAGTAGAGACTTTCACAGCACGGCTCGTAGCCAAGGGCTACACAAAGAGAGAAGGCATCGACTACGATGATACATTCTCTCATGTGGCTATGCTTAAATCCATCAGGGCATTGCCGGCTATAGCTGCATATCTTGACTACGACATCTGGCAGATGGAGGTCAAGACGACTTTACTCAATGGATACCTCGAGGAGGATATCTACATGGAGCAGCCCCAGGGCTTCATGTCTGAGGATGGAAAAGTATGCAAGCTGAAGAAATTCATCTATGGGCTCAAGCAAGCTTCTCGTAGTTGGAACATCAGATTTGACGAAACCATTAAAAGTTATGATTTTGTGCAGAATCCTGATGAACCTTGTGTATACAAGAAGCTTAGTGGGAGCGCCATTGTGTTCATCGTGCTTTATGTAGATGACATCCTTATCATTGGGAATGATACATGGATGATGACCAGTGTGAAGATTTGGCTGTCCTATACCTTTGAGATGAAAGATCTTGGAGAAACCTCTTACATCTTAGGTCTGAAGTTGTTCAGAAATCGGGAGAAGAGGATATTGGGATTATCACAACATGGATACATTAAGAAAATTCTTGAACGATTACGTATGGATAGTTTCAAGAAAGGATTCCTGCCCTTAAGACATGGTATCCACTTGTCTAAAGGAATGGCTCCTCAAATTGTTGAGGAAAATAAAGCCATGGATGGATGCCCTTATGCATCAGCTGTAGGAAGCTTAATGTATGCTATGATGTGCACTAGGCCAGATATCTGCCATGCAGTGGGAGTGGTAAGTCGTTACGAATCCTGCTATGGAGAATAACACTGGAATGCAGTAAAGAATATATTCAAATATCTAAGACGGAAGCAAGATTACATCTTGGTCTACGGAGATGGTGATCTCCAAGTCTTGGGATATACAGATTCTGACTTCCAATCGAATATTGATGATCGAAAGTCGACATCAGGGTTCGTGTTCTTGTTGAATGGTGGTGCTGTGAGCTGGAGAAGCAAGAAACAGGACACTACTGTAGATTCGACAACAGAAGCCGAATACATTGCCGCATCGGATGCTGCAAAGGAGGCGGTGTGGTTGCACAAGTTCGTCCAGGAGCTTGGCGTAGTTTCCTCTAATACTCCCATCCCGCTACTCTGTGATAACACGGGAGCCATTGCCCAGGCGAAGGAACCCAGATGGCATCAGAAGAGCAAGCACGTAGAAAGGAAATACCACATCATTCGGGAGATTCAAAAGCGTGGTGATATCACCATCACCAAGGTGGCCTCTGCCGACAACGTTGCTGATCCTCTTACCAAACCTCTAACACAGATGGTTTTCGACCAGCATGTAATGAGTATGGGTTTAACGATTGTTCCTGAATGGTTCTGAGGGCTAGTGGGAGATTGTTAGCAATGTGAGCCCGAGGCGAACCATTCCTGCAATAAATGTTTTGTAATTAATGATTTATCAATAAAAGTTATTGATTATGTTTCACTCCCTTTCTGATATTGAATGAATGAATGCACTATAAGGTCCATCTGAACAATTAGGGTTATGTACCATGGCCAACTTGATAATCATACAGCTGTTGATTCACTAATTGAGTCATAGAGGCTGAATCTTAGATGAATATCTAAGGAGTTAGATAGAGGACTCATCAAGCATCATCAATGATTGACAAGTAGTGATCTCCAGTCTGAGTGGGAGATGGCAATCCTATCTCATTAGACTGATATCTGATCGACCTCTTGATGCAGGTCCTCTGCATGGGAATATTGATTCAGACTTAATGAGATCGAGATAACCAAAGACCTATGATGAATACTATCACATCACAGGCAAACATCCTCTGACCAGAGACAGATGTATTGCTATATGTCTGAGTATGTACATTTGGCAGACCAATAGGTTGATGACCTAACCAAGGTCTATATACCGGCGAGCTGGTGTGCATGTAAGGGCATATGAGTAATATGATCTCTCAAAGAGATTATACATGTTCACTTGTGAATCGGGAGACATGAGCTCACTCATGAGGTTTTGGGACTGACCAAATTCCATGCATGGTCACCATGCTTTAGAAGCATGATGTGAATTTGAAGGTAAGATATATGCTTTGTGAAAGCATATGATCTGTACCATATCCCAAGAACCAAGATTGAGAAACTTAGTGATCAAACCCTGAAGATGACAGTGTAAAAGTGATCTATATCTTCGAGATGATCATGAGTCTTCCAGTATGCAGGATGTACAGGTATTGGGAATACCTGAGGGGTGATTTGATCATAAACGATTGTATAACCATGACGCTTCCATTCCGAGGGAGTGATGAAACAGGTCTGTATTTTAGTGACTCCTCTCATTAGAAAAGTGACCTAATCTTAGTCCATACACTGGACATTGATCTGAATGAGATTCAGATGCAACGAGAAGATTAGGTTTACGGTCTTGATTTAATCAAGCATCTATGAGAGGTCCATGGGATCTGGATTTGAGATATGATCTCAATATCCAAGTCACTATACGTGGAACAATACAATCGCCCTGTCCTTATCTCCAAGTATCAGAGGAGAAATAGCATTGTTCTTGAATGGTTCAAGAATAATTCAATAAGATCTAAGCAATGCGAAATCGATAATTAAATGTGATTTAATTATCATGATTATGAGGAATTATCCAATATAATTAAATGTTATTTAATTATTATGAATAAGAATAATGTGGATAGTAATATCCAATTATTCATGATATATTATAAATATGATTTATAATGCATTAGAGAGATAATTATAATTTATATTTGTAGAATAATTATTAATGTGTATTGGATACACATTGTCTAATTAATCGAAAAATTTAAACTATATTTTGTTTTGGGTTGTGAATGTGATTCACAATTTTCCTATGTCAAGTTTGCAATATTCCCAAAATTAATTGAGAATTATTTTTGGTGAATAAAAATACCAACAAATAGTTGTTGGAAATAAGTAGAGAGAATCAAGGAGATGTGCAATCTCATGGGAATCCATGAGATTGCCCTCCCCATATGGGAAGGAGGTGGCAGGACCAATTCCTTTATGGAATTGGTGGCCATCTACTCCCTCTAATGGGGAAGGTTGATCTCATTTGTATTTCACTCCTTATTTGATTGATTTAATTTGATATTAATATATATTTGATTTATAAAATATATTTAATCAAAACTAAATCACAAGTTGTTGGTTTTTTTACCAACAATCATCTTGACCATTGGATTGACATAGATCAGTCTCATCCATTGATTTTATATGTCCCATGGATTGAGATCCATGGATCCCAAAACCCTATAAATAGAGAGGCATACCATGCTCTCTCTTCACATGCTATTGTAGCACAAATCTTTCTCTCTTTCTCCATACTCGACATCCCTCTCTCCCTCTCTTCTTGGTGGCCGTCCACCATATCTTGGTGGAGAGAATCATCGACGCCCGCGCCATCGTGCTGCCGCTTCGACGCTCTGCGGTTCTCCGTCTACTTGGAGTGCTTCACTCACGAAGGATACGTTCGATCTCGTGCGACGAGATCAGGAGCAACCGTGCTTGGATCATCTTCTTAGATTACGAGGACACCACAACTCATCCCCGCGCTCGCAAGCCGTTACTCCGACGATCGGACTTGAGACAGGAGGTCTCTTCTCTTAGAGACTTGATCAACCACGCTTCAAGAGGTATTGCATTATACTTGTTGTGGTTATAGATTAAACGATTTGAGAATGGTTCTCGGATCATGTGGTTTCATCGAATAAAATTTTTTCAAATTCCGTTGCACCGAACAACTAGTGCGACTAGTCGTTCTTCATTGTATCCGATACGATGATCACGCTTCCGTGATGCGCTTGAGGATTTTCCCATATCCTTTCTTATAGTTGGAACATCTTGATAACATAATCTTCATCATAATATAAAGTGTATGACATAATACAACTTGTATAGAGAATAAGAGATACAAACTTGCATACACACACGCATAGAGAGAGAGAGAAGAGATGCACATGTATGCATACACATAGGCCCACACACATGAACACAAAGCCTCCAGATCCCACCCACATCCATACTCACACACCCACGCACACATATGCATGTGCACACACAAAGATCCACACATGCATCCATCCATACATGCATCCATGCATTCCATACAGAAGCACACACACATGTGTGTGCCCTTGTATGTACTCAAACACATACATCTATACACACACATGCATGCATACATCCATGCATTTCATAGACGTGCTTCCACCCATATGTACTCAAACACATACATCTATACACACACACACACCTACATCCATGCACGCATCCCTGTGTTGCACACACACAAACATGCATGCATCCATGCATGTGGTCTTGCATCCATCCTTATATGCATGTATACCTCCATCATGCATCATGTACATGAGATAATGCATCCAACCATCCATCTATCCATACATGCATACATACATGCATGAATGCATACATACATAGGTATATCTAATCTACGTACCTATGAATGTATATGCGTGCTTACCTAATATAGACATTCATGCATACATGCATACTTACATACATACATAGAATGAATTCACACACACACACACATTTACAAAGTAAGATGTATATACAATTATAATAACAATGACGGATCTCCGTTTCATCATCTTGATTCTTTCATTTTGGCCTTTATTCCTAGTTAAATGCATGTAAATACTATTAATTTATACATATTAACAATCATTATTTATATTGTTAATATTATATAAAATACTTTATTTAAAGCTCAAAATAATATAATAAAGGAAATACAAGAAAAAGATGCAATACCAAAAGTATTTAATGACCCTAAACCTCGAGATGAAGTCAAGAGTTGACTTGGTTGACAAGGAATTAAGTAGGGGGAGATAAGGTCCAAAAATCACAATAAAACCCTAATTTTTATTCTCCAATGATTCAATTTTGGGACCCATTTATTATTAATTATTTACATCTCAAATAAATAAACTTTTAACATGAAAGAGATCGAAATACAAAGAAAAATACAAAATTTATCTCACTCGAAAATAATATATAGTGTATCCTAGACGCTTAAAATAAAAAGATGCAAAGAAAAATTTCGAGATATGTATCTTCTTCATATGAGATCAAAATTCATAAAATTAAATTATCTATTTAATGAAGGTGGTTTCATTCAATTTGGAGTTAAGATGCAAAAGTTGGGTTTTAGGCCCTCATTGTACAATATATCCGAATAAAATATTCATTATATCTATTCTTTATTTTTTCATTTTCATATATTTTATAATTTTATAAATGTTATTCAAAAAACATGTAAACAACAAAAGTAAAATAAAGCCATTAAAAATACATTAAATTAGATAAGCATACTCAAATATGTAGATGAATTATACTTGTATATAACTATATAATAAATGGAATTGATGGGGTTGCCCCCTAGGCGGCAACCAACGAGTTTCCCCCACATCATTTTCCCATATTTTTTTTATTTTTTGCAAAATATCACCATGTATATTCATCGATATATCCCTCCAATATGCCATTCGATTTTTGTCAGAAATGATGACTCATGCGCCTCCATCTAAAATATGTCGATTACAACAATGTTTAAACCATTAAAATTACCTGTTCTAGATTGAGGGCATATGAGTCTCTGTTTCTGATGAAATTTGAATGGCATATTAGAGGTATATACAAAATACAAATGGTAATATTTTGCAAAAAAATAAAAAATTGCGGGAAAATGGCACGGGAGCAGCCCCGTTTTTCCATAATAAATATACATATTTATTTAAGTACGTAAATAACTTCAAAAGATATAATACATATGCTAATTAAAATAAGGCACAAATATATTAATTAAATATATATAATAATAAAATCTAAAATATAAATAAAAAATACCTATTATATAGATAAATATACTAATATGATTACAAGTAAAAAGTAACATATAATAAATTAACTTGTAAAAATAAATAAAATCACCATAAAATACAACATGAAATAATAAATATTTTTCATGTTTTGACTAAAAATTTTTAAAAAAACCATTTACTATTTAAAATCATATTAATAAGGATTTTATTCCATGTTTTGTCGTTTAACATGGATACGCGGATCAATGGGAGACAATCCCAGTTGACCTCAATCAACTCCCACATCTCCCTAGGTCTACATGTGTCAGATGCTAAACCTCATATTCCCTCGATTTTCCATGTTGAGTCTTTTATTTTTTTTGGGTTAATTCCTTTAGTGATATTGTGCCTATATCATCAATCTTTCATGCCATCCTCTAACCTCGATCTGAGGATCACTGAATTGAGCAGTCATCTCAATCTAAGACACAATGGTTCATATAACCTCGCTGAACGTTCTGTCACTTTTAGATCCCTTCTTTCTACGAGCCTCTCAGATAGACCCAAATACTAGTCGAGCAAGGTGACAACAACTCCTCAGACAGTCTGTAGCCTGTGCACGGAGGAGAGGAGCATGATCTGGGCATCACTGACTACAATATGATAGAGCTCCACCTGACTCCTTGCTACACAGGTCGAACCATAGTCTTACTATATTTTTAGATATCTTTTAGGTTTAGTTTTAATTCCCAATTTTTCCTCATTTTAGTTCACTTCATTAGCTTAGATTTTAAAATTTGTAGTTCACCGGGGTTCTTATTCCAACAAGTGTTTCCGCCATCTCCAGACATGCTCTGCCCTAACTTTCACCTCCTCCTCATTCCCCTTTCACTTCTCTATGTCCTAGGCCATTCCATACCCCCTAATCTTCTCTAGATTTGGAAATCCGCTCTCCACCTCCGCTGCTTGCCAAAGAGCGCCACCTGACTCCATCCCTCTCCATTTCCACCTTATAAAATCCCTATACCTTCATTTTTGCATGCTCATGCTTACATGCTAGTCCTGGAGGTTAAAAGCCTCATTGAGAAATTTTTTACTAAGAATTGTTCAATGGACTCCGAATTTTCCTCAACCTACCAAGACCCCATCAATGAGTCAATGAGCTTTATGACACATCCAACAAATGCAAACAACAAGGAGTAATGACTTTGGCACTTGAGCATCATTAGAGAACATCAGAGATGGGATGAGTCATTGATCGATGCTCACCTAAAGACATGTTCTTCCATGTTCTTCAGAAAGAGTACTAACCGTTGGATTGCTCCTCCGCTTCAATTTTGATCAGAGCTATTGGATCAATCCATGCCACACTGTGAGATCTTCACCTGGGATCTAATCAGCACCATTTATCAGTGATGTTGTATCCGGCCACCAAATGACGCTACGTGTCCAAGTGAAGTCAGATGCACTATCAAATCCATAATGTGGGGGTAATTTTGCAATGTATCCATGACATTTTTTGTATTTTACTATTTAGTCCAGAAACATGCATCTATAGTTATAAAACTTTTTTGTATAATTTATTATTTGAACATTATCTCACCCTCTTCCGATAGTACGTACAGTTCGTACCCTGCAGCCTATCACATCTGTCTGTTGTTTGCTTTCACATCGGACAAGGTTAGATCATGGGGTTCTCAGCAGCTCCCTAGTAGGCTAAAGTCACCTGCTAGGGAAAGCAAGTGTGAGATAATAGGGCAAGAGCGAGGGCTTGGTCTACAAGCGCAGGCAGACAACAAGAGTGAGAGGGCAGTGAGAATAAGGTACTGAGGGGGCCACCCACTATCTCCCACAGAGTGTCCCCAGCGGCCAAGTGCTTTATTGTTCAATATAATGAGTTCAGGTCCTTCCAGGGGGCCCTAGCTCTGCGGGTTTGTTTTATTTGCACATTGGTCCCTCACCATGTCATCTCACATACACATACACATGAGGGAGGGTATTTTGCATGGGATGGGTATTGGTATTTCTTTTTAGTCTAATAATTTTAAATTCAGTGTAATATTTTTTGGGAAAATTTTAGTTTGGACCTTGCATTATTTTGATAATTACAAAAATACCCTTCGAAGAGTATTCTATATTTAAATATTCATGGCATTTTGCATGTATGGACTTGGATTTCTTTAGGGAGTTCCGAAAAAATAAATACTTTTTGTAAATTATGGAAAGGTCCTTGCCATCATTGTATTTTCTTTTTATTGATATTTTTATTATTGAATGTCATTTATGCTCTAAAATCTCTAGAAAAATTAGGTTTGGTGCCTTTGATTTTGTTCCACCACACATATTTTTATTGAGACATTTTTATATATTTTTCTATTTATTGAAATTCCAAAATAGAGCATTTCTTCCCTTTCTGCAATTAAAAATAAAAATATCAAATAATCTTTAAAATTCCAAAAATCCAGGTTGTGTTTATTATTATATTATATAATTACATGCCAAAAATCACTAAAAATGATAGAAGAAAAACACTAAACATTAAAAATATCCAAAATCATTAAAAAATCAGTAAAATTTCTACAAAAATAAAAAAGTATTTATTTTTGTTTCTAAATTTTGTTTATATCTCTTATATATATATATATACATACATATATATATATACATATATATATATATATATACATATATATATATATATATTCAAAAACATTTTTGGAAAGTTTTAGGACAATTATCTATTTTTAAATTCCAAAACAATTCAACATATTAATATAAGTCACTATTTTAACAGTTTTAATCATTTAAAAATATAAGAAGTTAGTAAAAATCATAAGAAAAATAAAAGGAAAGAAAAATATAATAATTACAAAAAAAATTATTTTATCATTTTTGAGTTTGTATAGTTATATCTATAAATATAAAGCCTACATATTTATATATAGCTATATTTACTATTATTATTATTAATAAAAATACAAAAAAATATTTTGAAATCTTTAAAAAATAAAAAGGATTGTACCTTAGGGTATTTTTCCTAATTTTTCATATATTATATATATATATTTATTTATATTATCTCCATTATACATATTATTATATATAATATCTTTAGAAAGAAAAATAAATTAGAAACTCGAAATTAGAAAACATAAAATGGAAATAAAAAGTATAAAATTAAAAGCACATAATATAAATTAAAAATCCACAAAAAGTTAAAAAAACACAATAGAGGAACATTTTGATTTCATTATCCAATCTATCTTGTGTTCTCCCTATGCTCGACCTCTACAGTACTTTCACACATACACATCCTTGTAGAGTTATAATAAAATTTAACTCCACATCTACATAGCATTTTTTGTCTCTATTTATGGGCTAATTATTGTGTGATTCAAATTCTATGAGTGATTGCCACAATTATAGTGTTCTCGCCTTGTGAGAATACTTTTAACCCTCGTGAAAAGCGTTTCAACAATTAGTGTCATTGCTAGGGAGCAACAATGCATAAATTGCTTGTCTTCTTTCTTGTCCTTTTCTTTTCATCATTTATTTATTTACCATTTTATTTGATTTCATATTGAACTATCTAACCCTCTTCTTTGTTTGATCTTGTTGCAAGGGACCACAGATCGAGGGAGGCACTCTTAGGAGTCCTATGCACCCATGTGAAGTAGAGTCAGCTTTTCAACATAATATGACAGGAGAGAGCGACAAGAGAAGACTTAGAGATTTTTGAAGACAATAATATATTGTATTTTTCTTTATTTTATTTATTTTGTAATATAAGTGAGAGAGAGACATATGGAGTTTTAAATTATTTACTCTCTAGGACACTACAATACTCCGAGGTCTAGTGCCCAAGTGATTGTTCACTTGGGGGCCTCATCAATTTTGTTTGTAACTTTTCTACATTTCTTTTATTTGTTTCTCATATGTTTTAGGTTTTGACCTTTTATTTTTTTCTGTGTCATTAATACCTAGATTAGGATTGCTTGCTCGATATATTACGTCCACATTCCTAATTATTGCATGTACCTATAGATCTTTGCTTGGACCTAGTCAAAATCAAATGTTAATTTCTTGGATCTGGAACTGTGCGCTGAGAGAGACTCTATACATTGCTAGTAGGACCCGTTGTGGTGGAAACTGAAGAATCCATAAGACCAGATATTTGGGTTCCTCTTTTGAGTAGTTAGCATCTGTTCTTCACGATTAATACCAATTCCTGTACTAGGGTGATTTCATTGGCTTGAATTTGCATATAGTGTAGGTTTCAATTCTATCTAACATCTTGCATGAAGAGAGATGGGAGGCAAGTTGAGTATTTTTCACTGAGCATGCATCATTGATTTCTCGCTTACATTATTTTTTTAAAATCTCTTCCTCCGATTCTGATCACCGTACAATTCCAAAGGAACTAGAAACTCATTAGGCATTGTGCATGAAAAATATCCGAAAAAAGTGATAACCAAAAAAATTAGGATTGCTAATTTCATTTGACCTTAAATATCAAACATAAATGGATTCATTGTTTTGGTAAGAACAACTCCCTCATTGTAAACATGTTGTATTCAAACTTAGAGAGGCATGTACACTTAAGGACTAGAGCACTCATCTGTGGACTCGTGCGCTATTAGATCTTGAGTCTTATTACTTTCTGCAAGCACTTGCCTCCGACCATAGACAAGGTGGCTCTGATTATCTAATAGGCGCGCTACGCTGACTGGAACACAACCACTCTAGGAGACTACACATGTGAGTTTGTATAACTGCTTGAAATTCACCTAGCTCTAAAACTTAAAAACATAAACAACTGATCTCTTATGGTCATCACTATGTTGAGATGGTGAATTGGAGTTTGCTTTGTGCTTTATTGCAAATTTTGAATCCATGTGCATTCATCTTTATTTCGAGTTATCAATCTTCGAGTTATTTTCTTCTTTTCTTTTTTTCATTTCTCGAGATCTCTTTCTTGGTATGCATCATCTTCATAGTGATCATGGGTTACCCTTATCTTTAGTCGGATATTGTAGCTTATTTATACCATATCACCATAGAGTTTGCATCCTTGGTCTGACTTAAGATGAGTCCCTTCTTGAGCCATAATTTCACCTCATCTTGTTTGACCTCAATCCTCATGTGGTTGGATTCATATCTAGAATTTTATCTCGTATGTCTCGACCGCCCTCTCCGTTCCCTCTAATTTTGCCTTCTCATACCCTTAGGCATGTTGTGCTGTATGACAAGACCCACATTGAGGAGACTGTTGATATTCTTGAGCCAAGAAGATTTGAGGATGGAATGAGTATGCTTCTGTTGGCGGATTTTGGATCTGATTTATGTGATGCTTTCGTTGAGGTTTTTTCTTTAACACACCAGGTTGTGGATGTGATCTCTAATATAATACATATTGGAGATGATACTGATGTTGTGTGTTTCCAATTTCTAATACCGAACCTTGAGTTGGTTCTGCACGTCTTATTTTAGGTTCTCGTTGTACCACCTTTGTTAGTACATCAAGAGACGGAGTCAGAACCTGCATTATGTCACCCATCCTACTAGCCATCTATTTTCATCCCCCTATTGTATAGATCCCCATGAGGCACATTGTTGATTGTGGTCAATATCCTAAGCCATTTTGGTGGATGTTGTTTGGTGAGGACCGCTATTTTTGCATGGTACATCTTGTTAGCCACTCCCATCAACTCTACATCCTCCCGATAAATATATGTGCTAATTTTTTCGAGGATAAGAGTTTATATGTCAGCATGACCTCGCTTTGCATTGATCAACTTGCATTACGCCCTGAGGATTTTCTGCAAATGGATGCAACAATTTTTATGCACTTGGCCTCACGCAGTGATTGTGCAGCCAGTCTGTCGACTGCAGAGATCGAGTCATCTGATTTCTGTGACTCCTTTGAGTATGCTCTCCTTGGCGACCCTTGTGAGGATGAGCTATGCTTTGTGGCATTATATTATCTCTGATCTTTCGACCATACATCCATCAGATGCCTAGTTGCATAGAGTGATATTTATTTTTGGTATCTTTATGGGACTATGACCGACGTAAAGGATTCCATCACTGTTTCATCCTTCCCCACGTTTGATTTTTTCAGTTTTTATCATTCATTCCACTCTTCCAAGCTGATGATTTCTTTTGAACCAATGGACTCTAGCTTAGTTTTCATTTCTCTTCTCTCGGTTGTACACCTACTTGATTGCATATACGAGTGTTCTTTTTTATTTTGTCATTGGTCTCACTTTGAGACAATGACAAGAGGGCATCAGTCGTTTGATAGATGTTGTCTTAAACCTTGATATAGAGTTATCCTAACCTTTGTGCCTGACTAGGGTCGTAAAACCTAGCGCTCATGAGATCCACCTCAACAATCCACACCTCTTGTATATACATGTTTCATCTACACTTCATCCTCTCTCCCATTTGTCTTACACCCCAGATCTACTATCTGATATATATGTCTATTAGGAGGTACTTTATTTTAAGTATAGTGGGGTGTAAACTGAGTTTTTCTTTCTTTGTTCTGTTTCATCACCCTTGTTGTTTCATATACTCAAGGATCTCTTACCCTAAGTATACGGGGAGTGATGCATACATTCATGCAAAATACTTTTTTTTCTTTTTATCAATATCTTTGTACCCTAACATGCCTCCTCTCTTATTGATATTCTTATCTATTCTTAAGGATCTTTTACCATAAGTAGGGGGAAAGACAGATTGAGTTGTTGATCTATTTATTCCCATCCTTGACCCTCCCTGCGTGTTGTATACAATCGACAATACTTAGGATTAATTGATCCTAATTATGGGGGAAGGTTGACTTCTCATTCTTTCATCCTTTCGTTATTGTAGTTTAGGCTCTTGTATACTCAATACGAGCTATATCTTCTTCTTTTCTCTCTGATCTATGAGGACATAGCTCAAGCTAAGTATAAGGGATTGTATAAACATTGTATATACTTTAGCCAAAACTCATACTTTCGTATTTTGAATAATATGTCTAAAATACTATATGACTATAAGAATTTTTGTAAAGAATAAACTGGTAAAATATATACAAAATTCTTCAAAAATCTTTGTAGATACTGATTAATAAAACAAGTTAAAAATGCTTTGCAAAATTATTTGTAAAATAGTTGGAAAATGCTTGAAAAATCTTTTGAAATATGTTTGGAAAATTTTTGCAAAAAATTTTCAATTCATTGTAAAAATATTATGTGTAATAACTTCTTTTATTTGTTTGAATAAAAATTCTGAAAATTAGTTTGCAAATGATTTGGGAAATGGTTGCAAAAATATTTTAAAAAATCTGTACATATTATTTGAAAAGTATTTGCAAATTTTGTAAATGTTTGCAAACATTATTTGCTAAAATTATTTCCAAAAATAAGTTTTCAAAATATTTGTAAATCTATTTTCAAACTATTTTGGGAACCTTGTATATAATCATTGCAAATGAGAATTCTTTACAAACCTTGTATATGCACAGCCTTTATTAACCATTGACTTTCAACTTGTAAATTCCCAAGTGTAAAATACACAATAATTCTTACAAATAAAGATGCACTCCCATGTGAATATATTCATATAATATTTTACAGATTCTTTTTATTTTTCAAAATTCCCTAAAACAATCAAAAATTTAAAAATTATAAAAATATGCAAAATATTTAAAAAACTGCATAAACATTTGCAAAAATTTTCAAAAATCCACAGAAAGTTCAAAACTTGGAAATTGTTTCACGAAAATGTTTTTCTACATTATGCATAGAATTTGCACTTTTTAGAATAATAATGATAATTGAACTAGTCTAAATAAAATCTAAAGATTGGAGCTTGGCTAGACCTTGATCCACTTGATCACTTGAAACTTATATGAACTGGAATTGAGGCGTTTTAAGCCTTCTAGACTTAATTCTTTGAGATTGCAGGACTGAGTCTAGTGTCATCTTGATTGCCTAAGTAGAATATTTCAGAACACTCTCACTCATACACACACATGACTCTGATCAATAGTAACTTAACTTGCACACTTGTACCTTACACTTTGCTCAACTCAGTTGAAGTGGTGCATTGATGGATTTACTGGCGTGAGACACAAGAAAATAGAAACACACGAAGTCACAATTCTGTGGCCATTATGCCTCATCCCAATCCAGTAGTGAAGAGGTCTAAAGACAAATGGATGTGGGTTGCAATAAAACTTCAAAAGAGGGATAGTCTACGGGCTTACGAGGAAAAGGTCCTTATGTAAATGCTGCTGTAAATAGTATTAAAAAATGCAAAATCAAAAACTCCAAAAAAATAAACGAGCAAAAATCAAAGAAAAATTGATCCCATTGGAGTATGTACATATATAGTCAATAATCAAGCATGAGTTTTGAAGGAAAAGTACACATGCGAGCCTATAGCCAGATGACTTGGCTACACTGGTCAAGCATCCTAGGACAAGTAGCTACACTTAGGGATGAGCATGGGCCGGGTTGGGCCGGGCCCCGAAGGGCCCAGGCCCAGGCCCATATAAAAATTTCGGGCTTTGGGCCGGGCCCAGGCCCGCGATTTTTTTTTGACAGGCCCAAGCCCAAGCCCGGCCCAATTCTTATGGGCCGGGCTTGGGCCGGGCCAGCCCATTGGGACAAATAGCTTTTGATATCATTTTCTTTCTCTTATGTTTATTCCCCTATGTCCAACGAAGAATAGAGCAAGTTAAGGCTATTCCAATGTAAACATTCAGTTGAATCGAAGTGTATCAAAGGTTCCTGATAATAAAAATCTTAAGACCGTGTAATCAACTATACATATTTTTTTTCAAAATATCAATCTCAATCTACGTTGAATACGCGTCCATAAAAAATTAAATCTGTGTTAAAGTATCAGGAACAAACTTTTTTGTTTTTATCTTTAGTTCTGATCACATGTGAGTTCCTTGAAGATGATGGCAAACACAAAGCAAATTAAAGATATTTATGTGAATATGATTCAGTATTTCTCATTCAAAGATATGATACCAAACTGGAATGTGAATTTAAACCATAATCCCTATTATCAGCAGACAAAATCTTTAAGAACTCCTTAATCCCAGAATGATGACAAGTATAAGAACACAACACGAACTGAAGTAAACTAATGGGACCATAATGAAGATAAAAAAACAAAGAGCTAGAAAAGGGGAAAGGAAAGGAACCTGTTGGGATTAAAATAAGAAAAGGAGGAAGGAAGCGTGGAGCATCATGGGCATCTCGCCGATCTTCTGTTGGAAAGGAGTACGAAGGCTCAGGAGGGTGGAGTGCGGCTTCTCACGAGGGTGGAGTACGACTCCCGACGAGGGTGGTTGGTCTTCTGGACCGACCTAAGCTCCTAAAAGAGGACGGTGGTGGACCTGCCGTGGGGAGGTCGTCGAGCGGGCCGCGCACTGGCTAGGGGCCTAGGGCACCTAAGGAAGGAAGAGAATCGAAAAGGGGAGGGGGCTTACAGGAGGGAAAGTGGGAGGGAGGGGCGCGATTGGGAAATGAAGACGAGGGGGCGTAAATCACTCAAGTTTTGGGCTAAATTTCGGGCCATCCTTCGGGCCATGTTACGGGCCTACATCGGGCCCCCGAACGGGCCGGGCCCTCGGGCCGGGTCGGGTTGGGCCGAGCCAAGCCCGAGCCCGGCCCAATTAAAATTTGGGTCGAATTTTTAGGCCCAAGCCCGGCCCAAGGCTCTTTCGGGTTTGGGCTGGGCCGGGCTTTTTGGGCTGGGCTTCGGGTTGGGCCGGGCCGGCCCAGCCCAATGCTCATCCCTAGCTACACTGGCTACCATCCATTCTCTTCTCTACCTCCTCTTCTTGAGCTGGATGCACTTGAAATTAGAAGGGAATACTCTGCTTCTCGAGGAAAGAGTTGCTGTATTGGAGAACTAGGATCACCATGTTGGTGAAGACTAACTTTTACTGCTTCAGCTGAGAGGAGATACATATCACTAATATTGTACAAGATAGATTGATATTAATAAGGGACTGTGTATGGCATTGACTTGTCCTGACCGAGCTTTTGAGGAGACTTGAGCAAAGTTTTGTGGTTATTAGAGGTTGTTGTGTTTCAAGTCTAATTCCCAATATGGTTTTGACTAAACTTAATTTATAAAGGTTCGATTGAGCTTCAAACTTCGATTTTATGAAGTCAAGTTAAGAGTAAAAAATAATCCAATTTATTTTTTTATTTTCTCTTTCTGTACTTATAAGCATAAGTGTTTGCTAGGGACTAGAAATGACAAGTATAGAAGGTGATGAATCTCCATTTCATTACGTTTATTCTTTTATTTTGGCCTTTAAACCCTACTTAAATGCATGTAAATAAAATTAATTTGTACAAAATAACATCCATTATTTATACTTTGAATATTGTATAAAATACTGTATTTAATACCCAAAATAAAAACATTAAGAAAATAAAAGAAAAAGAATGAAATACCAAAGGTATTGAATGACAGTAAATCCCAAGACTTAGTCAAGAATTTATTTGATCAACAAGGAATAAAGCAAGGGGATGAAATGACCAAAAATCACAATAAAACCCTAATTTTTATTCCCTAATAATTCCATTTTGGGGACTATTTTATTCTTTTTTATTTATACACCAAATCAATAAACTATGAAAATGAAACTAGTAGATAAAAATACAAAGAAAAATACAAAATTTATCTCACTCAAAAATAATGTACAGTGTGCTCTAGACACTCAAAATAAAAAGCCACAAAGAAAACTTTTCAGACCCGTATCTTCTCCATATGAGCTCAACATTCACCAAAATCACATGTATTGGTCATGAAATTAAATTATCTATTTAATGAATGTGGTCTCATTCAATTTCGAGTTAAGATGCAAAAGTTAGGTTTTGGGCCCTAATTGTGCAATATACCTTAATCAAATATTCATTATACTTATTCTTTATTTTTTACTTTCTTATATTTTTATAATTTTGTAAAATTTATTCAACATACATTTTAATAAAAGAATTAAAAGAAAACTATTAAAATATAATAAAATAGATAAGTATACTAAAATAGATAGATGGATTATACTTGTATATCCCTATATAATAAATATACATATTTATTCAAGTATGTAAATAACATAAATAAATAAATATTTAAATAATATATAAATATATAAATTATGTATATATAATAATAAAATTATGAAATAATTTTTGATTTATTTCATATATCTAAATAAACAAACAATGATTTCATATTCAAATTTGCAAGCAGTGACCATCACACTTCAAATTAGAAAGCATGATATAACTCGAACTTAAAATTTGTCGTGACCTCAAATATGCCAAGGCTACCCTTCTATTTATAACATTTTGGTGTGCATGGATCCCAATCCATGTGCACACAAATACAATGAATGAGATCGATTTGTGTTTTCAATTAATGGCCATGATTTTGTTGTGTTTTAATTACCCAAACATTTTTAGTATGTGTTCCTGGACTAGGTTCCTTCCTTCATTTTGTAATGAAGCATTTATTTCATGACATTATAACGTTTATTGTGGTTCACATCATCAAACATCTCCTTTGGATCCATTAATATGCCCTATGTAGATTTAATATCCATATGTTTCTTCTGAAGCACCTTTACAACAAACAAAGAAAGTAGCAACATACCAACTCATGGTCCTCATACCACTTCTTGTTGAATTCTCTAGCATCATCAGTCTGAGGGTTTTCATAATTTACGCTCGAGAGAACATACGATGTATGCTTCGTTGTAATCATGAGTTCCAATTTTCAGATATAATCCGAATTGTTTGGATCGGCCAATTGATTGATCTCAAGCTATTTGTTATGTGGGTTGAGATATTTCATCTGAAATAAAAGAAAAATACCCTTTAATAAATCTTTATTAAAGAGATTAAACATTCTAATATTTTCAAATCCAGATATTCTCATATTTTTTGTACTTTGAAAGTCTTCCCCGTGTAAGGCTTCAAAGCATGAGACAATATAACCCATGGCATCACTACGAGATCTGCGTCTTCTTTATGCTTTCATTGCACCCTAATAATATGAGAAAAATGCAACTACAGTGAAAGAAGCAGGAACTCTTTCCGCCTTACGAGTCCAACTTCTATTCTTAGCTCAGTCTTCAACACCCATACCCCCCACATATATGGAGTTGGCATGTTGTCGATTAAACCAATCGTTAGTGATTGAAATATAATTTATATTGTGCTCAATCCAATATCGCCTCAACAATATGAGGAACAACATTGAGGTCACTACACATATGATTCATCTCTTTCAAAAAATGAAGAATTTGATCCACTTGAATTTGTATTCCGGAGTCATGACTATATATGAAAGTCTCCAAAAATACAACCCATGACGACGGAGTTTTTTACACTGACGAAAAATCGTGGATGCCATCATATGACTTGTCCATATTTTTTTAAATTAACGATTAATCATTTCGAATCATATACTCATGATTAATCTAATAAGGGATACAACTAGGATACTTTTTGATAAATAACAATCAAGCAATCCAAATATATGAATCTTTATGTAATTGATGTTATCATATGGTATAGACCCTTTTTATTACAATTTGTTAGAGTACACCATGACTTCTCATGCTACACTTCTTAGAAAAGGATCCAATTAGGTTATGTAGACTGATGGTAACATGGAGCGCTTCGACTGCTAATGTTACGCATGGTGCCAATTAATTACCCATTATCATACCTAGGCCTAGGTACCTCCACTGTTCCAATTCAAGACAACACAATTGGTGCATGTTGTACTAAGAGCATTGTTTTGATCTTTCAATTGTGTTGATACTATATAATAATATCTGGATCGAATTAATTTTAATTAGCAAACTTGTCTTCAAAAAATCAAAGTTTGGAGCTTAGGTTAGACCTTGATTTGAGTATGTGTGTGGAACCTGATTGGGGATCAAATTTAAAAACACAACAGCCTTCGAGAGTTACAAAACTCAGCTCAAACAACTTTAATAGCCATATTAGAACTAGCCTACATCATACACAAACCCTTATGACTATGAAGCTGTCTTGTACAGTATAAGTGATAATGGCTCTCCCCAACTGAAATGACAAAAGAACTGACTTCTCCAGAATGACAACCCAATGCTTCCCCAATCCAGCAACTCTTTCCTCAAGGTGTAAGGTATTCCCTTCTAAGTTCAAGTGGCATCCAACTCAAGAGGATGGGTGGACAGAAGAATAGATGGTAGCCAGTGTAGCTCCCTATATTGGGATGCATGACTAGTGTAGTCAAGTCATCCAACTGAAGGCTCACATGGTATAACTTTGAAGCTCAAGCTTGCTTATTGACTATGCAACATATATACACTCTAGTAAACATTTTATTTTCAATCAGGACTGTTTACTTTTTTGGAGTTTTTTTGTTGGAAATAACATATACGACATCATTTAAATAAGGTGTTATTCCTC
Source organism: Ottelia alismoides (assembly GCA_037367405.1). Classification (NCBI taxonomy): domain Eukaryota; kingdom Viridiplantae; phylum Streptophyta; class Magnoliopsida; order Alismatales; family Hydrocharitaceae; genus Ottelia; species Ottelia alismoides. Next base: position 318,700 of record JAZKJV010003446.1, on the reverse strand, counting down.
TTGATCCAGAAGACTATCCCTCTTTTGAAGCATTATTGTAACCCACACTCTCCTATCGTTAGACCTCATGGCAACTGGATGGGTTGGGGTGCACTTCCCTCCCTAGAAGAGGACAATTGTTTCCACTCATGTGCATCTTAGATTGGAAAATCTAATCCTCTCACCACTTTAACTAGTTGAGCAAAGTGAAAGGTGCAAGTGTCCAAGATAGGTCACGATCGACAAGAGTCATACATGTGTCTTGAAAAGTTTTAGTCAGTCAGTTGAGGTGACTTGAACCTAGCCCTGAGTCTCAAGGTATTAAGTCCCAATGAACCTGAAGTACCTTAAATGTAGTTCCCATAGGATTCCAGTGTAGTTAGGTGCAGTAAGGTCCAACCAAGCTCGAATATTCGACTTTACTCAGACTAGTTCAATCATTAAGCTCAATACAAAAAGAATGTGAATGTTATGCAACTGTTATGTACAATGCAGAAAAGATGGTGCAGTTTTCAAAAAGATTCTACAAATAAAATGAATTTTTGGCATAAATATATAATATATGTACAACTATTTTTATACGGGCGTGCCACTTTTTATTTATTTACAAGGATTAAAAGTTTAAAGAATTTACATGTTAAAATTTTATGTATTATTATAGGTATATATTTACAATTGGTAAAGTATTTTATTTATATGTATATATTTCTTTTGTGTATATATATATATATATGTATAAATTTAATGATGCATATATACCTCAAATTTATTTGAAAATAACTTTCAAATCTATAATACAAAATAATTTTTGCAAATATTTATGAATATGCAAAGATTTTTCAAACAATATATACAATTTTTTCAAAATATTTTTACAACCATTTTCAAAATCATTTGCATGTAGGTTTTCAAAACTTTTATTTCACGTAGAGAAAAGAGATTTTACAAATCAAAACATTTTTACAAAGGTTGAAAACATTTTAGAAAAAGTTTTCCAAACGGGTCAAAACATTTTTCAAATCATTTTGCCTTTTAACATGATTTATTAATTAGTATATACCAAAAAGAATTTGAGGAATATAGCATCTTGTTATTAAATGAATTAATTAATTGTATATTTATATATAGTATTTTAGCTAAAAATACGAAAGTACGAGTTATGTCTAAAGTATATACATAGTATATACGAACCCCTTACACTTAGCTTGCACTATGTCCTCAGAGATCGAAAAGAAAAAGAGAAGACATAACTCGTACTAAGTATATAAAAGCATATACTATAACGACTAAATAAGGAATGAAAGAATGAAGAAATAAATGAATAAGAAGTTGACCATCCCTCCTATACTTAGGATCAAATAATCTTAAGTATAGCAGACTGTACACAAGGCAAGGAGGGTCAAGGGTGGAAATAAACAGATCACAGCTCGATCTGTCTCCCCGTATACTTAGGGGGAGATATCCCTAAGTATAGGAGAGAAAATCAACAAGAGAGGAGACAATGGAGGGGATCAAATAATGAAAGAACTAGTGATGCACCCCCTATACTTAGGACAAAGTACGTCCTAAGTACAAAAACTAACAAAAAGGGTCGAAACCTCTTTTATAGAAAAAGGAAAATGAAAATGAAAAGAAGAAAAGAAGAAAAACGTATGAATATAGATGAAAAAGATCATAAAGAATGTACGCATCACTCCCCCTATACTTAGGGTAAAAGATCCCTAATATAAGCAACGACATAAGTGATGAAACAAAACGGAGAGAGAACAACACGAGGTGTACCCCCCATACTTAGGACAAGGTATGTCCTAGATATAGACACACAGGTGTGGCGACTGATCTGAGGTACACCTGACATCTGGGAGAAAGAAGGAATGCAAGACAAAACACGTATGTTCAACAAGAATGGTGAAGTGCAGGACGGTATATGGAAACCAAATATCGTACTCTTGTCATTATCTTCTTGTGAGAACAATAACACAATAAGATTGCAAAGAGACACTTGGATATACACTCAAGTGGGTGTCAGCTACAGGGAGAACAGATCAAAAACTAAAGTAGGATCCGATAACATGAATCAGAACATCAACTCATAAGGAAGGAATGAGGGAGCAGAGCCGATAGTAAGCCATGGAGGAATAATGAGCAGTGAAGAATCCTCCAGGTCAATAATGCTCTCATAAAGGTATAAAAAGTGAGAAACTTGAGTCTCTCTACGGATTTTGATATTCGATGGTCATAAAGTCAAAAAGTTGCAAGAACATACCAAACACCACGAGACATGGCTCAACCCTATGGGGATCGTTAAGGTGAGAAGACTCAAATGAGTCAAAGATCTCAAAATAATCAGAACACTTGGCTCCATGCTGCAACAGATTGGTGACACAATCAAAGAGGAGACAGAGTACACAAATCAGAAGACTCATCTTCATGTTCCACTAGAAAGGAGACACCGTAAGCGAAACCGAGTACCTATAAAATGATGTATCCTCCAACAGATAACCCTTAGGGAGTGATACCTACTAGTCAATGAATAATCAGAATAGAGCTCGTCCTTGTGAGGGTCATCAAGGTGAGCAGACTCAAAGGAATCAGATCCATAAGACGGGTCATCAGAAGCAGTCTCGATAGGCGACAGATCTATAACCAGCAGAAGAGGCCGACAGATCGAGAAAATGTGGTAGCGTACCGCAAATAACCCTCGAGAGCATACTGCCAACTAAGCATGGAATAATCAGAGGAAGATGGCTCATTATTGCGAGGACCGTTAAGGAGAGTGGACTCATAAGAGTCCAGACGAATAGGTCCCGTGCTTCTACATATCAGACACACAATCAGACAGTGATACCAATAACATATACGACGACTCAGTTTCATGCTCCAACAAGATGGACACACAAGCCGTGAGTGAAACCGATCATAAAGAAAATGTTGCATTTTCCTGAAGATAGTCCTCGAGGATCAATGCAAAATAAGTCAATGGAGATCATGGGACTGTTGGCATCAAATCTCTGGTCCCCAAAACAGTCTATCAATCCTTAGTTGGAGGGTATAAGATCATGTGAGGGATAAGAGATAATCAGGTCAATTGTAGTACGATCTCTCAAGTCAATCAAAGCACCTGAGATGGCTCAAGATGTAAACAGAAAAACTTTAAGTGCTACAGGTGTATGGAAGAGTCAGGAGATAGAGGACGGATAAGTCAAATAGATGAGTGAAATCATGTGGGTTCCGAGCACCGTTGCTTCGAAGCACATATCAAGGCGTTCATCAATCATCTGAATCAAGAGGATGGAACCAAAGAAAAGATAATATAATCATAGCTCATGAAACCATCTTTAAGTCATGAAAAGAATTCACATCCTCAATCCGATGTGCGAGATCAAAATTCTCAATAATGAATCACACCTGTGATCATGTAAACATAAAAAATCCTCAGTAAGCTCTACGCACACTGAAGTCATATCCACCAAAAGTAGCACACCAATCTTATTATCTTAAAAACGTGCCGGCTTACTCAAATGATCAATGTAATCTAAAAACCTCAATGCGAGCCATATCGAAAAGCACAACAGTTTGGGTAGAAGAAGGGATGATACGGTGGGAATGAGGGGATGGGCGAGATGAAAGTAGACATAGACAAAATTGTGGTTCAAGGAGAAGGCCTCCTTGAACAAGATCAGTGATGGGTGATATGGATAGGGGGAAAAGTCGCAAAACCCGACGAAGACGGTGAAGAACAAAACCCAATATCATGACTCGAATGCAAACGAGGAAATATATCAACAAGAGAGGTAGAGGGACTCATAATAAAAAATGATGACTCACACTGGACCGAAAACTCGTAAAGGGATGAAAATGTGGATGGACTAAAATCATAATCAATGTACAAAGCAAACACCCGGTTCACCTACTCAACATGATGAAGACCGAGATGTTGGTCTTTTATCTTTTCATTTTTAGGGTTAGGTGATTTCAACAAAGTTGTACAAATCAAAGATAGGCCTGGGATCTGGTCTCTAATCCCTAGCATGTATAAACAACAACAACAACAACAACAACAAAACCTTTTCCCATAATTAACTAGGGTTAACTACATGGATTCTTCACCTCCATTCAGATCTATCTCGGGTCAATCCCGAGCTTATATCCACAAAACTAAGATCCCTTCATATGGTCTCTTTCCAATACTTATTAGGTCATCCTCACCCTCTCTTAACGTGTATGTAGGAATAAAATATTGAGACAAGACGAGGGTTGCTCTCCTTGGAATACATTACATTTTATTTTTAAGGTCTAATAGAGTTAGTAATACAAATTTTATTTAGGTTATCATCTTTTTTATTATTTTTTAATGCACATGCCTAATGATGTTTCAATTTCCATTTAGCATTCTAAGTGAGCAAAATCATAGGGAGAAGGTTAGAAAAACCATGCAAGTCAAAACGTAATGATGCTTACAAAGTCAGAAGACTTACAGTGCTTCCAACCTCTCTCCATGAGGGATGCATAACAGAATTGAAAACTATACTACATGCAATGCAATCTGATGAAATCACCCTAGAATAGTAATTGGTGTTATCGTTAAGCATAATATGTTAATTATTCAAAGACAAACCCTAAGGTTCGATCTTGGAGACATCTCGGTGCACATCACAATGGGTCCTGTTAGTGTTGTATGATGTCTCTCACGGTACGTAGATTTAAATCCAAACAACCAAAAATTATTATTTGACTAAGTCCAGAAGCGAATCTATAAGCACATGCAAGTATATTAGGGCTTTGGATCTTAATATATCAAGCAAGCAAGTCCTAGGCTAGGGTTCATTCATACAAAATAAATAAAACAAAAATCGAGAAACAAATAAAAAGAAAGAGAGGAAAACACGAAAAACATGACGAGGCCCCCAAGAGAACAATCCCTCAGGTACTAGACTTCGTGAAGTAGCTATGTCATGGAGGGTCCAACTTATTTCAAATTAAGGGTCACTCTCTCACATGAATTTACAAAATAACATAAACGAAAATAAATAAAATAGAGAAAGAGACTCTCTTCAAAAATCTCCTCCGTCTGCCCTTGCAACTCTCTCCTGCCATCTAAGTTTGAAGGCTGGCTCTGCCTTACTCGGATAGACCGATCCTCCTAAGAAGTCCTCACTCACGTGGTGGTACCTCACAATAAAGTCAAACAAAGGAAGTGATCAGAACAATCACAATTAATATCAAACAATAATGAAAAATAAATAATTGATAAGAATAAGTATATGCACAAATAAATGAATGAACAAGAGAGACATGAAAAATAAAGAATCCCAATCTATGTGGCGTTGCTACCCGATAGCGGCACCATTTGTTGAACATGGGTCTTGCTGAGGTCTTGGCAATCCATAAGGCGAACCGACAACCGATGACGTGACCTCATACGAAACCCCAATTCAAATAACAATTAACCCACAATACGAATCAAGCAATAAACATAAAAAATGTGGAGTTAAAATTTATTATAACTCTATAACAAATGTGCATAGGTGTAAGCATGGATAGAGGTCAAACTCATGGAGCAAACGACAAATGGGGACAAAATAATGTGCATAAAATGTATTCTTATCCTCTTGTCCATTTTGTTGTTGCTTGTGATTTTTTATATTTTTGATATTTTTATATTTTGTTTTGAATTTCATAAATTTTATATTTTCTTTTTGTATTTTCAGATTTTTATATTTCTTTTTCTTTTAAATATATATATATATAGGATATATTAGATTATTTATACAATATACAATAATATACTTAGTGATACTAGTACATATAAATAAAATGCAACATATAAATTTTTTTTGTTTCATATATATATATATATTTCTAATAGTTTTTCTAATTTTTTGATAATTGTTTATATATTTTTAAGTCAAAATATAACCCAAATATAACATTTAATAAATATCTGAAATTGATTTTAATTTTAAAAATAGTAAATAAGGTCCAAAATTATCCAAATCAACTTTGATATATAGATAATTTTATAAAGAAAAGTAAGCAATATAAAATCATATTTTTGTATTTTTTTGTGATTTTTATTTAAGATTCTGGGGGTTTTCAATTTTTAAGAGTTTTCTTTTTACATTTTTAGTGATTTTTGGTCTATAGTACAATCGAGTAGACACTATATATTTTTTGGAATTTTCAATACATTTTTATATTTTTGGTATTTTATATTGTAGACAAAATAAATAGGGGCTCCTTTTGATTTTTAATAAATGGCTAAAGTTCTCAAAATGCAAAACAAATATGAAACATGAAAGAACATGATACCATGCATCTAACCTTATTTCGCACAATTTTAGGAGCTAGGGGGTGCTCTTTTTAGTAAATTAAATCCAAGCACCAAAAATATAAAAACTAGAAGGGGCATATTTGCAATTAAAATAAAGATCAGGGGTTCATCTGCAAATGTGACAAAATTATACAATGTAATTCAAATTTTATTAGACTAAAAATAAATACAAAAAAGCTTTAGGGGCTTACATATGATTTGCCCAGCTCACGTGGGATGACATATGCGCTAATACGGATAAGACTAAAAAGTATATACAATTAAGTGCGAGGACCTTTAAACAAAATTTCCATTTTATTTTAAACTTCATATTTTATTTACAGTATGAAATAATAAATACAAAAAGACAGGGGAAAATATGCAATTTATCCCATTCACGTGCGTGATGAATCTCAGATTCATCACTCTAAATCTCATTTATTAAGCTCAAAATCCCTCAAAATCAACAACATTTCTGCATCTATTCTGCATAATTAGCATTCATGCATGTTTTCATAAGAATTGTATTTTAGCACTAATTTCTGTACAAAATAATAAGCTAAAAATCCAAGCCAAAATTGACCTGTAAATAGCCTACCTTCTCGGATATTTAACTCATTCATGCTAACTCCGAATGACACAAAACCACCTCCACTGTGTACATATCACTAACAAGAATAAATAAAAAATACAAAAAAATAACTAACTCAAATAAGTGGACCAAAAACCCAAACCCTAGTTTCAAGATTTCAGAACTAAAAACCTCATATCTTCCTCATCTAGTGTCTGTTTTAATCCTGCTCACTTTTGAACTAATGTACATCCAATTATCTTCAAAAAAAGACCAAGTTCAAGTGAATCGGAGCTCATATGTGAAAGTTGGGTTTTGGGCCTCTTTTGTACATTTTGTATTTTAGCGGTTTTTGACCTGATATTTTATCAATTAATAAAAATCCAAAAAAATTAGATTAATGTGTAATTATTTATCTTTGATTTTACCATTTTTTTCGAATTTTTATCTTGTTTAAAAATGACATAAAATTATAAAACCCAAAAATCAAGGTATTATATGTACATGGGATCCCCAAAAATACCACTTTTTGCAATTGATCGATTTTGATTTTGATATCTTCATGAAAGTTGTATATCTCATCGAGATGAGCACTTTTTGTGAGGAACTTTTTCGATCTGAGGCCATCTGCTATTTATTTTTGATTTTACAAATTATTCATTTTTCGAATTTTCTAGTGCTGACACGTGGCAGTACATGGTACCGCCACGTGTTAGCCGTTTTTAAGGTTTTTATTTATTAAGTTTTTTTATAAAAAATTTAAAAGCGCCCGCACGTGCGTCGCACGTGCCACCCAGGCACGTGCTCCGCACGTGCCTCGCTCTTCCCCCTTCTTGTCGACACGTGGCCCCAACAGGGCCGTCCGATCTTGGCTGATCGGACGACCCCTGCTCATCTTCCTCATCTCCTCTTTTTTGGTAACCTCCATCGTCGCCCCATGTTTCGCCCATCGCTGCCGCGAATCTGGCTCTAAGATCTCATCTCTGATCATCCCTCGAGCCAATCAAATCCCGGCCGACCTCCACTGCGATCCTTCCCCGACCGATCCTCGATCAAATCAAAGCAAGCCCCAATCCTCCCCGATATCGTATCCCTCAAATTTCTCCATCTACTATCTTCGACCTACAGCTATTTAAGAGTAGCGCCGCCCACGATCACCATCATATGTTGTTATCGCCTAAACGAGGAGAAGCTCAGTGGTGACAACCCGAGCTTCACCCCCTTCCCTCCGGCGAGGTCCGAGGATCCCGACCTCGTTGAAGCCTTATAGTGGTTCTCTACCCTCTGCTGCTTCCTTTGCTCCGGTTATCGTTTCCGTTGAGCCAACGACGCCCTGAAAACAACGACTTCATCGAAAACCATGTCCATCTTCCCCAACATCCACACTCCAGCAACCTATCCAACGTCACCGCCTCTTCACAGAACGATCTCCAATGCCTCCGCAATGCCGTCTTCATCCTCCGCCTCCGAGCCTTCGTCTCCATCAGCCAACGCAACGTCGTCGACCATCTCCGACCCACGCACCGATAACGAAGCTCATCCCCACCACCTTATCCGACGTTCTTCAAAGACCAGCTGCCGCTCCTCCGCCTCTCGCAAATCGCCGGTCAGGCACAACACCCGAAACCCCAGCACGTGCGAGGCACGTGCGTGGGGAACGTCAGCAACAGGAGTGCCCGGGGGTCACGTGCCCGCATGTGCCCCGTGTGCACATTTCTAAGAAGCCTCCAGTGTTCTTACAGTCTACACCACAGTCCAAGGGTCGCGTGCATAGCATGTGACCACTTGGTGATTTTTTAGAAGGGGCCCCAACATTATCCACATTCATGCATCAGCGGCCGCCAGCCAGAGGTCACGTGCCCCGCTTGTGATCCTCTGGCAATTTTGTAGAAAGACCCAGGTACTTAGTGGTATTTACAAATAAGCCCCCAATTGCTTTTATTTTTTATATTTATCTTATTTTGTTATTGCAGTTATATCCCTGTGTTCCCCTGTGTTTTCTGACTATTCTCCCCATCATTTTATTTATCCAAAAATAACATTTTGTTTATCAATTAATTTATACATTTTGACATATTATGGACATTTTTGTGATTAATGGTTAATTAATAATTAATTATTCTGTGGAAAATTTCATATTTTACCCAGTTTGTGCTCTGAAATTTGTATTTGGTTAACTATTGCTCTAAAAATCCCGAAAAACATATATTGTAGAATTAATTGTGCTTGACATTGTGCCAAAAAAGATATGCATTTGCATGCATAGTTTGCCCTGTAAAAATTATTTTGCATATTTCACTGTTTAATTTTTAGTAGGTATTAAATCTCACATTTTCGAGGTTTAGGATTTTTCTGAGATCAATCACCTAGCGATAAATCTTAGATAATTTTATTCCTTGAAAATAAGTAGGTTTAGTATTTATCATAATTAAATATTGTAATTCATTTGATTTGCATTTAAAATTCATATTTCATCCAAAAAATTCCAAAAATATTACAGTGCATTCATTTCATCATATTTTGCATTGTGGCCAAATTTCATATTTTTCGGACATTGTTTGAGTATAATTTACATTTTAGTCCCTAAAATAGGCCAAAATTGCTTTTTGCATCCTTTATTGCATTAAAAATTCTAAAAAAAGACTGCCTCGAAAACCGCATACAAATTTTGATAGACGTAACTCTAGGTTGTTCCTTTACCTCCTTGTGTTCGACCTTGGGACTTTCCCAAGTAAAATAAACATAAAACCACATTCATTAAAATCGATAAATATTATTGTGTGGTTATTTTCTTAACCGATTCCAATTACCGCCAACGACAAAAATCATCACTATTTTTCAGCGAATGATAAATAAATACATCTTCTTAACACATGCATTTTGGACTCGTCAGATGACGCATTTTGGAGGCAAACGACTTAGTTTTGTGTTTTGAAATTTTCATTCGGTTTTCCGCATTCGGTTAGTCTGACCCCCAAATTGTTCATTGTAAATTCCATTTCTTCCTGCAATTTATTTTCAGCATTTATTTTTTTATTTTTGAGTCACTCTCTTACACAAATCTCTCTTATTTTTCTTGCGAGGTACCCAGTGTACGTGGAGCAGTTTTTCAAGAAACCGACGCATCTTCACCGACTTCCGAAAAGCCGCAATTAAATTAAGTTCGAGTCGAGTCGTAAGAGAGCGTAGAGTCTAGGTTTTTAATTTCTACAAATTTTACATTTCTGTAATTAATTGCTCATTTACAACGGTATCCATTTGGACTCTCGCGCGTCTAAAAAGACCTTAAACTTTCTTCTGTGGTGTGTCGTGGCCTGTTTCACTCTCCGATGAGGGTGGGGCCCGACTTGAGTGGCGATTAGGATAGACCTGCACATACGACTCTTAGAGCAATTTAATTTTTTGTGCTCATAGGATCTAAGGCCACACTTCACATTAATTGAGACGTACATAGTTCGTACATAGTTCAATTTAGCCAAAATTTAACTCAATTCTTCCCCGCCAATAGAACTTTCCGCTAGGTGTAGTTTTTCATCGGCTTGCATCCATATAGATTAAATTTCAATTTCTGTATTTCATCCCACATGGAGATTGCGAGGATTCACTGTAAGTCTTCTAACTGAGCATACATCATTGTTTTCATGTGCATCGGCTCTTCCCGAATTTCTCCCTCTTATTTTATCACATAATTTTAAAGGAAATCGGGACTGGAAGGTAGATGTATATTTGTGCTCATTTAATTCTTCAGTGATCGCCTAATTAAAATTGGGATTGCTAAATGTAGCCGATTTCAAATTAACCCATAAAATCAAGAATTTTTACGGGAGAGCAACCACGACCTTGGATGCTTTTATTTTTCTGAGTGAGCGAGAGATAACACTTAAGGTTAGAACCAAGGTTCGACATTTTCATTCATACTACTGATTGTAAAAACAATTAGCTACTTCTCAGTGAGGAATACGGGTAGGCAGTAATTGGTCCGGACTTCCTTAGCAGAGTGGGTGGTTTAAAGGACACTGCGTAAGGCTCCGTCCTTAAGTAACACGAGTAGCCATTTTATGATCCGTACTTACACCTATATTGGCTGAAAGTAGATGCAACTAGTCGTACGAACTCGGTACAATCTTTACGAAAATTTCGACACCTAACAGTTCGCTAAATTTTTACCAGGATTGATTTATTACCAACTAAAATTAAAAATATAATAGCTGAATTCTTACGGCTTCATTGTGTGAGTTGGTGAACCTGAGGTTCGATTTGTGGTTGCATTGGTGTACGTGAACCGATATCAAAGATCAATAGCCGCACATTTGATAAAATTTCTTTTGACTATTCCGTGTAACCATCTCTCCCTTCTTGATTTAAATCTCATCATGGAACTTTTTCCAAATCATTGTAGACCCAATCCATCATTTCTTTCAGATCTTTCAAAAATGGCCTAACATTTATCTGAAAATCCATCAGAGCTATACTATGAAAATGAATTTGTATCGGTTAGGCCCAAATCAACTACATCCACTCCTTTTAATAATCCTTAAACATTTGCGGGAGACTTTCACCTGCGGATGAATTCGACCCCTTCATTGAATCCCTACTCGAATCATCCGACCACACATGATCACCTACCATCTTGGACTGAACCATCTTACTCTCGGTTTCTCGCTAATGAACCTTTTCAAGAGAAAAATACCTTTGAGTCTCATGACTGGCCGAGAAACCAAACCCAGATGGAAAGACCCACACTTAATAATCATCAGCGATGGATGACTGGAACGATCAAATCCCTATTGACCAACCTGACTGTCACTCATTTGATTAGCCTATACATACAGAGGACCACACGGATGAGATCGACACATATGCACCCTGTATGACCCCATTATTCGAGGATACGATCAATCATGACCATGTAAGTAGACTCTACTCAAATCAGGATGACATGCCTGAGTCACGACATGTTGAGTATGAGACCTACACATTCTCGCAAAACCCTTCCACTGAGCAGCCTCCTTCCATAATTTCTAGGAGAAAATTTCAGAAAATAATGATCATATGTCAGTTATTCCGAGAAACTCTCCTCTCAGCACCTACAGGAAAATGGAAGATGAAATTATTGAACACAAACTGACTACCCCCTTGATTGATTATTAACAGAATTTTGAGAGAGATATTTCGAGGATTAACAAAGGATTTGAATTAGTGGAGGATAGATTTCAAAAATTCGTCGACCGACTAATTTCAATCTATGATGGCTCGGACAAAAAAATGAATGAGGAAAGGATTGGATCTAAGATTTAAAATTTTGATATTAAAAAATCTAGGGATGATTCTGACATCGACACCTCTACATATTACTCCCCTAGGAGTGATTATGCTACTGAGTTTTACTTTGAATATCAAGGCCCCTTCTCATATCCAGAAGACATCACATCACCACACCACACAGAAAATACCAAAAAATAGGAATATTCGAAAATCACAAAAAATTCAAAATCTCGAAAAATACATAAAAATTGAATCTGAAGAAGATCTGAATAATTTGGATCATGCAGTACGGGAAGCATTGAAGAAAAGATTAATGTTTGAACTTCCCTTTATAAAAGCCATTGAACACTTCCCGATCTTAAAGGATTTGTAATGGACAAATTAATGTTGAAAAAGTCGGGCAGGATACGGACAAAGACTGAAAGACATATCTTGTCAATGGCCTCCTCCTTGGTGTTGAGGAGAAAAACCAAGAGCTGCATAGTGAAGTAGTTGCCCAGATTCGACTGTAGAATCAAAGACACAATTTTCACCCATGCTCGGATTGATGACGATTTCAATATCCTCCGGACCTCTGTGTTTCATGAACTCAAACTCGGACTGATCTGGAAAATATGAGAGATTGTTCAATTGGCGGACCGATCAATAAAGCGGTCGAGAGGAATCATTTCTGTCATCATGATATTCCAAGGTGCTCTGCTCAAAGTGGAATTCACGATCATTGATATTGAGCATCAAGGAGAATTTACCCAGTCTCAAGTTATTCTCGGAAAGCCGTTTTTAGCATTGGATAAGGCAATTATTGATTGTGAGACTCGAGAAATCAAATTCACAACATTGGAAGCACGTAGATCTGACCTTGTCTTTGAGGAACCACAATCTTTTGGCAACTCACGAAGTCCCCGACGACCGCAACCATGAAGCGGTAGAAGAGCCCTACCTCGCGGCTACACCTTAGATAGCGGTTGTTGATGAGACTATTGGTATAGAAAATCTCCCCCTGCTCCATTCCCAGCCGCTCTTACCATGGAGAATCAAGTATATAAATCATATGATCCGGAGACTTATGCATGGTCACACCCTGGGTCAACCTATTCTGACTACCTTGATCACATCAACTTGACACAGGAATGCTCCAATGTCAAATTAATTGAGAACATACATGTAGAGACTCTTCCCAGTATTTCAATTCCCGCGGATCTCAAAATAGATAAAATTTCTTCTATGATCCTGAAACATATGCATGGTCGCACCCTGCAGCAACATTCTCTGAATATCTTGACCAAATCATCCCAAATCGAGAGTGCACCAACATTCAGGAGACTAAGAACAAACAAACAGCCCGAAAATTGACAAAGGAGAAGAATTCAAATGGCTATTCATTTGTATACTCAAGTGAACCGACATCTTCACGAAACAAGAAAAAGAAAGTCACATTTGACCTTTTGGAAGAGGAATCATTTGATGATCCCTCATCAGGTCCGGAAAAGGTAATCTACATGAGTGAAGTCTGTCCGGCAGATCTATAGTCATATCTTCGCAAAGATCCAAAATTCAATTCTCGTTGGACAACTCCCGTTCCTAACTACTATTCATCCAAAGCTGATGCTCCTGCCCTCTACAAGTACATCGGAATTATTTCTTATGAACTGACTGAGACCGGTGCTTCTGAGTATTCATCTGAGGACAAACTGCTTGATCCCAAAAAGGAACAAATCTTGAGGAAACAATTGAAGAAACAAAAAGACATGAATATTTGGAGTATGTCCACTTTCAAATACTATTCCTCTGAGGATAACTCTGATGATAGCTACCTTTCATCTGACTCAAACGTTTTATCTACTATCCATCATGATTTTTCTGAGGATGACACTGATAATAGTTGGGAATCATATGCTTCATCTCTGTCTCATCATTACGATCTCCCATCAAAGGATCACAAAAAGATCAGCCGAAAACCGCCTTAAATCATCGGCTACCCACCCTCCATCCCGACTACATCGGTCTCCTTGTACATCATCTTCTTCTACTTAGGCCAAGGCCTAAGTATGGGGGGGGACTGATGCCATCTATATATACCATTTTCCTCATCATACTTTTCTCGATCACTCCATTTCCACCCTTCTTTTATACTTAGGCTGACCAGAGCCTAAGTACAGGGGAACCGACACCCACCTGTATATACGCTCCTCATTCACATATCCCGACCGCTTCATTTTTTCCGCCCTTCTTCCATACTCAGACTGATCACAGTCTAAGTATAGGGGGGCGGACCTGTATATCTTATTCTTTTTCTTTTCCTTTTTACTCTCTTACGCTTAGCCTGAGCTATGTCTTCTTTACGCTTCTTGTGCTCTGAGGACACCGCACTCGCTAAGTATAGGGGGTCTGTATATATACTGTATATATATTTTAGCCATACATCGTACTTTCACGTAAGTCTATATGTATTTACGAGGTAGGTAATTAATTTGAAAAAAACCACAAAAAAAGTTTTGCTACTTGATGAATCTATGATTCATCACTCTAAAAGTTGAAAATAGAGATTTGTTCCCGAGTAATTAGAGGCATATTTCTACTTATATTGCATAATTAGCATTCATGCATGCATTGATAACATTTGCATTTAGCATTTATATTTGCATAAAATAAGAAGCCAATTTCACTTGTAAATATTCACATGTATATTAGCTAAAATACCCCATTTGTATATATTCTACACTAACTCCAAATCCAATAAAACCAACTCTATTGTGTATATATTACTAACACTAATTAAAGAAAAATATCAAAAAATACTAACTTACAAAATTGACCAATAAACCCTCAATCCAAGTTTGAAACCAGGAACCTTAAAATGCACATATCTCGCTCATACAACCTCCAAATTAGGTCTACTCACTTTTAAAGTAATATACATTCAGAGACCTTCGAAACAAGACCAATTTCATTAAAATCGGAGCTCGTATGCAAAACTTGGGTTTTGGGCCCCTTTTGTACATTGTACATAATGACCGTTTTACCCCTGTATTTTATCTTTTTTTCTTCATTATTAAAAATCTAAAAAAATTAGATTAAGTTGTAAATATTCTCTTCATATTTTCTCTATTTTTATTTTGATTTTTCTCTCTCTCAAAAATGACAAAAAAATACAAAACATAAAATGCGGTATTTTATATCTATAAGGTACCACCCAAAAATACATTTTTGTACAGATGATTTCCTTTGATTTTCGGCCCTTCACGAAAGTTGTATATCTCATTGAGACGAGCAACTTTTCTGTTGACCACTTTTTGATTTAATCCCTTTTGTTATTTCTTTTTGATTTTCTTTACATTTAATCTTTGAATTTTCTGGGAGCGACATGTGGCAGCTCCTGGAGCCACCACATGTCACTCCAATTTTTGATTTTCGGAGTTATTTTTTATTATTTTCGGATTTTATTATTTTATTATTATTATTTTAATTATTTTCATTTTTAGTAGCCTATTTATTTTATATTATTATTATATTATTTATCCCTCTTTTACCTTTTCTTTTCTTAATCCCTACTCCAAGTCACCAATAACTTCCCACTACTCCACTTTCTCCACCTATTTTCTAACTCCCTCCTCCTCTTTATATTCTCATCTCCTCCTCCATTATTTTTCATCCACCGTTCTTGAGAGAAAGAGAGCCCCGAGCCCCCTTTGATGTGTCATTGGTGACAGCTTTGGCGCAGTAGGTCGAGCGACGACAAGGCTTAGGTGAGATCCGTGGAGCACCACCCACGTAACAGCATCTTCTCCAAATCCGCTGCCAAGCTTCAGAGACCGCCATCTCTCTGAGGCAACGACGGAAGCCGCACAACGCAGCTCCACTTTTGGCGAATCACAGGTAAGTATCCCTCAACTTTTCTTTGTCATTTTTTTATCTAATTTTTCCCTTGTTGTTAATCACCAAACACACCATTAAAATCACAATCACCATCTTCACCACATTTTCACCCTCATTTCATTCACCAAACACAATCCATCACAACCACCACCATTATCATTATCACATCTTTATTTCACTGTTTACAAAGAAATAAAAAAATAAAAAAGGAGAAAACAGGAAGAGCTCCTGGCCGTCACCACCCCTACAGCGATCGGCGGCGGCTTCGCACCGCCATCTGCGCTCCCGTGCGTGGTCTCCAATCCCCCCAGCCACCAGCCATCGCGGCCAGCCCCTGGACTCCACTCGCCGCGCGCCGCCGTTCCCAGCCCGCGCGCGCGACCGTTCCCGTCGACGCCAAACCGCCCAAGAGCAGCCCTACCTCGAGCCGCGCCCAACCGTCGTCCCTCGACGCCAAGCGTGCCCCCGTGCGCCACCTCTCTCGCCGCTCTCCACGAGCGGCTGGGTGCCGACCTCCGCCTCTTCACCGACCGCACGCCGCCCTCACTGCGGCCCTGCACCCCCTCACCACCAGCAGCGGCTGGACGCAACCCGCTCGCCATCGCCACCTCAACGCACATCGTCGTCCCTGCTCCTCCTCCGCCCGCAGCAACGCCCAGGCACGCCGCGCCCCTCGCCTTCCCCGACACCGTCGCACCCCCCGCAAGTCGCCCTCCTCCCGCCGTTGGACGCGCGTGCCCTCGCCCGAGCACTCAGCCCGCCAGCCGCCTCCCCCTCCACGTCGCTGCGCGTGGTCGCCCCTCACCGTTGAATGTTGCCCGCCTCAGCCTCCATTCCTCCAGGCACCCACGCGTCATGCGCCGCCGCTCCAGGCGCGCCCGCGGTCGACGCCGCCGCCACCCCGTGCACGCATAAGAGCCCTAGCCGCCTCCTTGTGTGTGCGGGTGCCCTAGATTAGTCCAGGTCATTTTATTTCATTTTTTGTTGTTCTGCAAAATTTGCAATTTGGTCCTTTCAAGTTTATTTAATTAAAAGCATCCCTATCTTCATTTCAGTTCATTAGTTTCCTTTATGTATTGCATTGATAACCCTACCTTTGAGCGTTGATTTGGACAGTATTTTTGCATCAATTTTTAATAAAAAATAGCATTTTGATGAGCAATTAATTCTTTATATTGTGACTATTTATTTACATTTTTATAAGAATTAGATTATTTATTAAAAATCAGAGAGTGAAATCAAGTGATATTTTGTCCATTTTTGCTCTGAAATTCGCACATAGTTAGTTATTGCTTAAAAATTGCGAAAAAAATTATAGATGATGCCTCTAAGTGTGATTTAATTACTATCCAAATTTCGTCAAATTCGGAGTTGTCTTGTGCATAAAATAAATTGCAAAGTAATTTCTGTAATTGATTTTTAATTAATTCCACGAATAATATTTTTGAGAAATTTCAACTTTCTTGGATTATTTATTGAAATATCTATTTTAAATAAATCAATCTCTGGATAATTTGACTTCGTGGATTAATTAGGCATTAAATACCCACAGTCACTCTATTTTCAGTAAAATATTCATAAAAAAATAAAAAAGTGTCAGAAAATTCCAAAAATATTAGAGTAGCTTCATTTCGTCATGTTCGTCATCCACTAAATTTTTCATAACTGTTTCATATCATTTGCATGAAAAATTACATAAAAATCCCAAAAAAGTTTGTATTTTTCATTTGTGCATTTTAAACCCAAAAATTCCAAAAAAATACATTTTGCATTCGTTATTGGCATTGTGGATTAGGTTCTTAGGAAAAATAGAATTTGGCTGATTTGAATTAATTTGTCATTAAAATTAAATTTGGCTAAGTCGCATATTTTCTTATTAACCTAATTCACCCGCATTGGAGCATTGGCATTTTTATCGTATAAAAAAATACCAAAAAAATCCCACTTGGAAAACCGCATTCTAATACATCTAATCTGATCCCGAGTTGTTCCTTTGCCTCCTTGAGTCGACCCTGGGGCTTTCCCAGGCTAAATAAACATAAAACCGCATATAAATTCATTCGACGATTAATCGAATCGTGCGGTTATTTTTGATCGACGCGGATCTATCCGACTGCAACGCACTAGCTAATCCGACAACATTAAAGGTTAGGTCATCGACGTCCGTCAATTGGCACCATTGCCGGGGAGGCAAACGGCTTAGGATCACTTTAGAAAAATTAGATTTACATTTTTCCAATCACTCGGGTAGTCTGACCCCCGAGCCATCTTGTAATTATCCATTTTTTTTATTTAATTGCTTTTCTGACCATTTTTTTATATATCGCTTTCTGACATAATATTTATCTTTTTGTGCGAGGGCCCGGTGGACTTGGAGCGGCTTTCTTGAAGTCGACGCATCTCGAACTGCATCAGAGGCCGACGATTCGTGGATCAAGTCAGCTGTTGGACGTCAAAAAGATTTTTGTAAAAAAAGTGTCTACATTTACAGCGGTTCCCGTTTGGGTTCTCGCATGTGTAAATATAGTGGAACCGTGTCCCGTCTGCTGTGTGGTTTGAATAGTAAAGTAGGCTTGCACTAGTGGCTCCTCGATCCACTATAGGGTTTGCTTGTGCTCGTAATCTTTTAGGACCACACATCACTTAAAAGACGCACTTAGACCGCAAATCTAGTCAAATTGAACTTGTTCTTCACTCGCTAATCGAACTGCCTGTCTAGGAGCGGCTTTTCATCGATTGCATTCATTTAGTGTAAAAATTTCAATTCAGTACTGCATCCTGCATTGTAGAGAGCTGGAGGCACTGTAAGTCTTCTTACTCAAGCATTCATCATCGATTCTCGATTGCATCGACTTTTTTCCGATTCTCTCTCTCTCGGTTTTCTAACCTAAGATAAAGGAATTGGGATTGGACGGTAGACGTGATTGCTTGTGTGGATTAATATCAGTGACAACTAATCTTTAAAAATCGGGACTGCTAATTGAATTGGACCAAAAAAATTTTTGACTAAAATTAACCCTTGTCTGCGGGAGAGTCACCCCGACCTTGTTTTCAGGCTGAGTGAGGGTATTTGAGTGTGTGTGAACACCTTAAGGCAGAGCCAAAATCCCCGCCTTCCATATCACGGGCCAACTGATCCTAGCAAATATCACGAGTTGGATACTTTTAGCTCATTGACAAGTACCTAGTAGCCTCCGCCTGTTCGCGGGTAGATAGGGGCGAACCAGCGGTGCTCTGCGACAAGGCCTAGCTTTGTCAGCCTCCGCCTGCTTGCAGGTAGATAGGGGCACGTCTTTGAGTCCCCAACTCCGGATAGGAGCGAAGAAAGGAAGGACCGGCGGTATCTTAGGCGATAGGTTAAACAGGGAAGACGCATCCGGCTCTGAGCCAACTTCCCTATAGGCCGCTAACTCCTTGCTATCTTGTCTGAAAAATTCACACTTAAAATCAATAAGACTAATCGGACTCGGTTTCGGTTCCTTCACCGTGTTGAGTGTGAACTTAGGGTTTGCTCTTGCATTTATCTTTGTGTCTGTCCTTGTGTGTTATCCTGCGTAACTGCGTATTTTCTACCTCATTCTACTTACATTTCCTCCTCAAGATGTCGGGATATTGGTCCCTATACATTGTGACCTCTGGTCATTCCTCCTCTACCATATACCGCTCATCTTCGCCTTCTCTTTCTTCCATGTATCCTCTGCCATCCACGGGAGACCCGTACCCGTGGTCGGTTCCACCTCAACCCGAATATGAAGTCAGAACTTCGACTGACTTCTCCACTTCTTCGCATTTCTCACCTACTCCATATTCTAACACTCCGGATCCACTTCCATCTTGGGTTGACTGTCCTTACTCTCGAGAGCTTGCAGGAATCAAAGAACTAAATGAAGAGCAAGCTGATGCTGAGACAGATGATTGGCAAAATTATATGCCCCTGCATACTTCATTCTCACCTCAAGTAGGGACCATACAACAATCAGCATATACA
This sequence comes from Ottelia alismoides, assembly GCA_037367405.1. NCBI lineage: Eukaryota > Viridiplantae > Streptophyta > Magnoliopsida > Alismatales > Hydrocharitaceae > Ottelia > Ottelia alismoides. The sequence goes on along the minus strand of JAZKJV010003446.1, from coordinate 298,708 downwards.
CATCCCGACTTGATCTTAGGGCATAACTTGGTCGATCAAACAACTCGAATGGAGAGGCTTGAACATCATGATTTACCAGACTTGATTAACTTTAGTGATCAAGCTTCCATTAACCAGCCTTCATTTGGAGAGCCTATGCATTCACAAGATTGGACTCTTGACCTAGACATATCAGTCCCTGTTTCATTGACTCTATCATATGAGGCTCCGACCAATATTTGCCATTTGGATAGTCCATACTCAACCCAGCATTACATGCCATAGTCTAGGTATGTTGAGTATGAGATCCCAATATCTCAGCAGTACCCTCCACTTGAGCAGAACTCTCCCATGATTTGTCATGAGGATTTTGTGGAGGATGACATCTCTAGACTTATTAAGAAAAATGAATCATTTGGTAACGAGTTGAGAGATGTCATGGGAATATTACACTCAATTTCTGCCAGCCTGGGTATAAAAGTGAGAAAAGACATGAGTAGTTTTGAGGTTAAAATAAAGCAAACATCAGGGAACCCACTCCGTCTGTACAGCTGGAGTCCATTCTATCTCCCTCTTCTACTAACCACTTACCCTCCAATCTCTGATCATTCATCCACCAAAAACACCAAAAAAATTGAAAAATCAGAAAAATCCATAAAAATAGAAAATGAAAAAGACTTGAAAAATTTGGATCCTACCCTAAGGGAAGCACTCGATGAAGAATTGATTTTCAAACTTCCCTTAATAAAGGCCATAGATCACTTCCCCGACCTCAAGAGATTTGTAAAGAGTAAATTGATGCCCAAGAGGTCGGGTAAGAAGAGAATAAGGACTGAAAGACACATAGTGTCTATGGCCACCTCCTTGGTGATGGGAAGAAAGACCAAGAGCCCCAGAGTGAAGCGGTTGCCTCGAGTTGAGTGTGAAATCAAAGACACCATTTTCACCCATGCGAGAATCGATGATGGCTCACCGATAAATATCCTCCCGTCCTCTGTGTTTGACAAGCTCAAACTCAGGCCAATCAGAAAGTCAAGAGAGATCGTTCAGCTGGCTTATCGATCCATCAAACGGTCTAGAGGAAATATTTCAGTCATCGTTACTTTCCAAGGTGCTCTACTCCAAGTGGACTTCACGATCATTGACATCGAGCACCGAGGAGAGTTTACCCAGTCTCCGATTATTCTCGGGAAGCCGTTCTTAGCCTCAGCTAAAGCGTCTATAGATTGCGAGACTCGGGAGATCGATTTCTCAGCATTGGGAGCACTCCGACCTCACCCATTCTTTGATACACTTTACTCTAAGGTAACCCGCACATCCGCTGACAGTCGTAACCATCGAGAGGTAGATGAGTCCCACCTGTCTACTACACCTGAGAGACCGACTGCCCAGACGACCGTTGGTTCTGAGACTCCCCACACCTCTACTTCATCAACTGCTTGCACCACCACCATGACAGCTTCAAAGGAGGACTCACGACCAGAAGCTATCATTAAGTCAGACACAACCTTTGTTGATTTCCTTGACCATTTTGATGATCCGACACAAGATCCCAATAATGCCAAGCTGACTGAGACCACTAGCACCTTCTCGAGCCGTGTGCTGACCCTTCAGGAATATTACAATCTATATGGTGACTCGTCTTATGAGGAACCCATGGTCAGTACCACACCATGTCCCGGACCTTCAAAGGAGACAACCAAGACTAAATTGACTCCACATAAAAACACGGTTGCTCCCTCTTCTAGTCGGCTATTTAGTGAGAGGAAGTCGAGAATTGATTCCTCGAGGAGTTCCCCCGAACCTCTCAAGGCGCGTCTCTCTCATCTCCCTCTCAATGATTCAGGTTCTAGAAAACCGACTAAGAAAGTTTCCTTCAACACACCGGTGAAGGAATTTTCTGAGGAGTCCTCATCTGGCCCGGACAAGGTAATTTATATGAGTGAGCTCAGTTCGGCTGTTCTCAAGCCTTATCTAAGCAAGAAGCCGTGTGTTGACCCTCGTTGGACGATCCCTACACCTCATTATTATTCATCTGAGGACGATTCCGACAGCGACACATATGTATATTATCCACCTCCCCGCGTCCGCAAGAAGGTTCGTCCTAAACCTTCTTAATCCTTGTACATTCTCACTCTTTCTTGTATATACTTTTCTCCCTCCCTCCTCGGTGATTCGAATCACTCGCCCCGGCTCATCTCATTTCATTTTATGACTATAATTAGGATAACCAGATCCTAAGTATAGGGGGGAGAGTGACCCGCATCCATTCACTGTACATCCTCCAGATCACATCGGTCCTCATATTCACTCCTTTCTTATACTTAGGCTGACAGAGCCTAAGTATAGGGGGGGGGGACCGATGCCCGCCATGTATATACTCATCCATTTCCCATCGTGCCCTCGTCCGCCCCATTTTTTTGATCTTCTTCTACACTTAGGCTGTCAAGAGCCTAAGTATAGGGGGGCGGAGCGACTTCTATACTTTTTGTAATTTTAGCTCTCCTACGCTTAGCCCGAGCTATATCTTTTTAGTCACTTTTCGTGCTCTGAGGACATAGCACATGCTAAGTATAGGGGGTGTGTATATATTACATATATACTTTACCCATAGCTCGTACTTTCGCGTATTTTCGCGTATTTTCTGTATATATTATGCAATAATTACGGGGTGGGTAAAAATTGATAAAAAACATTTCCTGTACTATATGTATAATACTTGTATAAAAGTTGTAAAATTATGGTAAAACATACTCATGTAAAATTTGTTGTAAAATAAGATGTAAACCCAAAAAAATGTGTGTGTTGTATACTATGTATATTATGTGTAAATTAAAAACTTGTTGTAAATAATAAAATTTGTTATATAATAGAAAATAAAATGAAAATGTCAAAAATAAAGGCTTCTTATTTACTCTTGCATATCATCCTTGCATTAAAAAAAAGAGAGAGTCTTGCATTTCATTCATAGCATGTCATCTGCACCTCATCTGCATATCATGCATATGCAAAGTGAAAAGCTAGTGGGTTCTGAACCAAGTCATGAGTAGATATTGAGGATGGACTTGATTTGACCTTAATCCACCTAATTTCAGAGGAACCTTATAGGAACTGGAGTTAAGATTTTTCAGGTCAAGTGACTTAATTCTTTGAGTCCGCAAGTCTATGTTCACATGTCATCTTGATTAGTCTAAGTAGAATATCTCGTGCACACGCATGATTCTTTTAGAAAGTGACCTAACTTGGACAAAGCACAATGCATGTAGCTCTTCATTGATGAGGTGTTGAGGAAGTAGAATCCTTTAGCTTGGAGTAGCACACGGGTGGAAACATCCGTCCTCCTCTAGGGAGGGTAGTGCATCTCAACCTAGTCTGGTGGTGTTGAAGTCTAAGGACAGGATGCTGTGGGTTGCAATAATGCTTCAAAAGAGGGATAGTCTACTGGCTCAAGAGGAAAAACTCCTGATGTACATGCTGCACCTTGTATATAGTTCAAAAAAAAGAAAAAAAGAGAGGAAAAAAATGCAAGAACTCCAAAAAAATCAGACAGGTCCAAGTGAAAATAAAATACCTGTCGGAGTATGTATATTAGCAAGAAGTCTGGAGCCGAATGACCTGGCTACACTGGTCAGGCATCCCAGGACAGGTAGCTACACTGGCTACCGTCCATTCTTTTCTCTACCCCCTCCTCTTGAGCCGGTCGCACTTGAACTTAGAAGGGAATACCCCGCTCCTCGAGGAAATAGTTGCTGGATCGGGTTATTTGAGTTACCTTGTTAGAGGAGGCTGGTTCTGAGCCATTTCTGATGTGGAGAGTTACCTTTCACTTACACAGTACAAGTAAGAATCATAGTCATCAGAAATTTGCGTTTGAGGATTTATTCTGACCTGACTGTTGAGGCGTCTTGAATAGAAGACTTGTGGAACTTGAAGTCTGTTAGGTCTTAAATTCAGATCCCAATAAGGTTCCACCACACAATTAATCTAAAGGTCGAGTCAAGCTCCATTTTCAACTTTTGTTCATGACCTTGGTATGGAACCCAATCTCATTTCACTCTTGCATTTCATTTTAGTTGCTCGGGGACGAGCAAGGTTTAAGTATAGGGGGTCTAACACCGACTGTGCCCAAAATCTTTGAAAAAATGGCTTCTTATTCATTTTTGCATAAAAAATCCATTGCATAAAATTTCAAAAAAAAGTCTGCATTTCACACACCTGTACTTCATCCGCATCACATTCATTTGCATCTGTGAAAAGTCTTTGAGTTCTGAACCGAGTTATGAGCAAAAACCTAGAGTGGTCTGGACTTGACCTTAATCCACCTAATTTTCAGAGGAACTTCACTGAGAAATAGGATTTTAGAAGCTTCAGGTGTTTGACTTAATTCTTTGAGGACAATGTGTAGCATTTGACTCAGTGTCTAACCTGTCTCTTTTTTCTGGGTACAACTCTGGAATAAGGATATAATTTGTACTCTCACACTATGCACTTAGCTCAACTCAAACGGGATGTTGGAAGACTGTGTTAGTTTCTTTTTTGGTAGCGTGGAAATCTAAAGACCGGAGTATGGGTTGAAATAAAGCTTCGGAAAAGGGATGGATGGTTGGGCACAATTTTTTCTAAGACCCAAAAAATGTACGGAAACAAAAAGATTCTATATCCGTAGGGGTACAACAAGATCCAAGCAGATGCACTAAAATTTCCAAATACAAAGAAGCATTCTACCAAATAAATATCTGACCAAAAAGGTCCAAGCTTCAAGAAACCTACAGATCTTGGTGGAGACTCGGCTACACTGGCCAGCTTCACAAGGAGAGGTGACTACACTGGCCACCCTCCAGTTCTTTTCTCGTTCTTCTAACTTCTCCCCCCAATTTGATTGTGAACACAATGCGATAGACCTTCGAAGGAAATACCTGACTCCCCGAGGACGAGTTACTGGAGAGGAGGTTTGCGCGGTAGTTTGGCATTCTGGATGGTAAGAGCTAAAACCTTTCACACAAATGAGTCGATTGTTCAATGGTCATAGGGTATGCTTTGGGAAGAGGATTGATTTAAGATAACTTCTTAGCCGAAACTGTAGCAATGATGTGTAGAACTTGAAGGATGTTGATTTTGAAATCCTAAGTCTCACAGAAGTTCCGCCACACTAATAATCCAAAGGTTGAGTCTAGTTTCACTTTCACCTTCAGCTCATGGTCTTGGTATGGAAGCCAATCTCATTTCACTTCATGGCATTTCTTTTTGATGCTCAGGGACGAGCATGCTTTAAGTATAGGGGGATGATGAATCTCGGATTCAACACTCTAAATCTCATTTATTAACTCAAAATCCCTCAAAATCAACATCATTTCTGCATCTATTCAGCATAATTAGCATTCATGCATGTTTTCATAAGAATTGTATTTTAGCACTAATTTCTGCACAAAATAAGAAGTCAAAAATCCAATCCAAAATTGACCTGTAAATAGCCTAACTTCCCGGATTTTTAACTCATTCATGCTAACTCTGAATGACACAAAACCACTCCATTATGTACATATCACTAACAAGAATAAATAAAAAATACAAAAAAAACTAACCCAAATAAGTGGACCAAAAACCCAAACCCTAGTTTCAGGATTTCCAGACTAAAAACCTCATATCTTCCTCATCTAGTGTCTGTTTTAATCATATTCACTTTTGAACTAATGTACATTCAATTATCTTCAAAACAAGACCAAGTTCAAGTGAATCGGAGCTCATATGTGAAAGCCGGGTTTTGGGCCTCTTTTGTACATTTTGTATTTTAGCGGTTTTTAACCTGATATTTTATCAATTAATAAAAATCCAAAAAATTAGATTAATGTGTAATTATTTATCTTTGATTTTACCATATTTTTTCCGGAATTTTATCTAGTTTAAAAATGACATAAAATTATAAAACCTAAAAATCAAGGTATTCTATGTACATGGGATACCCCAAAAATATCACTTTTTGCAATTGATACATTTTGGTTTTGATGTCTTCACGAAAGTTGTATATCTCATCGAGACGAGCAAGTTACGTGAAGAAAATTTTTCGATCCGAGGCTATTTCTTATTTATTTTTGATTTTACAAACTATTTATTTTCGATTTTTTTGTTGCTGACACGTGGTAGCACCTGGTGTCACCACGTGTCAGCCGTTTTAAGATTTTTATTTATTAAGTTTTTATAAAAAAAATTAAAAGCGCCCGCATGTGCATCGCACGTGTCTCCCAGGCATGTGCTCCGCACGTGCCCCGCTCTTCATCCTTCTTGTCGACATGTGGCCCCAGCAGGGTTCGGCCGATCGGACGGCCCCTGCTCATCTTCCTCATCTCCTCTTTTTTGGAAACCTCCGCCGCCACCCCACATTTCACCCATCGTCGGCGCAAATCTCGCTATAAGATCTCATCTCCCTTCATCCCTCGAGCCAATCAAATCCCGGCCGACCTCCACCGCGATCCTTCCCCGACCGATCCTCGATCAAATCAAAGCAAGCCCCAATCCTCCCTGATTTCGTATCCCTCAAATTTCTCCATCTACGATCTTCGTGTTAGCAATGTGAGCCCCGGGCGAACCATTTCCACAATAAATGTTATTGTAATGAATAAATTATCGATGAAAGTTATTGATTATTTTTCACTCCCTTTCTGAGACTAAATGAATGAATGCACTAATAGGGTCCCTCTCTACAATAAGGGTTATGTACCATGGCCAACTTGATGATCATACAACTGTTAATTCATTGGATGAATCGTAGAGGCTGATGCTTTGATGAATATCTAAGGTGTCAGATAGAGGACTCATCAAGCATCATCAAATAATTATTAAGTGATGATCTCCAGCCTGAGTAGGAGATGACAATCCTATCTCACATGGCTGATATCTGACTGACCTCTCGATGCAGGTCCTCTACATGGGAATAATGATTCGGAGGTGTCAGGTTAGTTGAGTCAATGGGTTGACTTGACGAGATCGAGATAACCAAAGACCTACATTGAATACTGTCACAACATAGGCATAAATCCTCTGACCATAGACATATGTGTTGCTATATGTCTGAGTGTGTTCATTTGGCAGACCAATAGGTTGATGACCTAACCAAGGTCTATACACCGACGAGCTGGTGTGGATGTAAGGACATATGAGTGATACGATCTCTCAAAGGGATCATACAGGTTCACTTGTGAACCGGGAGACATGAGCTCACTCATGAGGTATTGGGACTGAACAAATTCCATGTATGGTCGTCATGCTTTGGAAGCATGACATGAATTTGAAGGTAAGATATATGCTTTGTGAAAGCATACGATCTATACCAAATCCCAATGACCAGAATTGAGAAACTTAATGATCTAACCCTGAAGATGACAGTGAAAAAAAGATCTTTATCTTCAGAATGATCATAGGTTTTCCAGTACGCAAGATGTATAGGTATTGGGAATACCAGAGGGTGATGTTATCATATACGATTGTATAACCATAACGCTTACATTCCGAGGGAGTGATGAAATAGGTTTGGATTTTAGTGACTCCTCTCATTAGAGAAGTGATCTAATCTTAGTCCATGAACTGGACATTGATCTGAATAAGATTCAGATGCAATGAGAAGATTAGGTCTACGATCTTGATTTGATCAAGCATCAGTGGGAGGTCCATGGGATCTGGATTTGAGATATGATCTCAACATCCAAGTCACTATACGTGGAACAATACGATCGCCATGTCCTTATCTCCAAGAATCTGAGGAGAGATCACATTATTCTTGAAGGGTTTGAGAATAATTCCATAAGATCTAAGCAATGAAGAAATGATGATTAAATGCGATTTAATCATATTGATGCGTGAAGAAATTATCCAATGTAATTAAATATGATTTAAATAATATGGATAAGAATAATGTGGATAGAAATATCCAATTATTCATAATATATTATAAACGTGATTTATAATGTATTAGAGAGAGCTAATTATAATTTATATGTGTTGATTAATTATTATGTGTATTGGATACACATTGTGTAATTAATTGACAATGTAAATTGTATGTTGTTTTGAGTTCTGAATATGATTCACAATTTTTCCATGGCAAGATTGCAATATTATCAAATATAATTGTGAATTATTTTTGAAGAATAAAAACCAACAAAATTTGTTGCAAATAAATAAAGAGAAGATTACCATGGAGATATGCAATCTCATGAATTTTCATGAGATTGCCCTCCATATGGAAAGGATGGGTGGCACCCTATTCCTAATAGGAATGGGTGCCTATCCACATGGAAGGTACATGGAGATGAAATCTCCATGTATTTTCTCTCCTTATTTATTGGTTTAATTTAGGACTAATTTATATTTGATTTTGTCAAATATATTTTAATCCAAATTTGTTGTTTTTAACAACAATAATCTTGGCCATTGGATTGACATAAATCAATCTCACCCATTGATTTTATATGTCCCATGGATTGAGATCCACGGATCCCAAAACTCTATAAACAGAGAGGTATACCATCCTCTCTCTTTACATGCAATTTTGGAGCTCTCTCTCTCTCTTTCTTCATACATGACAGCCCTCTCTCCCTCTATTTTTGGTGGCCGTCAACCATACTCTAGAGGAGAGAATCATCGACGCTCTCGCCACCGCGCCGCCGCTTCGACGTTCTTCGGTTCTCCGTCTTCTTGGAGTGCTGCACTCACGAAGGAGACGTTCGATCTCGTGCGACGAGATCAGGAGAAACTATGCTTGGATCAACTTCTTGGATTGCGAGGACAACGCGGTTCATCCCCGCGCTCGCAAGCGGTCTCACCGACGATCGGACTTGACACAGGAGGTCTCTTCTCTTAGAGACTCGGTCAACCACGCTTCAAGAGGTATTGCATTATACATGTTGTGTTTATAGATGAAATGATCCGAGAATCATTCCTGGATCATGTGGTTTCATCACATGAAAAATTTTAAATTTCGCTGCTCAGAACAACTAGTACGACTAGTCGTTCTTCGTCATATCCGATACGACGATCACCCTTCCGTGATGTGCTTAAGGATAATTCCATATCCTTCAAGTGGTATAAGAGACTTAGGTCTATGGTTTTGAATATGGTTCGAAAATCGAGGACGACTTGGGTTCATTAAGGTCGTGAAAGTTTTATCGCATTTGATTTCGCAGATCTGTTTAGTAAATAATTTCGACAATATTTAAAACGTTTAAGCACGAATTATTTACTTATATTTTGTTCTCCATTAAATAAGGAAACCATAGGATCTGAGTTTGCGTAAATCGGATTTCGTATGCTCTAGATATGGTTGTTTTAATGAACATGTATGCACTGTTGCGGGAACAGTAGATTTTAACATGATTAAAGAGTTAATTACTGTTATAATCTGACTCAGAATGAGTGAAAAATCATTTTCTTCTGTCCTAAATCAAGTTAGCAATCTTTGAAAATTGAGGTTGTCTAATTTGGATTTAAATTGATTGAGATATGTTAATTTTAGTGACTAGGGGTCACTACTAAAATTGCAGTCCTATTCTAGAACCAAGTGATTGTCAATTAGTGAAATTAATTGTTAATTTCGTGAAATAATCTTGAAAAATATTTGTGAAATATTGGAAGATGATTATTTACCTAATTGACTTGGCCTCAACCAATTGATTGATTAGATGTGATCTAAATCATAATTGGAAATCACAATCTTCAAACTTGATGCTTGAATAAGATTGGGAATTTATGTAGCAAATTTCCTTATAAGAAAAAATGTTTTAATTATTACTATATGGTATAATTTCGGTTGAAAACCCGATGATCATCTCAAGTACAAATTGATATATCTGGCATTATGCTTTCCCGAGGCGGAAATGGTGACTAGTCGGAGAGCATTGGGGTAGCGGGTTGCAACGTATGTGGTCCATCCCACTCTCATCTGTACTGGCCATGGCAGCGGGTAGGGACTGTATAATGACGGAGAAAATCAAGGTGTATTTTATAATTATTAAAATTCAAATTAATACGTATTTTGAGATATTACCATATATATATTCAAGTAAAATAATCAAGTTTGTTGATTGAATTGAATTGATAATTAATTTAATATGATTAAATTGATTATGTCCAATTGAGACACTCTATTATGAATAGAGTTATTATTTCTCTTGGAAGAATTAATTATGTGAATGTGATTCATGATAATTAATTAAAATTAGAATATGAGATGGAAGATCACATAAGTGACATCCATGGTCTCCCGTCAAGGCGAAGGGTTCCGTCGCTAGGGATTGCATGTGGGAGACGCCTGTCTGAAGTGACAGCAACTGTATGCAAGCGCATCTGGATCGGGCTCGTCGCTTCTCGAAAGAGTAAGGACGTATGCTTAGTGACCCCAATATCGGCTCCTCATATTATTGGGGTGATATTGGATTGCGCATAGCGAGTTGTATTCCTGTTGACGGTTGGTTCAATTAATGACGGGTCAACATCACCTTAGGGGTGGTGGGCCCGAGTATTAAAGAACGAATTGGGAGATGCAAGTTGGACTTGCAAGGCGGAATGTGTTCCCGCTTCTCTTTATTGGAGTCATAGGTTCTCATATTATTGGGATATGACAAAGATAAGGAGGAGATCCCAGTTCTTGCTTGAGATATATTGGTAAGTATATCTCTTACTTTAAAGTGATTAAGGGAATAAACTTTCAAGGTTGACAGAGCAAGAACAATTTGATTTAAAATGCCTTAATCAAATATCATAAATTTGAATATATGATTATATGTTCTAATATAGTGCATTCTTAATTTCAGAAAATGATGTCTTTGAACCCACTTAGGAGGCTTCTTGAGGTCAACCAATTGACCGACCCAAATTACTCGAATTGGATCCGTAATTTGGAGCTTGTTCTCTCTGCTGAGCGCATAAGTTATGTGCTCTCCGAGGACAAACATGAGAACCCTAAATCCAAGGAAGAAAAAGCATTCAGTGACAAGTATGATGAAGATCATGTCTTGGCTAGATGCTATATCCTAGGTTCTCTCTCCAATGTTCTGCAGAAGCAGCATGTGGAGATGAGTACTTGCCAGGAGATTATGCAAAATCTTAAGGATATGTTTGGTGACATTAACCGCACCCAGCGGTACAATGTTATGAAAGACCTCATTCGTTGCAGGATGCAAGAAGGGACTTCGGTCCGTGAACATGTACTCAAAATGTTTGGGTACTTGTCGGAGTTGGAAACTCTTGGGGCAACAATGGACGCAGACATGCAAGCTGACTTCATTCTGTTGTCCTTGCCCAAGTCTTTCAATAACTTTCTAGTGTCATTCCATATGAACAAGCTAGAATTGACAAGCGCTGCTCTCCTTGCTGCATTGAAGTCTGAAGAAGACGTAATGAATAAGGATGGTCCCTCTGGCAGTGCAATGGTTTCATAGGTCAGAGGGAAGCGTGGTCGGAAGCAAGGTTCTCTGAAGGGCCCGACTCAGAAGAGAAAGAAGAACGGACAAAGTGTTGGTTCTTCTTCCAATGCATCCACTCTAATGGCGTCGAAGAAAACCGACGTCTGTCACCACTGCAAAAAGCCGGGACACTGGAGGCATAATTGCCCAGAATACCTGAAGTCCTCAGACAAAGGTAAACCCCAGCAGGTATGAAATCTACTTTCATCATTGAAACTAGCTTTATCGTCGGACAAGAAGGAAGTTGGGTTGTAGATTCTGGTGCTTCTGTTCTTGTATGCAATTTGTTGCATTTGTTTCAGGAAACTAGAAGTCTTGAGGAAGGGGAGATAGTCATCCAGATGGGATTTGATGCAAGTGTTGTAGCAATCGTCGTCGGGACATGTCGACTATCATTATCTAGTGGTAGAGTCTTAGTACTTAAAGAGTGTCTTTATGTACCTGAAGTTAGAAGGAATTTGATATCTGTATCTAAGCTAGTTAGAAGTGGATATTCATTCCTGTTCTGTAATAAATTAGTCATAAATCATTATGATAAATATATTTCAGAGGGTATTTTAACTTCTAGAGGACTCTGTAAATTGTGCATTAATGAGAATGTCATGAATGTTACAACCACTAATAAAAACCCTAAGAGATCTAGGGAGAATAAAAATCATTCGAATATGATTTGGCATCAAAGGCTTGGTCATTTGTCTGTTGATAGGATCAACTGATTGATAAAGGATGGACCTTTAGATTTCCTACAGGTTCAATTTTTGCCTACCTATGAACATTGTATTCGAGGTAAAATGACGAGGATGCCTTTCCGTAACAAGGTTACAAGATGCGAAGGTATTATTGACCTAATACATACCGAAGTATGTGGTCCCTTTAGTACCGCGACTCGAAATAGATATCGATATTATTTGACGTTTATTGATGACCATTCGCGATATGGGTTTATCTTCCTATTACGTCATAAGTCTGAAACCTTTGAAAAGTTCAACGAATTCAAGGCTTTGGTTGAGAACCAAACCGATAGGAAGATTAAACGGATTCGATCTGATCAAGGTGGCGAGTACCTATCAGATGAATTCAAGGAATACCTTAAGGAGAATGGAATTGTTTCCAATCTCACTCCTCCTGGAACTGCCCAACCTAATGGTGTTGTTGAAAGACGCAACAGGACCATCATGGACATGGTTCGTTCAACGATGAGTAAAGCACATTTACCTCTTAGTTTCTGGGGATATGCAGTAGAGACTACAATATATAACCTGAATAAGATTCCTAGCAAATATGTACCTAAGAATCCTCTTGAGCTCTGGTATGGAACCAAATCTAGTGTCAATCACTTGAGGGTTTGGGGTTGCTTGGTTCATGCGAAGAACGTCGACACAAGTAAGCTAGAATTTCGCACTCCTGAGTGTTACATCATTGGGTATGTTAAAGATGGTATTGGATACCAGCTTTATGACCCTGAGACCTAAAAGGTTTTTGTCTCTAGAGATGTGAAGTTTCTGGAGGATGATTTCCTTAAACGTCAAGATAAAAATGAAGTAGAGGAACTCATTGAATCCCAAGAGGATTCTGAGCTTCCCAGACCAGAAATTGAAGAAGTAAATAAAGATGAAACACACATACCTCTTCAAAGGAGTTCGAGGGTGGTTGCACCACCTGAAAGGTATGGATTCCATGTGTCAAGTGAGACTGACATTGATCCTACTTCATTCGATGAAGAACTCGCGGATCAAGACATGGATGGATGGATGCTAGCAATGAAGTCAGAGATTGACTCCATGCATAAGAATGGTGAATGGACCTAGAGGATCCACCTAAAGGGGTAAAACCCATTGGGTGTAAATGGATCTTCAAGAGAAAGAGGGGACCTGATGGGAAAGTAGAGACTTTCAAGGCACGACTCGTAGCCAAGGGTTACACACAGAGAGAAGGCATCGATTACAATGAGACATTCTCTCCTGTGGCTATGCTTAAATCCATCAGGACACTACTAGCTATAGCTGCATATCTTCACTACGACATCTGGCAGATGGACGTCAAGATGACTTTCCTCAATGGATACCTCGAGGAGGATATCTACATGGAGCAGCCCCAGGGCTTCATGACTGAGGATGGCAAAGTATGCAAACTGAAGAAATCCATCTATGGGATCAATCAAGCTTCTCGTAGCTGGAACATTAGATTTGACGAAACCATAAAGAGTTATGATTTTGTGCAGAATCCTGATGAACCTTGTGTGAACAAGAAGCTTAGTGGGAGCGCCATTGTGTTCATCATGCTTTATGTAGATGACATCCTTATCATTGGGAATGATATATGGATGATGACCAGTGTGAAGATTTGGTTGTCCCATACCTTTGAGATGAAAGATCTTGGAGAAGCCTCTTACATCTTAGGTCTGAAGTTGTTCAGAAACCGAGAAAAGAGGATTTTGGGATTGTCACAACATGGATACATTAAGGAGATTCTTGAACGATTCCGTATGGATAGTTCTAAGAAAGGATTCCTACCCTTAAGACATGGTATCCACCTGTCTAAAGGAATGGCTCCTCAAACTGTTGAGGAAAAGAAAGCCATGGCTGGATGTACTTATGCATTAACTATACGAAGTTTAATGTATGCCATGATGTGTACTAGGCCAGATATCTGCCATGCAGTGGGAGTGGTAAGTCGTTACCAATCCTGCTATGGAGAACAACAATGGAATGCAGTAAAGTGCATATTCAAATATCTAAGAAGGACGCAAGATTACATCTTGGTCTATGGAGATATTGATCTCCAAGTCTTGGGATAGACAGATTCCAACTTCCAATCGGATGTAGATGATAGAAAGTCAACATCGGGGTTTGTGTTCTTGTTGAATGGTAGTGTTGTGAGTTAAGGAAGCAAGAAGCAAGACACTACTGCAGATTCGATAACAGAAGCCGAATACATTGCCGCATCGGATGCTGCAAAGGAGGCGGTGTGGTTGCGCAAGTTCGTGCTAGAGCTTGGCATAGTTTCCTCTGATACTCCCATCCCGTTACTATGCAATAACACAGGAGCCATTGCTCAGGCAAAGGAACCCAGATGGCATCAAAAGAGCAAGCACGTGGAAAGGAAATACCACATCATTCGGGAGAAACAAAAGCGTGGTGACAACATCATCACCAAGGTGGCCTCTGCCGACAACGTTGTTGATCCTCTTACCAAACCTCTGACACATAAGGTTTTTGACCAGCATGTAATGAGTATGGGTTTAAGGATTGTACCTGAATGGTTCTGAGGGCTAGTGGGAGATTGTTAGCAATGTGAGCCCCGGGCGAACCATTTCCACAATAAATGTTATTGTAATGAATAAATTATCAATGAAAGTTATTGATTATTTTTCACTCCCTTTCTGAGATTAAATGAATGAATGCACTAATAGGGTCCCTCTGTACAATAATGGTTATGTATCATGGCCAACTTGATGATCATACAATTGTTAATTCATTGGATGAATCATAGAGGCTGATGCTTGGATGAATATCTAAGGTGTTAGATAGAGGACTCATCAAGCATCATCAAATGATTATTAAGTGATGATCTCCAGCCTGAGTAGGAGATGGCAATCCTATCTCACATGGCTGATATCTGACTGACCTCTTGATGCAGGTCCTCTGCATGGGAATAGTGATTCGGAGGTGTCAGGTTAGTTGAGTCAATGGGTTGACTTGACGATATCGAGATAACCAAAGACCTACATTGAATACTGTCACAACATAGGCATGCATCCTCTGACCGGAGACAGATGTGTTGCTATATGTCTGAGTGTGTACATTTGGCAGACCAATAGGTTGATGACCTAACCAAGGTCTATACACCAACGAGCTGGTGTGCATGTAAGGACATATGAGTGATACGATCTCTCAAAGGGATCATACATGTTCACTTGTGAACTGGGAGACTAACGGGTCCGTAAAAGCCGCGTTAAGAAGTTGTTTTTAATCGTCGATCGTGAAAATAAATATGTGTCGTTCGTTGTAGGCGGCGATCGGAAACAATCAAGAAATAACCACAAATGTTTAAGCAATTTTATTCAAGTGGTTTTATGTTTATTTTACTTGGGCAAGTCCCAAGGTCGATCACAAGGAGGCAAAGGAACAACCTAGAGTTGTGTCTATCCAATTTTGAGTTCGGTTTTCAAGGCGGTCCTTTTTTTTGGAATTTTTCAATGCAATAAGGGATGTAAAATGCAATTTCGGCCTATTTTAGGGACTAAAATGTCAAATACGTTCAAACGATGTCCGAAAAATACGAAACTTGGCCGAGATGTAAAATATGACAAAATGAATGCACTGTAATTTTTTTGGAATTTTTGGATGCAATATAAATTTTTTTATGAATTTTTAAATGCAAACAGAATGATTTTCAATATTTAATTATAATAAATATTAAACCTATTTATTTTCAAGAAATAAAATTATCTAAAATCTATCACTAGGTGATGGATCCTAGAAAAATCCCAAACCATGAAAATGTGGGGTTGAATATCTATTAAAAATCTAATACTGAAATGTGCTAAATGATTTTTACATAGCAATTTATGCATGCAAATGCAAAGATTTTTGGGCACAATGTTAATCAAAGTAATCTCTACGATATTTGATTTTTGGGGAATTTTTTAGAACAATGGTTAATTAACTATGAATTTCAGAGCACAGATTGGGCAAAATATTCCAATTTCCACAAAACAATTATTTATTAATCAACCGTAAATCACAAAAATGTCCACAGCATGTCAAAATGCAGAGAATTAAAAGATGAACAAAATGCTATATTTAAATGAATAAAATAATGCAATGCAGAGGTCTATAATGGATGACAAAGACAGGGGTACGGATGCAAATAAAATAAATAGCAAAAGTGCTGTGGGGGACCTAAACTTAATTATCAGAAGTGGAGGGGCGAATCTGCAACGTGCCCTCTAGTAGGTGGACTGGCGCGTAATATGGAAGGAGGGCCGGGGGTCAATTGCAATTTGCCCAAGGGGCACGTGCGCAGCACGTGACCCCTGGGTCCTTGACGCCTGCTGACGATTCCCCACGCACGTGCGAAGCACGTGCGGGGGACCTCGGGTCTGGTCCGGCGGCTGGTGGCGGAGGCGGCGGCGCTCGGCCTCTCTTGGAGGAGCGAAGGCGACGGAGGATCTTCAGGAGGTGGACGGTGGCGTTGGCGGAGGAGCTCCAGGCTAAGGCATAGGCGGCGAAGCTCGGCGGTGTTGAAGATGGAGATCCAGGCGGCTGTCGATGACGCCCAAGGCGGTGGAGCGAGTCGGAGACACTGAGGACCGTGTCGAAGAAGATGGTGGCGCAGATCTCCTGGAAGGTGGCGGCGCAGTTGAGGCGGAGTTGGCGAAGAAGTCTGTCGTGGGAGAAGGCTGGAGACGTGGTTGTCGATGGCGAAGATGGCCGGTGGGCGTAGCTCCTCCAGGCGTCGGGTGAGGCAAGTTGTCGGAGACGAAGCGGTGTGGCGGAGAAGCGTAGTGGCGGGGGTATCGTCGTCGTCGGCTCGACGCAGCAGCGGAGCTCGGTAGTTCGCGACGGAGGGGCGCGTCTGCAACGACCACCAGAGGTAGCCGGACCTCGCTGATGACAGAGGGCGGGCTGTCACCACCGCCCTCTCGAAGCTTCAATCGGCGGATCAGGAGGCCGATGGCGTCGGTTTTCTTAAATAGGATGCAAGCGGCTGGCGGCGCAAGATGCGAGGGCGGCGGTTGCGGAAGGGCGTTGGATGGCGCGGAGATAACGGAGCGGCCGTTGCGCGGCGCGGGGGAGGCGGTTGGCGAGATCATCGGCGGAGGTTACGGAGGGGAAGGGCCCGGGAAGAGGACGAAAGGCTGGGGCCGTTCGATCAAGCGAGATCGAACGGCCACGCTGTGCCGCGTGTCGGAGAGCTGTGAGAAGTGATGGGCACGTGCGGAGCACGTGCCTGTGTGGCACGTGCGGAGCACGTGCCTGTGTGGCACATGCCACGCACGTACGTTGCTTTTAAATTTCTTTTTAAAAAAAACGATAGTAATAAAGCTCAAAAACCTCTGACACGTGGCGGCCTCTGGGGCTGCCACGTGTCAGCTCCAGATAAATCGAAAAATAATTGTTTTGTAAAATCAAAAAGAAATAGTAAACAACCTTGGATCGAAAAAGTTTCTTCATGAAAATTGCTCATCTCGACGCGATTTACAACTTTCATGAAGACATCAAAGCCAAATTCGGTCAAATGTAAAAAGTGATTTTTTGGGGTATCCCATGTACATAGAATACCTTGATTTTTGGTTTTCTAATTTTTTTGTCATTTTTTTAACAAGATAAAAAATCCGGAAAAATATGGGAAAATCAAAGATGAGAAAAAGACACCTTAATCTAATTTTTTTGGATTTTTATAAATTAAGAAAATATATACATAAAATATAGGTCAGAAAACCGCAAAAATATACAATGTACACAAAGAGGCCCAAAACCCAACTTTCACATACGAGCTTCGATTCACTTGAACTTGGTCTTGTTTTGAAGGTAATTGAATGTGCATTAGTTCAAAAGTGAGTAGGATCAAATCGGATACTGGATGGGGAAGATATGGGGCTTTTAGTCCGAAAATCCTGAAACTCGGGTTTGGGTTTTTGGTCCACTTAACAGGGTTAGTGATTTTTTTTGTATTTTTCATTTATTCTTGTTAGTGATGTGTACTCAGTGGAGGTGGTTTTGGGTTATGCGGTGTTAGCATGAAGGAGTTAAAAATGGGGGAAGTTAGGCTATTTACAGGTCAACTTTGGCTTGGATTTTTGGCTTTTATTTTGTGTAGAAATTATGGATAAAATGCCATTTTTATGAAAACATGCATGAATGCTAATTATGCAGAATAAATGCAAATATGATGTTGATTTTTAGGGACTTAAGCTTAATAAATAAGATCTAGAGTGATGAATCCGAGATTCATCATCCCCCTATACTTAAACCATGCTCGTCCCTGGGCATCAAAAAGACATGCCATGAAGTGAAATGAGACTGGGTTCCATACCAAGACCATGAGCTGAAGGTGAGAATGAAACTAAACTCGACCTTTGGATTAATAGTGTGGCGGAACTTCTGTGAGACTTAGAGTTTTAAAATCAACAGCCCTCAAGTTCTACACATCATTGTTACAGTTTCGGCTCAGAAGTCATCTTAGATTAATCCTCTTCCCAAAGTATACCCTATGAACATTGAATAACCGACTCGTGTGTGTGAAGGGTTTTAGCTCTTCCCATCTAGAATGCCGGACTACCATGCTCCTCTCCTTTCCAGTAACTCGTCCTCGGGGAGTCAGGTATTTTCTTCTAAGGTCTGTCGTGCTGTGTTCACAATCGAAATGGGGGAGAAGCTAGAAGAAAGAGAAAAGAACTGGAGGGGGTGGCCAGTGTAGTCACCTCTCCTTGTGAAGATGGCCAGTGTAGCCAAGTCTCCACCAAGATCTGCAGGTTTCTTGAAGCTTGGACCTTTTTGGTCGAATTTTTATTTGGTAGACTGCTTCTTTGTATTTCGAATTTTTGGTGGTTCTGCTTGGATCTTGTTTTGCCCCTACGGATATAGCATCTTTTTATTCCGTACATTTTTGGGGTCTTAGAAAAAATTGTGCCCGGCCGTCCATCCCTTTTCCGAAGCTTTATTTCAACCCGTACTCCGGTCTTTAGATTTCCACGCTACCAGAAAAGAAACTCACATAGTCTTCCAACATCCCGTCTGGGTTGAGCTAAGTGCATAGTGTGAGAGTGCAAATTAATTCCCTATTCCAGAGTTGTACCCAGAATGAAGAGACCAGTTTAGACACTAAGAGTCAAACGCTGTACATTGTCATGTGGAACTTAAGGAATTAAGTCAAAAAAACCTGAAGCTCTTAAAATCCTATTTCTCGGTGAAGTTCCTCTGAAAATTAGGCGGATTAAGGGCAAGTTCAGACCACTCTTGGTTTCGGCTCACAACTTGGTTCAGAACCCAATGACTTTTCACAAATGCAAATACATGTGATGTTGGATGAAGTGCAAGTGAGTGAAATGCAGATATTTTTTTTTGCGTGTGTGTGTGCAAAGATGAAATAAGAAGCCATTTTTTTTCAAAAATTTTGGGCAAGTCAGAGTTAGTAGAAAAACTCTCTTTTTTTTCTTTTCTTTTTTTTTGAAGTTAGTACCCACCTCGTAAATACATATAGACTTACGCGAAAGTACGAGATATGGGAAAAATATATACAAAGTATATATACAGACCCCCTATACTTAGCGAGTGTTGTGTCCTCAAAGCACAAAAAGCGTAATGAAGACATAGCTCGTGCTAAGCGTAAGGGAGTGTAAAATTTATATAAAATGGGTTAGGAAGTAAAGCGGAAAAGAGGTGGTCATGATATGTGAATGAGGAGAGGATATACAGGTGGATGTAGGTTCCCCCTATACTTAGGCACTGGATAGCCTAAGTATGGAAGAAGGGTGGAAATGGAGCGGTCGGGAGGATGAGAAGGATGGTATAAACAGATGGCATCGGTCCCCCCCCCCCCATACTTAGGCCTTGGCCTAAGTAGAGGAAGAAGCTGTACAAGGAGACCGATGTGGTTGGGAGGGAGGTTGGTTAGCCGAATGATTAAGGCGGTTTTCGGCTGATCTTCTTGTGAGCCTGCAGTGGGAGATCATAATGATGAGGTGAAGATGGAGCATATGATTCCCAACTACAATCAGTGTCATCCTCAGAAAAATCATGATGGATAATAGATGAAGTGTTTGAGTCAGATGAAAGATATCCATCATCAGAGTTATCCTCAGAGGAGTAGTATTTGAAAGTGGACATACTCCAAGTCTGCATATCTCTTTGTTTCTTTAATTGTTTCCTCAGAATTCGTTCCTTCTTGGGGTCAATCAATTTATCCTCAGATGATAGCTCAGAAGCACCGGTCTCAGTCATCTCATACGAAAGAATTCCAGTGTACTTGAAGAGGGCAGGAGCATCAGCTTTGGATGAGTAGTAGTTAGGAACGGGAGTTGTCCAATGAGAATTGAATTTTGGATCCTTACGAAGATATGGCTTTAGGGCTGCCGAACAGACTTCACTTATGTAGACTACCTTTTCCGGACCTGATGAGGGACCATCAGACGATACCTCTTCCGGAAGGTCAAAGGTGACTCTCTTTTTATTTGTCGTGAATGTGTCGGTTCACTTGAATATCCAGATGAATAGCCATTTGAAGTTTCCTTGGTCGGTGCTCGATCTGCGTGCTTGTTCTTAGTCTCCCGAATGTTTGAGCATTCTCGATTTGGGATGATTTGGTCAATATATTCAGAGAATGTTGCTCCCGGGTGTGACCATGCATATGTCTCAGGATCGTAGTAGAAAGATTTGTCTATTTTGAGATCCTCGGGGATTTGAATATTGGGGAGAGTCTCTGCATGTTCTTTCTCCATTGATTCGATGTTGGCGCATTCCTGAGTCGAGTTGCTGTAATCCATGTAGTCAGAGTAGGTTGACACAGGGTATGCCCATGCATAAGTCTCCGGATCATATGATTCATATACATGATTTTCCCTGGTGAGAGCGGCTGGGAATGGAGCAGGGGAAGAGATTTTCTAAACCAGTAGTCTCATCAACAAGCGCTATGTCAGTTGTGGCTGCGGGGTAGGGCTCTTCTACCGCTTCATGGTTACGGTTGTCGGGGACTTCGTGGGTTGCCTTAGGAGATCGTTGTTCCTCAAAGACATGGTCAGATCTAAGTGCTTCCAATGCTGTG
The DNA here is from genome assembly GCA_037367405.1 of Ottelia alismoides. Lineage (NCBI taxonomy): Eukaryota > Viridiplantae > Streptophyta > Magnoliopsida > Alismatales > Hydrocharitaceae > Ottelia > Ottelia alismoides. Next base: position 277,508 of record JAZKJV010003446.1, on the reverse strand, counting down.
AAATTGATTTCCCGAGTCTCACAATCAATATTCGCCTTGGCCAATGCCAAGAATGGCTTTTCGAGAATGATTGGAGACTGGGTGAATTCTCCTTGATGCTCAATATCAATGATTGTGAATTCTACTTTGAGCGGAGCACCTTGGAATTTAATGATGACAGAAATGGTTCCTCTCGGCCGTTTTATCGATCGGTCCGCCAATTGAACAATCTCTCGTATCTTTCGAATCGGTCCGAGTTTGAGTTCATGGAATACAGAGGTCGGGAGGATATTCATTGGTGAATCGTCATCAATCCAAGCATGGGTGAAAATTATGTCTTTGAGTACACATTCAAATCTGGGCAACCGCTTCACTATGCAGCTCTTGGTTTTTCTCCTCAACACCAAGGAGGAGGCCATTGATAATATATGTCTCTCGGTTTTTGTTCGAATCCTGCCCGATTTCTTCATCGTTAATTTGTCCAATACAAATCTTTTAAGATCGGGGAAGTGTTCAATGGCCTGTAGAAAGGGAAGTTCAAAAATCAATTTCTTTCCTATTGCTTCCCGTATAGTTGGATCCAAATTCCTCAGATCGTCTTCAGTCTTAATTTTTATGAAATTTTCTAAATTTTCAATTTTTTGTGGTTTTCAAATATTTCCATTTTTTTGGTATTTTCTGGGTGGTGTGGGGGTGTGGGGTGTTCTTCAGATGAAAAGGGGCTCTGGAGTTCAGGGTGAGGGTCAACGACATAGTCATTTTCAGAATTGTCCATAGGTCCCTGAATATCCGCAAAATTTTGAATTTCAGATCCAATCATTTCCTCATCCATTTTTATAGCCGAGCTACCAGAGATTAATCGATCGGCAAGTTCTTGAAATTTATCCTCCATTAAATCAAATTTCTTATTCATCTTCAAAATATTCTCCAAAATCTCTTCTTGGCCAAATATGGGAGCAGTTGGGGTATGTTTTTGTAATTCAATGTCTACTTCCATTTTTCTATATGTACTAGGAGAGGGATCTCTGGAAATATCCGATGTACGATCATCATTTTCTGAAAGTATCTCCTTAATAATCATGGAAGGTGGCTGCTCATATGGTGTAGATAAGTGGAGTTGGTCCAAGGGGAGTTGTGATCTTATGTGGTCGGCCCAATCCTCTGTATAAGTGAAAAGGGGGTTATTATGTTCAATCCAAGGTAATGATTTTTCTTTGGTGTTCAAGAATGATGGAAGAGGTGCAGAAGTGTTCACTTCGATCATGTGGTTATCTTCTCCCATGAATGATGGATTGACATTTGCTGAATATGAGGGATGAATTGTATGATCAATGTAAAGAGGATTAAATGAAGAAGTAGAGCCCTCAATCATTTCTTGGTTTGTCTGCTCTGAATACAAAGGGTTGTCATTCATGAAGTAGGTCAGATTAGCAGAAGGAGATGGCTTTATTGGTGGTTGAGGGGGATGTGTTTTGGGTCTAACCGATACGAATTCATTTTCATAGTATAGCTCTGATGGATTCTCAGATAAACGTTCGGCTATTTTTGACAGAGCTGAAAGGAATGAGGGGTTGGGTCTGCAAGAGTTATTGGACAAGAAATCCATGATGAGGTTAAAATCAAGAGAGGAAAGAGATGATCACACGAGAAGAGAGTTTTTATCAAATGTGCGGCTTTTGATCTTAGGTCTCGGTTTACGCACACCAATGCAAGCACAAATCAAACTCCAGATTCACCAACTCACATAATGAAGCCGTAAGAGTTTGGCTATTATCTTTTCGATTTTAGTTGGTGATAAATCAATCTTGGCAGGAATTTAGCGAGCTGAGATTTAGGATTTGGGCTCTAGCCTTAAGTGTCGTCTGTCACTCACTCAGAAAAATAGAAACATACAAGGTCGGGGTTGCTCTCCCGCAGAAATTCTTGATTTTATGGATTATTTTGATCGGCTATATTTAGCAGTCCCAATTTTTAATAAGGTGATCACTGAAAAATTAGATAAGCACAAACACACGTCTACCGTCCAGTCCCAATTTCCTTTAGATTTATGTGATAAAACAAGGGGAGAAAGTCGGGAAAAACCGATGCACGCGGAAAACGATGATGAATGCTCAGTTAGAAGACTTACAGTGCCTCCTCGTAATCTTCATGTGGGATGCTAGACAGAATTTAAAAATTGTTCTATATGCGTGCAAGCCGATAAAAGCCGCACCTAAATAGAAAGTTCTATTAGCGGGAAGAATTGAGTTAAATTTGGCTAAGTTGAACGATCTATGTGCGTTTTGATTAAAGTGCAATGTGGCTTAAGATCCTACGAGCATAATCAAAAAGTAAAAATGCTCTGAGAGCCGTATGTGCAGGTCTATCCTAGTCGCCACTCAAGTCGGGCCCCACCCTCACCGGAGAGTGAAACAGGCCACGACACACCACAGAAAAAGGTTCAAGGTCTTTTTTACATGCGCGAGAGTCCAAACGGACACCGCTGTAAATGAGCAGGTAAATAAAATTACGGAAATTGAAAACCTAGACTCTACGCTCTCTCACGACTCGACTCGATCTTAGATTATTTACGGCTTTCTCGGATGTCGGTGAAGATGCGTCGGTTTCTTGAAAACCGCTTCACGTATACCGGGTACCTCGCAAGAAAAATAAGAGAGATATGTGTAAGAGAGTGACTCAAAAAATAGATAAGCGAAATAAATGCTGAAAAATAAATGCTGGAAATAAAATGGTACTCACAATGAAAAATTCGGGGGTCAGACTACCCGAATGCGAAAAACGGAGCGAAAAAATTTTCAAAACACAAAACTAAGCCGTTTGCCTCCCCGGCAAGGGCGCCATCTGACGGGTCCGTAAAAGCCGCGTTAAGAAGTTGTTTTTAATCATCGATCGTGAAAATAAATATGTGTCGTTCGTTGTAGGCGGCGATCGGAAACAGTCAAGAAATGACCACAAATGTTTAAGCAATTTTATTCAAGTGGTTTTATGTTTATTTTACTTGGACAAGTCCCAAGGTCGATCACAAGGAGGCAAAGGAACAACCTAGAGTTGTGTCTATCCAATTTTGAGTTCGGTTTTCAAGGCGGTCCTTTTTTTGGAATTTTTCAATGCAATAAGGGATGTAAAATGCAATTTCGGCCTATTTTAGGGACTAAAATGTCAAATACGTTCAAACGATGTCCGAAAAATACGAAACTTGGCCGAGATGTAAAATATGACAAAATGAATGCACTGTAATTTTTTTGGATTTTTGGATGCAATATAAATTTTTTTATGAATTTTTAAATGCAAACAGAATGATTTTCAATATTTAATTATAATAAATATTAAACCTATTTATTTTCAAGAAATAAAATTATCTAAAATCTATCACTAGGTGATGGATCCTAAAAAAATCCCAAACCTTGAAAATGTGGGGTTGAATATCTATTAAAAATCTAATACTGAAATGTGCTAAATGATTTTTACAGAGCAATTTATGCATGCAAATGCAAAGATTTTTGGGCACAATGTTAATCAAAGTAATCTCTACGATATTTGATTTTTGAGGAGTTTTTTAGAACAACGGTTAATTAACTATGAATTTCAGAGCACATATTGGGCAAAATATTCCAATTTCCACAAAACAATTATTTATTAATCAACCGTAAATCACAAAAATGTCCACAGCATGTCAAAATGCAGAGAATTAAAAGATGAACAAAATGCTATATTTAAATAAATAAAATAATGCAATGTAGAGGTCTATAATGGATGACAAAGACAGGGATACGGATGCAAATAAAATAAATAGCAAAAGTGTTGTGGGGGACCTAAACTTAATTACCAGAAGTGGAGGGGCGAATCTGCAATTCTTCCAGAGGGGCACGTGCCTAGCACGTGCCCTCTAGTAGGTGGACTGGTGCGTAATATGTAAGGAGGGCAAGGGGTCAATTGCAATTTGCCCAAGGGGCACGTGCGCAGCACGTGACCCCTGGGTCCTTGACGCCTGCTGACGATTCCCCGCGCATGTGCGAAGCACGTGCGAGGGACCTCGGGTCTGGCCCGGCGGCTGGTGGCGGAGGCGGCGACGCTCAGCCTCTCTTGGAGGAGCAAAGGCGATGGAGGATCTTCAGGAGGTGGACGGTGGCGTTGGCGGAGGAGCTCCAGGCGGAGGCATAGGCGGCGAAGCTCGGCGGTGTTGAAGGTGGAGTTCCAGGCGGTTGTCGATGACGCCCAGGGCGGTGGAGCGAGTCGGAGACGCTGAGGACTGTTGGAAATGCGAGCCCACGGCGAGCCATTATGCAATAAATGTTATTGCACATATCATTCCCTGATCTGAAATGAAGAATGAATAATTTGTATAATAGGTCCCTTAGTACAATTAGGGTTATGTACCATGGCCGTCTTAATAATCATGCAGCTGTTGATTCAACTATTGAATCATAAAGGCTGGTGCTTGGATGAATATCTAAAGAGTTAGATTGAGGACTCATCAAGCACCGTCAAATAATTATTAAGAGATGATCTCCAGCCTGAGTAGGAGATGGCAATCCTATCTCTGAAGGCTGATATCTGACCGACCTCTTGATGCAGGTCCTCTGCATAAGAATAGAGATTCGGAGGTGTCAGATTAGTTAAGTCAAAGAGTTGACTTAACGAGATCGAGATAACCAAAGTCCTATATCGTATGCTGTCATGATATAGGCACGCATCCTCTAACCGGAGACAGATGTGTTGCTATATGTCTAAGTATGTACATTTGGCAGACCAATAGGTTGATGACCTAATCAAGGTCTATACACCGACGCGCTGGTGTGCATATAAGGGCATATGAGTAATACGATCTCTCAAAGGGATCATACAGGTTCAGTTACTGAACCGGAAGACATGAGCTCACTCATGAGATATTGGGAAGAATCAAATTCCATGCGCATGGTCGTCTCGCTTTGGAAGCTTGACTGAATTTGTAGGTTTGATATATACTTTTAGTATATGATCAAGACCTAGGTATGATATACACTTTTGGAAAGTGTATGATCGATACCAACTCCCAATGATCGAATGAGAAACTTACTGATAAAACCATGAAGTAGACTGTATAAAGTTGATCCGATACTTCGGGTTTAGTCTGAGTTTTCTAGTATGCAGGATGTACATGTATTAGGAATACCTGAGGGTGATTTGATCATAAACGATTGTATAACCATGACGCTTCCATTCCTAGGGAGTGATGAAACGGGTCTGGATTTTAGTGACTCCTCTCAGTAGAGAAGTGATCTGATCTTGGTCCAAGTGTTGGACATTGATCTGAATGTGATTCAGACACAATGAGAAGATTAGATTTACGGTCTTGATTTAATCAAGCATCTATGGGAGGCCCGCGATCTGGATTTGAGATATGATCTCAATATCCATGTCACTATACGTGGAACAATACAATCGCCCTGTCCTTATCTCCAAGTATCTGCGGAGAGATTGCATTATTCTTGAAGGGTTCAAGAATAATTCCATAAGATCTAAGCAATGAAGAAATAATGATTAAATATGATTTAATCATCTTGATGTGTGAAGAAATTATCCAATTTAATTAAATGTGATTTAATTAATGTGGATAAGAATAATGTGGATAGAAATATCCAATTATTCATAATATATTATAAATGTGATTTATAATGTATTAGAGAGAGCTAATTATAATTTATATGTGTTGGTTAATTATTATGTGTATTGGATACACATTGTGTAATTAATTAACAATATGAATTATATGTTGTTTTGGGTTGTGAATATGATTCACAATTTTTTCCATGGCAAGAATGCAATATTCTCAAAGATAATTGTGAATTATTTTTTTGGAGAATAAAACCCAATAAATTTGTTGCAAATAAATAAGAGAGAAAAAAATCAAGGAGATATGCAATCTCATGGGAATCCATGAGATTGCCTCCTTGGACTCCCATAGTGGGCGGCACACCATTCCTATATGGAATGGGTGGCTGTCCAACATGGAAGGTGCATGGAGATGAAATCTCCATGCACATTCTCTCCTTATTTGTTGGGTTGATTTAGGACTAAATTATATTTGATTTTTTCAAATATATTTTAACCTAAATTTGTTGCTTTTGACAACAACAATCTTGGCCATTGGATTGACACAAATCAATCTCATCCATTGATTTTTTGTGTCCCATGGATTGAGATCCATGGATCCCAAAACCCTATAAATAGAGAGGCATTCTATGCTCTCTAAATATATGTAATATTGGAGCTCTCTCTCTCCCTCATTTCTTCATACACGCCAGCCCTCTCTCCCTCTCTTGTTGGTGGCCGTCCACCATACCCTAGAGAAGGGAATCGTCGTCGCCATCGCCACCGCGCTACCGCTTCGACGTTCTTCGGTTTCTCCGTCTTCTTGGTGTGCTACGCCCACGAAGGAGACGTTAGATCTCGTGTGACGAGATCAGGAGCAACCACGCTTGGATCAACTTCTTGGATTGCGAGGACAACGCGGTTCATCCCCGCGCTCGCAAGCAGTCTCGCCGATGATCAGACTTGAGACAGGAGGTCTCTTCTTTTAGAGACTCGATCAACCACGCTTCAAGAGGTATTGCATTATACTTTTTGTGGTTATAGATGAAACGATCTGAGAATGGTTCTCGGATCATGTGGTTTCATCGAATAAAATTTTTAAATTCCACTGCACCGAACGACTAGTACGACTAGTCGTTCTTCGTCGTATCCGATACGACGATCACGCTTCCGTGATGCGCTTGAGGATAATTCCATATCCTTCAAGTGGTATCAGAGCCTTAGGTCGACGGTTTCGACTATGATTCGAAAAACGGAGGACGACTTGGGTTCGTTAAGGTCGCGAAATTTTTCATCGCATTTGATTTCGCAGATCTGTTTAGTAAATAAATTCGGCACTGTTTAAATTGTTTAAACACGAATTTAATACTTGGATTTTGTTCCCCATTAAATAAGGAAACCATAGGAACTGAGTTTACATAAATCGGATTTCGTATGCTCTAGATATGGTTGTTTTAATGAACATGTATGCACTGTTGCGGGAACTGTAGATCTGAACGTGATTAAAATGTTAATTACTGTTTAGAATTGCCTCGAAATGCGTGTAACATCACTTGGCTTCTGTCCTAAATCAAATTAGCAAACTATGAAAAATTGATTTTGTCTAATTTGGATTTAATATGATTGAGATATGCTAATTTTAGTAAGAAGGGGTCACTGCTGAAATTACAGTCCTAATCTAGAACCAAGTGATTGTCAATTAGTGAAATTAATCATGAAAAATATTTGTGAAATATTTGAAGATGATTATTTACATAATTGACTTGGCCTCAACCAATTAATTGATTAGATTTGATCTAAATCTTAATTGGAAACACATTCGTCAAACTTAATGTTTGATTGGTGATTGTCATTTAATCATTTAGTGAAATTAAATTGTTTAATTTCCTAGAATAATTGTGCATAAATATTTGTGAAATATTTGATGATAATTATTCCCTTAAATGACATTGCCTTAACCAATAATTGATTAAGATGTGATCTAAATCATAATTGGAAACCACAATCTTTCAAACTTGATGCTTGAATAGGATTTGGGAATTTGTCTAGCAAATTTCCTTATAATCAAAAATGTTTTGATTATTACTATATGGTACAATTTCGGTTGAAGAACCGATGATCATCTCAAGTACAAATTAATCAATTTGGCATTATCCTTTCCCGAGGCGGATATGGTGCCTAGTCGGAGAGCATTGGGGTTGCGGGTTGCAACGTATGTGGTCCGTCCCACTCTCGTCGGTACTGGCCATGACAGCGGGTAGGGCCGGGATAATGTCTGAGGGATTAAGATGTATTTTTTCTAATTATTAAAATTCGAATTAATACGTATTTTGAGATATTACCATATATGTATTCAAGTAAAATAATCAAGTTTGATTGATTGAATTGGATTGATAATTAATTTAATATGATTAAATTGATTATGTCCAATTGAAATACTCTAATATGATTAGAGCTAATAATTCCCTTGGAAGAATTAATTATGTGAATGTGATTCACGATAATTAATTAAAAATTTGAATATGATATGGAGGATCACATAAGTGACATCCATGGTCTCCCGTCAAGGCGAAGGGTTCCGTCGCCAGGGATTGTATGTAGGAGACGCCTGTCCGAAGTGACAGCTCCTGTATGCAAGCGCATCTGGATCGGGCTCTTTGCTTCTCGAAAGAGTAAGGCCATATACGTAGTGACCCCAATATCGGATCCTCATATTATTGGGGCGATATTGGATTGCGTATAGCGAGTACTATTCCTGTTGACGGTTGGTTCAATTAACGACGGGTCAACATCGCCTTAGGGGTGGTGGGCTCAGGTGTTAAAGACCGAATTGGGAAATGCAAGTTGGACTTGCAAAGCGGAATGTGTTCCCGCTTCTTTTTATCCGAGTTGTAGGTTCTCATATTATTGGGATGCAACAAAGATAAGGAAGGAGATCCCAAATCTTGCTTGAGATATAATGGTAAGTATATCTCTTACATTGAAAGTGATTAAGGGAATGAACTTTCAGTGTTGACAAGGCAAGACAACTTTGATATAAAAATCCTAAATCAAAGTAAAATATATATATATATATATACATCTATGCAAATTTCTTATTTCAGATAATCCTTCATTAAAACCCACTCAGTGAAATACTCAATAGTAACCAGTGAAATATCTTGGAATGGACTGATGATCCAGATATTGTACTTGCAATTGAACATATAATGTATGTGGTTGCAATATGCAAGTCTCCTCATACTAATGAGGAATGACAATTAAATAGATAATAGGACTACAACCCTAGGGTTTGTATGTCTCTATAGTCTTGGTATCATCAAATGTACTTTGGAAGTGACATGTTGATGATGATCATGATTGTCATATAATCCTTAATAAATCAATGAAGATTTTCTGGTATACATATGTGCTCTTGACATTTAATCATGAGTGACATGGTTCTCTGCATCATGTAGAATGGTAGCTCTATAAAGAGATGATGTATTCAAATTGTTTGAGTACCTACCTGAACCTATGTTTTATGAGTTTAGATGGATGTAGATGATGAGTGTCATTATTCTACTGTCTATACTCTAGTCATTCATGAAGCTTCATAGTATTCATATTGTGTGAATTTAATGAAGCATAAATAAATGTTGAAATACTCTTATTTTGAATTCTTTTGAATTTATTGTAAGAGATCCTTAATCTTAAGCAATGGTTGCTTATAGCTAAAGGGAGCGCAATGGAAGCATGGGTTGGACCCAAGAAAGAAGGAAAGTCAAAGAGTTGACTGGACTTCTGTAACTTCCATATGACATCCAAAGAGTTGGATGAATGCCAATACTCCAATAAATTGATGTGTTGATAGTATAACTATCAAGTCTGTCTAGAATCCTTAGAAAAGGACTCGGATGGAGCATCAGAATAATCTACATAAATCATTGATATTGACTTACTTATTGAATAAGATAAAGTCAAATAATTGTATCTCTATCTTCTGATGACATTTGCAATGGGTTGCATATGCTTTAGAAGACTGGAAAATTTTATCTTAAAGGTTTATAGTTATCCACGTGAATATTGATGCAATTGTTGCAACAATCTCTGTTGGATTAATAGACTTGTTAATTTCAGTGGGAGAGCCCTTAGTCTTAGAGAATGTCTCTATGATCTAGACATTAGAATACACCCATTGTTTGTTTCTAAATGTTGGAAATAAACATGAATTCTGAGATAGAACTATCATAAAGAGTTATGATGGATATATTTCAGATAGTAATCTAGTGGACTCCACTAAATTAGAAAATTAATGAATGGTTCATTAACATTTCTAAATACTGAAATTAAACCTTAAGATCAATAGGAGGATGAAGATCATTTGACAATGATCTAGCATCAAGCCTTGGACATTTGTCTATTGATTTGTTCAATAGACTAGTAAGAGATGAAACTTTAGAATGTCTAAAATTTCAAAACTTACATACTTATGAATATTGTATTCAAAAGGAAAAATGTCCAATACACCCTTCTTTGGGAATGGTGTAAGATGTCAAGGTATTCAGGATCTCATACATATTGATGTATGTGGATCATCTATATCATAGTAAACATTGTGGATATGTGATATCTATTGATGATTGTATGATATGAGATTTCTTCTCTTCACCTAAGAAACCTTTGAAATGTTCAAAGATTTCATTAATTTTGGTTTAGAACCAAAGTTTGAAGGAAGATAAAATGAATTTGATCTAATCTAAGTAGCAAGTACCTACTAGATAAATTCGAAGAATACCTTATGGAGATATGAATATCATTTCTATCTCAATCCTCCTAACACACCTTAACTCAAAAGAGTTATAGGTAGATACAGTTGGATCATGTGTGGCATGATCTTATCAATGTTGAATTTTAGCATAATTATCCCTTAGTTTCCAGGTATATATGTGTAGTAGAGACTACAATGTATATCCTTAATAAGGTTCCATGTATGTTGGAATCTAACAGTTGATAGTGTTGCTTCATTAGGAAAATAAAGGATGGTATTGGATACCTACTTTATGACCTTGAGATTCATAAAATATCTCATCTCTGAGAATGTGATTCTTAGAGGTTGGGACTCTTGAGAATCAAGATGAAAATGAAGTATAGGAACTCATTTAATCTTGAGAAGATAATGAGACTCCTAAAATTGGAAACTAAAAGGACAATTAAAGATGAAACACTAATACCTCTTCAAATGAGTTTGAGGATGGATTCCATGTGTTAGAGAAATCTGACAATGATCGAACTTCATGTGATGAAGCTTCTGAAGATCATAGCATGGATAGATGGATAGCAATAAAAGTCTAATGTAGACTTCATATACACGTGTTGTATATGGACCCTCGAGGATCCACCTATATGGGTAAGACCTGTAAAGGTGTAAATGGATCTTCAAGAGACAGGGAACCTGATGGGAAGGTAGAGATCTTCAAAGCACGGTTCGTAGCCATAAGCTACACACTGGAAGAGAAGACATTGCTTGCAATGAGACTTGCTCTTCGGTGACAATGCTTAAAACCGTCAGAATATTGCTAACCTTAGCTACACAACTTGACTATTGCATCTTTAAGATGAAAGTCAATATTGCATTCCTCTACGAATACCTCTTTGAGGATATTCACATGAAGTAGCCCCAGGGCTTCATGGTTGAGGAAAGCAAGATGTGCAAGCTAAGGAATCCATCTGAGGACTCAAATAAGCTTCTTGAAGTTGGACCATAAGATTTGATGAAATTATAAGTGTTATGATTTCAGATAGAATCTTGATGAGCCCTGTGAAGCTTAGTGGGAGTGCCTTTGTGTTCATCATGCTAAATGTAGATGATATCCTAATCATTTGGAATGATATAAGGATAATAATGAGTGTTTTATAGACTGGCTATTCCATATCTTGAAATATGATTTCAAAGATACCTCTTAGATCTTAGTTCTGAAGTTGTTCAGAAGCAAAGAGAAGAGGATATTGGGACTGTCACATTTATAGTACCCCTTGGACATATTCTATTCATAGAAATTCCAAGAAAGGCTTCCATCCCTTAAGATATGGTACTGACCTATCTAAAGGGATAGCACCTCAAAGAGTTGAGGAAGTGAATGCTGGAACTACTTGCCCTTGGGCATCAGTTCTGAGAAGCCAAGTGTGTGCTAGATGTGTACAAAAGCCTGGTGGCTGCCATGCAGTGGGAGTAGTAAACTGTTACTAGTCCTACTATGGAAATAAAACACTTGGTTGCAGTAACAACAAAATCTTCATAGATGACAAAATTTTTTGAGATAGTGATCTCAAAGTCTTATCTTCAAAAGTTTAAGACTTTATAGATAGTGATCTAAAAGGTCTTAACTAAAGATACCTTAGGAGATAGAGATCTCCAGAAATAAGGATATTCTTATAAGGATTATGAAAATACTGGTTATGATAATTGTTAAGCTGTAGTGTCAAGGACACTATAACTAACAAGATTGAGTATTAGTTGCATAAGATGCAACATTCGCATTGGATGCGAGCGCTGTTACTGGGGATATGCAAGTGCCGTAAAAGGACTTGGCATAGTCTCGCGGGAACAGAGTGACTGATCAGCTTACCTAGCTATTTTCTAAATAGCCTATGATTGTCACATGAGTGCGGGTTTAAATGATTAGCCCATTAATGGCTCTTTGGGCTAGTGGGAGATTGTTGGAAATACGAGCCCACGGCGAGCCATTATGCAATAAATGTTATTGCACATATCATTCCCTGATCTGAAATGAAGAATGAATAATTTGTATAATAGGTCCCTTAGTACAATTAGGGTTATGTACCATGGCCATCTTAATAATCATGCAGCTGTTGATTCAACTATTGAATCATAAAGGCTAGTGCTTGGATGAATATCTAAAGAGTTAGATTGAGGACTCATCAAGCACCGTCAAATAATTATTAAGAGATGATCTCCAGCCTGAGTAGGAGATGGCAATCCTATCTCTGAAGGCTGATATCTGACCGACCTCTTGATGCAGGTCCTCTGTATAGGAATAGAGATTCGGAGGTGTCAGATTAGTTAGGTCAAAGAGTTGACTTAACGAGATCGAGATAACCAAAGTCCTATATCGTATGCTGTCATGATATAGGCACGCATCCTCTGACCGGAGACAGATGTGTTGCTATATGTCTAAGTATGTACATTTGGCAGACCAATAGGTTGATGACCTAATCAAGGTCTATACACCGGCGCGCTGGTGTGCATATAAGGGCATATGAGTAGTACGATCTCTCAAAGGGATCATACAGGTTCAGTTACTGAACCGGAAGACATGAGCTCACTCATGAGATATTGGGAAGAATCAAATTCGATGCGCATGGTCGTCTCGCTTTGGAAGCTTGACTGAATTTGTAGGTTTGATATATACTTTTAGTATATGATCAAGACCTAGGTATGATATACACTTTTGGAAAGTGTATGATCGATACCAACTCCCAATGATCGAATGAGAAACTTACTGATAAAACCATGAAGTAGACTGTATAAAGTTGATCCGATACTTCGGGTTTAGTCTGAGTTTTCTAGTATGCAGGATGTACATGTATTAGGAATACCTGAGGGTGATTTGATCATAAACGATTGTATAACCATGACGCTTCCATTCCTAGGGAGTGATGAAACGGGTCTGGATTTTAGTGACTCCTCTTAGTAGAGAAGTGATCTGATCTTGGTCCAAGTGTTGGACATTGATCTGAATGTGATTCAGATACAATGAGAAGATTAGATTTACGGTCTTTATTTAATCAAGCATCTATGGGAGGCCCGCGATCTGGATTTGAGATATGATCTCAGTATCCATGTCACTATACATGGAACAATACAATCGCCCTGTCCTTATCTCCAAGTATCTGCGGAGAGATTGCATTATTCTTGAAGGGTTCAAGAATAATTCCATAAGATCTAAGCAATGAAGAAATAATGATTAAATGTGATTTAATCATCTTGATGTGTGAAGAAATTATCCAATTTAATTAAATGTGATTTAATTAATGTGGATAAGAATATTGTGGATAGAAATATCCAATTATTCATAATATATTATAAATGTGATTTATAATGTATTAGAGAGAGCTAATTATAATTTATATGTGTTGGTTAATTATTATGTGTATTGGATACACATTGTGTAATTAATTAACAATATGAATTATATGTTGTTTTGGGTTGCGAATATGATTCACAATTTTTTCCATGGCAAGAATGCAATATTCTCAAAGATAATTGTGAATTATTTTTTTGGAGAATAAAACCCAATAAATTTGTTGCAAATAAATAAGAGAGAAAAAAATCAAGGAGATATGCAATCTCATGGGAATCCATGAGATTGCCTCCTTGGACTCCCATAGTGGGCGGCACACCATTCCTATATGGAATGGGTGGCCGTCCAACATGGAAGGTGCATGGAGATGAAATCTCCATGCACATTCTCTCCTTATTTGTTGGGTTGATTTAGGACTAAATTATATTTGATTTTTTCAAATATATTTTAACCTAAATTTGTTGCTTTTGACAACAATAATCTTGGCCATTGGATTGACACAAATCAATCTCATCCATTGATTTTTTGTGTCCCATGGATTGAGATCCATGGATCCCAAAATCCTATAAATAGAGAGGCATTCTATGCTCTCTAAATATATGTAATATTGGAGCCCTCTCTCTCCCTCATTTCTTCATACACGCCAGCCCTCTCTCCCTCTCTTGTTGGTGGCCGTCCACCATACCCTAGAGAAGGGAATCGTCGTCGCCATCGCCACCGCGCTACCGCTTCGATGTTCTTCGGTTTCTCCGTCTTCTTGGTGTGCTACGCCCACGAAGGAGACGTTAGATCTCGTGTGACGAGATCAGGAGCAACCACGCTTGGATCAACTTCTTGGATTGCGAGGACAACGCGGTTCATCCCCGCGCTCGCAAGCAGTCTCGCCGATGATCGGACTTGAGACAGGAGGTCTCTTCTTTTAGAGACTCGATCAACCACGCTTCAAGAGGTATTGCATTATACTTGTTGTGGTTATAGATGAAACGATCTGAGAATGGTTCTCGGATCATGTGGTTTCATCGAATAAAATTTTTTAAATTCCACTGCACCGAACAACTAGTACGACTAGTCGTTCTTCGTCGTATCCGATACGACGATCACGCTTCCGTGATGCACTTGAGGATAATTCCATATCCTTCAAGTGGTATCAGAGCCTTAGGTCGACGGTTTCGACTATGATTCAAAAAACCGAGGACGACTTGGGTTCGTTAAGGTCGCGAATTTTTTCATCGCATTTGATTTCGCAGATCTGTTTAGTAAATAAATTCGGCACTGTTTAAATTGTTTAAACACGAATTTAATACTTGGATTTTGTTCCCCATTAAATAAGGAAACCATAGGAACTGAGTTTACGAAAATCGGATTTCGTATGCTCTAGATATGGTTGTTTTAATGAACATGTATGCACTGTTGCGGGAACTGTAGATCTGAACGTGATTAAAATGTTAATTACTGTTTAGAATTGCCTCGAAATGCGTGTAACATCACTTGGCTTCTGTCCTAAATCAAATTAGCAAACTATGAAAAATTGATTTTGTCTAATTTGGATTTAATATGATTGAGATATGCTAATTTTAGTAAGAAGGGGTCACTGCTGAAATTACAGTCCTAATCTAGAACCAAGTGATTGTCAATTAGTGAAATTAATCATGAAAAATATTTGTGAAATATTTGAAGATGATTATTTACATAATTGACTTGGCCTCAACCAATTAATTGATTAGATTTGATCTAAATCTTAATTGGAAACACATTCGTCAAACCTAATGTTTGATTGGTGATTGTCATTTAATCATTTAGTGAAATTAAATTGTTTAATTTCCTAGAATAATTGTGCATAAATATTTGTGAAATATTTGATGATAATTATTCCCTTAAATGATATTGCCTTAACCAATAATTGATTAAGATGTGATCTAAATCATAATTGGAAACCACAATCTTTCAAACTTGATGCTTGAATAGGATTTGGGAATTTGTCTAGCAAATTTCCTTATAATAAAAAATGTTTTGATTATTACTATATGGTACAATTTCGGTTGAAGAACCGATGATCATCTCAAGTACAAATTAATCAATTTGGCATTATCCTTTCCCGAGGCGGATATGGTGCCTAGTCGGAGAGCATTGGGGTTGCGGGTTGCAAAGTATGTGGTCCGTCCCACTCTCGTCGGTACTGGCCATGACAGCGGGTAGGGCCGGGATAATGTCTGAGGGATTAAGATGTATTTTTTCTAATTATTAAAATTCGAATTAATACGTATTTTGAGATATTACCATATATGTATTCAAGTAAAATAATCAAGTTTGATTGATTGAATTGGATTGATAATTAATTTAATATGATTAAATTGATTATGTCCAATTGAAATACTCTAATATGATTAGAGCTAATAATTCCCTTGGAAGAATTAATTATGTGAATGTGATTCACGATAATTAATTAAAAATTTGAATATGATATGGAGGATCACATAAGTGACATCCATGGTCTCCCGTCAAGGCGAAAGGTTCCGTCGCCAGGGATTGTATGT
The DNA here is from genome assembly GCA_037367405.1 of Ottelia alismoides. Lineage (NCBI taxonomy): Eukaryota > Viridiplantae > Streptophyta > Magnoliopsida > Alismatales > Hydrocharitaceae > Ottelia > Ottelia alismoides. The sequence continues at coordinate 261,340 of JAZKJV010003446.1, read as the reverse complement.
AGGAGACGCCTGTCCGAAGTGACAGCTCCTGTATGCAAGCGCATCTGGATCGGGCTCTTTGCTTCTCGAAAGAGTAAGGCCATATACGTAGTGACCCCAATATCGGATCCTCATATTATTGGGGCGATATTGGATTGCGTATAGCGAGTACTATTCCTGTTGACGGTTGGTTCAATTAACGACGGGTCAACATCGCCTTAGGGGTGGTGGGCTCGGGTGTTAAAGACCGAATTGGGAAATGCAAGTTGGACTTGCAAAGCGGAATGTGTTCCCGCTTCTTTTTATCCGAGTTGTAGGTTCTCATATTATTGGGATGCAACAAAGATAAGGAAGGAGATCCCAAATCTTGCTTGAGATATAATGGTAAGTATATCTCTTACATTGAAAGTGATTAAGGGAATGAACTTTCAGTGTTGACAAGGCAAGACAACTTTGATATAAAAATCCTAAATCAAAGTAAAATATATATATATACATCTATGCAAATTTCTTATTTCAGATAATCCTTCATTAAAACCCACTCAATGAAATACTCAATAGTAACCAGTGAAATATCTTGGAATGGACTCATGATCCAGATATTGTACTTGCAATTGAACATATAATGTATGTGGTTGCAATATGCAAGTCTCCTCATACTAATGAGGAATGAAAATTAAATAGATAATAGGACTACAACCCTAGGGTTTGTATGTCTCTATAGTCTTGGTATCATCAAATGTACTTTGGAAGTGACATGTTGATGATGATCATGATTGTCATATAATCCTTAATAAATCAATGAAGATTTTCTGGTATACATATGTGCTCTTGTTGATGATGATCATGATTGTCATATAATCCTTAATAAATCAATGAAGATTTTCTGGTATACATATGTGCTCTTGACATTTAATCATGAGTGACATGGTTCTCTGCATCATGTAGAATGGTAGCTCTATAAAGAGATGATGTATTCAAATTGTTTGAGTACCTACCTGAACCTATGTTTTATGAGTTTAGATGGATGTAGATGATGAGTGTCATTATTCTACTGTCTATACTCTAGTCATTCATGAAGCTTCATAGTATTCATATTGTGTGAATTTAATGAAGCATAAATAAATGTTGAAATACTCTTATTTTGAATTCTTTTGAATTTATTGTAAGAGATCCTTAATCTTAAGCAATGGTTGCTTATAGCTAAAGGGAGCGCAATGGAAGCATGGGTTGGACCCAAGAAAGAAGGAAAGTCAAAGAGTTGACTGGACTTCTGTAACTTCCATATGACATCCAAAGAGTTGGATGAATGCCAATACTCCAATAAATTGATGTGTTGATAGTATAACTATCAAGTCTGTCTAGAATCCTTAGAAAAGGACTCGGATGGAGCATCAGAATAATTTACATAAATCATTGATATTGACTTACTTATTGAATAAGATAAAGTCAAATAATTGTATCTCTATCTTCTGATGACATTTGCAATGGGTTGCATATGCTTTAGAAGACTGGAAAATTTTATCTTAAAGGTTTATAGTTATCCACGTGAATATTGATGCAATTGTTGCAACAATCTCTGTTGGATTAATAGACTTGTTAATTTCAGTGGGAGAGCCCTTAGTCTTAGAGAATGTCTCTATGATCTAGACATTAGAATACACTCATTGTTTGTTTCTAAATGTTGGAAATAAACATGAATTCTGAGATAGAACTATCATAAAGAGTTATGATGGATATATTTCAGATAGTAATCTAGTGGACTCCACTAAATTAGAAAATTAATGAATGGTTCATTAACATTTCTAAATACTGAAATTAAACCTTAAGATCAATAGGAGGATGAAGATCATTTGACAATGATCTAGCATCAAGCCTTGGACATTTGTCTATTGATTTGTTCAATAGACTAGTAAGAGATGAAACTTTAGAATGTCTAAAATTTCAAAACTTACATACTTATGAATATTGTATTCAAAAGGAAAAATGTCCAATACACCCTTCTTTGGGAATGGTGTAAGATGTCAAGGTATTCAGGATCTCATACATATTGATGTATGTGGATCATCTATATCATAGTAAACATTGTGGATATGTGATATCTATTGATGATTGTATGATATGAGATTTCTTCTCTTCACCTAAGAAACCTATGAAATGTTCAAAGATTTCATTAATTTTGGTTTAGAACCAAAGTTTGAAGGAAGATAAAATGAATTTGATCTAATCTAAGTAGCAAGTACCTACTAGATAAATTCGAAGAATACCTTATGGAGATATGAATATCATTTCTATCTCAATCCTCCTAACACACCTTAACTCAAAAGAGTTATAGGTAGATACAGTTGGATCATGTGTGACATGATCTTATCAATGTTGAATTTTAGCATAATTATCCCTTAGTTTCCAGGTATATATGTGTAGTAGAGACTACAATGTATATCCTTAATAAGGTTCCATGTATGTTGGAATCTAACACTTGATAGTGTTGCTTCATTAGGAAAATAAAGGATGGTATTGGATACCTACTTTATGACCTTGAGATTCTTAAAATATCTCATCTCCGAGAATGTGATTCTTAGAGGTTGAGACTCTTGAGAATCAAGATGAAAATGAAGTATAGGAACTCATTTAATCTTGAGAAGATAATGAGACTCCTGAAATTGGAAACTAAAAGGACAATTAAAGATGAAACACTAATACCTCTTCAAATGAGTTTGAGGATGGATTCCATGTGTTAGAGAAATCTGACAATGATCGAACTTCATGTGATGAAGCTTCTGAAGATCGTAGCATGGATAGATGGATAGCAATAAAAGTCTAATGTAGACTTCATATAAACGTGTTGTATATGGACCCTCGAGGATCCACCTATATTGGTAAGACCTGTAAAGGTGTAAATGGATCTTCAAGAGACAGGGAACCTGATGGGAAGGTAGAGATCTTCAAAGCACGGTTCGTAGCCATAAGCTACACACTGGAAGAGAAGACATTGCTTGCAATGAGACTTGCTCTTCGGTGACAATGCTTAAAACCGTCAGAATATTGCTAACCTTAGCTACACAACTTGACTATTGCATCTTTAAGATGAAAGTCAATATTTAATTCCTCTACGAATACCTCTTTGAGGATATTCACATGAAGTAGCCCCAGGGCTTCATGGTTGAGGAAAGCAAGATGTGCAAGCTAAGGAATCCATCTGAGGACTCAAATAAGCTTCTTGAAGTTGGACCATAAGATTTGATGAAATTATAAGTGTTATGATTTCAGATAGAATCTTGATGAGCCCTGTGAAGCTTAGTGGGAGTGCCTTTGTGTTCATCATGCTAAATGTAGATGATATCCTAATCATTTGGAATGATATAAGGATAATAATGAGTGTTTTATAGACTGGCTATTCCATATCTTGAAATATGATTTCAAAGATACCTCTTAGATCTTAGTTCTGAAGTTGTTCAGAAGCAAAGAGAAGAGGATATTGGGACTGTCACATTTATAGTACACCTTGGCCATATTCTATTCATAGAAATTCCAAGAAAGGCTTCCATCCCTTAAGATATGGTACTGACCTATCTAAAGGGATAGCACCACAAAGAGTTGAGGAAGTGAATGCTGGAACTACTTGCCCTTGGGCATCAGTTCTGAGAAGCCAAGTGTGTGCTAGATGTGTACAAAAGCCAGGTGGCTGCCATGCAGTGGGTGTAGTAAACTGTTACTAGTCCTACTATGGAAATAAAACACTTGGTTGCAGTAACAACAAAATCTTCATAGATGACAAAATTTTTTGAGATAGTGATCTCAAAGTCTTATCTTCAAAAGTTTAAGACTTTATAGATAGTGATCTAAAAGGTCTTAACTAAATATACCTTAGAAGATAGAGATCTCCAGAAATAAGGATATTCTTATAAGGATTATGGAAATACTGGTTATGATAATTGTTAAGCTGTAGTGTCAAGGACACTATAACTAACAAGATTGAGTATTAGTTGCATAAGATGCAACATTCGCATTGGATGCGAGCGCTGTTACTGGGGATATGCAAGTGCCGTAAAAGGACTTGGCATAGTCTCGCGGGAACAGAGTGACTGATCAGCTTACCTAGCTATTTTCTAAATAGCCTATGATTGTCACATGAGTGCGGGTTTAAATGATTAGCCCATTAATGGCTCTTTGGGCTAGTGGGAGATTGTTGGAAATGCGAGCCCACGGCGAGCCATTATGCAATAAATGTTATTGCACATATCATTCCCTGATCTGAAATGAAGAATGAATAATTTGTATAATAGGTCCCTTAGTACAATTAGGGTTATGTACCATGGCCATCTTAATAATCATGCAGCTGTTTATTCAACTATTGAATCATAAAGGCTGGTGCTTGGATGAATATCTAAAGAGTTAGATTGAGGACTCATCAAGCACCGTCAAATAATTATTAAGAGATGATCTCCAGCCTGAGTAGGAGATGGCAATCCTATCTCTGAAGGCTGATATCTGACCGACCTCTTGATGCAGGTCCTCTGCATAGGAATAGAGATTCAGAGGTGTCAGATTAGTTAGGTCAAAGAGTTGACTTAACGAGATCGAGATAACCAAAGTCCTATATCGTATGCTGTCATGATATAGGCACGCATCCTCTGACCGGAGACAGATGTGTTGCTATATGTCTAAGTATGTACATTTGGCAGACCAATAGGTTGATGACCTAATCAAGGTCTATACACCGGCGCGCTGGTGTGCATATAAGGGCATATGAGTAATACGATCTCTCAAAGGGATCATACAGGTTCAGTTACTAAACCGGAAGACATGAGCTCACTCATGAGATATTGGGAAGAATCAAATTCCATGCGCATGGTCGTCTCGCTTTGGAAGCTTGACTGAATTTGTAGGTTTGATATATACTTTTAGTATATGATCAAGACCTAGGTATGATATACACTTTTGGAAAGTGTATGATCGATACCAACTCCCAATGATCGAATGAGAAACTTACTGATAAAACCATGAAGTAGACAGTATAAAGTTGATCCGATACTTCGGGTTTAGTCTAAGTTTTCTAGTATGCAGGATGTACATGTATTAGGAATACCTGAGGGTGATTTGATCATAAACGATTGTATAACCATGACGCTTCCATTCCTAGGGAGTGATGAAACGGGTCTGGATTTTAGTGACTCCTCTCAGTAGAGAAGTGATCTGATCTTGGTCCAAGTGTTGGACATTGATCTGAATGTGATTCAGATACAACGAGAAGATTAGATTTACGGTCTTGATTTAATCAAGCATCTATGGGAGGCCCGCGATCTGGATTTGAGATATGATCTCAATATCCATGTCACTATACGTGGAACAATACAATCGCCCTATCCTTATCTCCAAGTATCTGCGGAGAGATTGCATTATTCTTGAAGGGTTCAAGAATAATTCCATAAGATCTAAGCAATGAAGAAATAATGATTAAATGTGATTTAATCATCTTGATGTGTGAAGAAATTATCCAATTTAATTAAATGTGATTTAATTAATGTGGATAAGAATAATGTGGATAGAAATATCCAATTATTCATAATATATTATAAATGTGATTTATAATGTATTAGAGAGAGCTAATTATAATTTATATGTGTTGGTTAATTATTATGTGTATTGGATACACATTGTGTAATTAATTAACAATATGAATTATATGTTGTTTTGGGTTGTGAATATGATTCACAATTTTTTCCATGGCAAGAATGCAATATTCTCAAAGATAATTGTGAATTATTTTTTTGGAGAATAAAACCCAATAAATTTGTTGCAAATAAATAAGAGAGAAAAAAATCAAGGAGATATGCAATCTCATGGGAATCCATGAGATTGCCTCCTTGGACTCCCATAGTGGGCGGCACACCATTCCTATATGGAATGGGTGGCCGTCCAACATGGAAGGTGCATGGAGATGAAATCTCCATGCACATTCTCTCCTTATTTGTTGGGTTGATTTAGGACTAAATTATATTTGATTTTTTCAAATATATTTTAACCTAAATTTGTTGCTTTTGACAACAACAATCTTGGCCATTGGATTGACACAAATCAATCTCATCCATTGATTTTATGTGTCCCATGGATTGAGATCCATGGATCCCAAAACCCTATAAATAGAGAGGCATTCTATGCTCTCTAAATATATGTAATATTGGAGCTCTCTCTCTCTCCCTCATTTCTTCATACATGCCAGCCCTCTCTCCCTCTCTTGTTGGTGGCCGTCCACCATACCCTAGAGAAGGGAATCGTCGTCGCCATCGCCACCGCACTACCGCTTCGACGTTCTTCAGTTTCTCTGTCTTCTTGGTGTGCTACGCCCACGAAGGAGACGTTAGATCTCGTGTGACGAGATCAGGACCAACCACGCTTGGATCAACTTCTTGGATTGCGAGGACAACGCGGTTCATCCCCGCGCTCGCAAGCAGTCTCGCCGATGATCGGACTTGAGACAGGAGGTCTCTTCTTTTAGAGATTCGATCAACCACGCTTCAAGAGGTATTGCATTATACTTGTTGTGGTTATAGATGAAACGATCTAAGAATGGTTCTCGGATCATGTGGTTTCATCGAATAAAATTTTTTAAATTCCGCTGCACCGAACAACTAGTACGACTAGTCGTTCTTCGTCGTATCCGATACGACGATCACGCTTCCTTGATGCGCTTGAGGATAATTCCATATCCTTCAAGGACCGTGTCGAAGAAGATGGTGGCGCAGATCTCCTGAAGGTGGCGACGCAGTTGAGGCGGAGTTGGCGAAGAAGTCGGTCGTGGGAGAAGGCTGGAGACGTGGTTGTCGATGGCGAAGATGGCCGGTGGGCGTAGCTCCTCCAGGCGTCGGGTGAGGCAAGTTGTCAGAGACAAAGCGGTGTGGCGGAGAAGCGTAGTGGCGGGGGTATCATCGTCGTCGGCTCGACACAGCAGTGGAGCTCGGCAGTTCGCGACGGAGGGGCGCGTCTGCAACGACCACCAGAGGTAGCCGGACCTCGCTGATGACGGAGGGCGGGCTGTCACCACCGCCCTCTCGAAGCTTCAATCGGCGAATCAGGAGGCCGGTGGCGTCGGTTTTCTTAAATAGGATGCGAGCGGCTGGCGGCGCAAGATGCGAGGGCGGCGGTTGCGGAAGGGCGTTGGATGGCGCGGAGATAATGGAGCGGCCGTTGCGCGACGCGGGGGAGGCGGTTGGCGAGATCGTCGGCGGAGGTTACGGAGGGGAAGGGCCCGGGAAGAGGACGAAAGGCTGGGGCCGTTCGATCAAGCGAGATCGAACGGCCACGCTGTGGCCGCGTGTCGGAGAGCTGTGAGAAGTGCTGGGCACGTGCGGAGCACGTGCCTGTGTGGCACGTGCCACGCACATGCGTGGCTTTTAATTTTTTTTTTAAAAAAAAACGATATTAATAAAGCTCAAAAACCTCTGACACGTGGCGGCCTCTGGGGTTGCCACGTGTCTGCTCCAGATAAATCGAAAAATAATTGTTTTGTAAAATCAAAAAGAAATAGTAAACGACCTCGGATCGAAAAAGTTTCTTCATGAAAATTGCTCATCTCGACGCGATCTACAACTTTCATGAAGACATCAAAGCCAAATTCAGTCAAATGTAAAAAGTGATTTTTTGGGGTATCCCATGTACATAGAATACCTTGATTTTTGGTTTTCTAATTTTTTATCATTTTTTTAACAAGATGAAAAATCCGGAAAAATATGGGAAAATCAAAGATGAGAAAAAGACACCTTAATCTAATTTTTTGGATTTTTATAAATTAAGAAAATATATACATAAAATATAGGTCAGAAAACCGCGAAAATATACAATGTACACAAAGAGGCCCAAAACCCAACTTTCACATACGAGCTTCGATTCACTTGAACTTGGTCTTGTTTTGAAGGTAATTGAATGTGCATTAGTTCAAAAGTGAGTAGGATCAAATCGTATATTGGATGGGGAAGATATGGGGCTTTTAGTCCGAAAATCCTGAAACTAGGGTTTGGGTTTTTGGTCCACTTAACAGGGTTAGTGATTTTTTTGTATTTTTCACTTATTCTTGTTAGTGATGTGTACTCAGTGGAGGGGGTTTTGGGTTATGCGGTGTTAGCATGAAGGAGTTAAAAATGGGGGAAGTTAGGCTATTTACAGGTCAACTTTGGCTTGGATTTTTGGCTTTTATTTTGTGCAGAAATTATGGATAAAATGCCATTTTTATGAAAACATGCATGAATGCTAATTATGCAGAATAAATACAAATATGCTGTTGATTTTTAGGGACTTAAGCTTAATAAATAAGATCTAGAGTGATGAATCCGAGATTCATCAGAGACATGAGCTCACTCATGAGGTATTGGGACTGAACAAATTCCATGCATGGTCATCATGCTTTGGAAGCATGACATGAATTTGAAGGTAAGATATATGCTTTGTGAAAGCATATGATCTATACAAAATCCCAATGACCAAGATTAAGAAACTTAATGATCTAACCCTGAAGATGACAATGAAAAAATGATCTTTATCTTCAGAATGATCATAGGTTTTCCAGTATGCAAGATGTACATGTATTGGGAATACTTGAGGGTGATGTGATCATATACGATTGTATAACCATGATGCTTCCATTCCGAGGGAGTGATGAAACAGGTTTGGATTTTAGTGACTCCTCTCATTAGAGAAGTGACCTAATCTTAGTCCATGAACTGGACATTGATCTGAATAAGATTCAGATGCAATGAGAAAATTAGGTCTACGGTCTTGATTTGATCAAGCATCAGTGGGAGGTCCATGGGATCTGGATTTGAGATATGATCTCAACATCTAAGTCACTATACGTGGAACAATACAATCGCCTTATCTCCAAGTATCTGAGGAGAGATCCCATTACTCTTGAAGGGTTCGAGAATAATTCCATAAAATCTAAGCAATGAAGAAATGGTGATTAAATGTGATTTAATCATATTAATGTGTGAAGAAATTATCCAATGTAATTAAATATGATTTAATTAATATGGATAAGAATAATGTGGATAGAAATATCCAATTATTCATAATATATTATAAATATGATTTATAATGTATTAGAGAGAGCTAATTATAATTTATATGTGTTGATCAATTATTATGTGTATTGGATACACATTGTGTAATTAATTGACAATGTAAATTGTATGTTGTTTTGGGTTGTGAATATGATTCACAATTTTTCCATGGCAAGATTGCAATATTCTCTAATATAATTGTGAATTATTTTTGAAGAATAAAACCCAACAAAATTTGTTGCAAATAAATAAAGAGAAGATTTCCATGGAGATATGCAATCTCATGAATTATCATGAGATAGCCCTCCATATGGAAAGTTTGGGCGGCACCCTATTCCTAATAGGAATGGGTGGCCGTCCACATGGAAGGTACATGGAGATGAAATCTCCATGTATTTTCTCTCCTTATTTGTTGGTTTAATTTAGGACTAATTTATATTTGATTTTGTCAAATATATTTTAATCCAAATTTGTTGTTTTTAACAACAATCTTGGCCATTGGATTGACATAAATCAATCTCACCCATTGATTTTATATGTCCAATGGATTGAGATCCATGGATCCCAAAACCTCATAAATAGAGAGGCATACCATGCTCTCTCTCTTTACATGCAATTTTGGAGCTCTCTCTCTCTCTCTCTCTCTCTCTCTTTCTTCATACACGACAACCCTCTCTCCCTCTATTTTTGGTGGTCGTCCACCATACCCTAGAGGAGAGAATCGTCGACGCTCTCGCCACTGCGTCGCCGCTTCGACGTTCTTAAGTTCTCCATCTTCTTGGAGTGCTGCACTCACAAAGGAGATGTTCGATCTCGTGCGATGAGATCAGGAGCAACTACGCTTGGATCAACTTCTTGGATTGCGAGGACAATGTGGTTCATCCCCACTCTCGCAAGCGGTCTCACCGACGATCGGACTTGAGACAGGAGGTCTCTTCTCTTAGAGACTCGATCAACCACACTTCAAGAGGTATTGCATTATATTTTTTGTGGTTTTAGATGAAACGATCCGAGAATCGTTCTTGGATCATGTGGTTTCATCACATGAAAAATTTTAAATTCCGCTGCTCAGAACAACTAGTACGACTGGTCGTTCTTCGTCGTATCCGATACGACGATCACGCTTCCGTGATGCGCTTAAGGATAATTCCATATCCTTCACTTCGACCTCCAGCTATTTAAGAGTAGCACTGCCCCCGATCACCCTCATCCGCCATTATCGCCTAAATGAGGAGAAGCTCGATGGTGACAGCCCCAGCTTCTCCCCCTTCCCTCCGGCGAGGTCCAAGACTCCTGGCCTCGTTGAAGCCCTGTGGTGGTTCTATACCCTCTGTTGCTTCCTCTGCTTTGGCTATCGTTGTCGTTAAGCCAACGATGCCCCGACAACCATGACTTCATCGACAACCACGTCCATCTTCCCCAATATCTATACTCCAACAACCTATCCAACGTCGCCGCCTCTTCACCGAATGATCTCCAATGCCTCCGCAACGCCGTCTTCATCCTCCGCCTCCGAGCCTTCGTCTCCATCAGCCAACGCAATGCCATCGATCATCTCCAACCCACGCACCGACAACAAAGCTCATCCCTGCCCCCTTCTCTGATGTTCTTCAAAGACCAGCTGTCGCCCCTCCGCCTCTCGCAAGTCGCCGGCCGGCCACAACACCCGAGACCCCAGCACGTGCGAGGCACGTGCATGGGGGACGTCAGCAGCATCAGTGCCCCGGGGTCACGTGCCCCGTAGCAAATTTCTAAGGAGCCCCTGGAGTTCCTACAATCTACACCACAGTCCAAGGGTCACGTGCATAGCACGTGACCACTTGGTGATTTTTTAGAAGGGCCCCCAGTATTATCCATATTCACGCGTCAACCCCTGCCAACCAGAGGTCACATGCTCTGCCATGATCCTCTGGAAATTTTGCAGAAAGACCCAGGCACTTAGTGGTATTTACAAATAAGCTCCCAACTGCATTTATTTTTTATATTTATCTTAATTTGTTATTGCATTTATATCCCTGTGTTCCCCTGTGTTTTCTGACTATTCTACGCATCATTTTATTTATCCAAAAATAGAATTTTTTTGTCAATTAATTTTCTACGTTTTGACATATTGTGGGCATTTTTGTGATTGATGGTTAATTAATAATTAATTATTTTGTGGAAAATTGCATATTTTACACAGTTTGTGCTCTGAAATTTGTATATGGTTAACTGTTGCTCTAAAAATTCCCGCAAAATCACATTTTGTAGAATTAATTGTGCTTGACATTGTGCCCAAAAAGATTTGCATTTGCATGCATAGTTTGCCCTGTAAAAATCATTTTGCATATTTCAGTGTTTGATTTTTAATAGGTACTAAATCTCACATTTTCGAGGTTTAGGATTTTTAATAGGTACTAAATTTTAATAGGTACTAAATCAAAGCAAGCCCTAATCCTCCCCGATTTCGTATCCCTCAAATTTCTCCATCTACTATCTTCGACCTACAGATATTTAAGAGTAGCGCCGCCCACGATCACCATCATCTGTCGTTATCGCCTAAACGAGGAGAAGCTCGGTGGTGACATCCCGAGCTTCTCCCCCTTCCCTCCGGCGAGGTCCGAGGCTCCCGGCCTCGTTGAAGCCTTGTAGTGGTTCTATACCCTCTGCTGCTTCCTTTGCTGCAGCTATCATTTCTGTTGAGCCAACGACGCCCTGAAAACCATGACTTCATCGACAACCATGTCCATCTTCCCCAACATCCATACTCTATCAAACTATCCAACGTCCCCGCCTCTTCACCGAACGATCTCCAACGCTTCCGCAACGTCGTCTTCAACCTCCGCCTCCGAGCCTTCGTCTCCATCAGCCAACGCAACGTCGTCAACCATCTCCGAGCCACGCACCGACAACGAAGCTCATCCCCACCACCTTCTCTAACATTCTTCAAAGACCAGTTGCTGCCCCTCCGCCTCTCGCAAGTCGCCGGCCGGGCACAACGCCCGAAATCCCAGCACGTGCAAGGCACGTGCGCAGGGGACGTCAGCAACAGGAATGCCCTGGGGTCACGTGCCCGCACGTGCCCCATGGGCAAATTTCTAAGAAGCCCCCGGAGTTCCTACAGTCTACACCACAGTCCAAGGGTCACGTGCATAGGACGTGACCACTTGGTGATTTTTTAGAAGGGCCCCCGGCATTATCCATATTCATGCATCAGCCCCCGCCAGCCAGAGGGCACGTGCCCCACACGTGATCCTCTGGCAATTTTGTAGAAAGACCTAGGTACTTAGTGGTATTTACAAATAAGCCCCCAATTGCATTTATTTTTTATATTTATCTTATTTTGTTATTGCAGTTATATCCCTATGTTCCCCTGTGTTTTCTGACTATTCTCCCCATCATTTTATTTATCCAAAAATAGCATTTTATTTGTCAATTAATTTCTATGTTTTGACATATTATGGAAATTTTTGTGATTGATGGTTAATTAATAATTAATTATTCTGTGGAAAATTTCATATTTTACCCAGTTTGTGCTATGGAATTTGTATTTGGTTAACTATTGCTCTAAAAATTCCCGAAAAAAACATATATTGTAGAATTAATTGTGCTTGACATTGTACCCAAAATGATTTGATTTGCATGCAAAGTTTGCCCTATAAAAATTATTTTGCATATTTCAGTATTTGATTTTTAATTGGTACTAAATCTCACATTTTCGAAGTTTAGGATTTTTCTGAGATCAATCACCTAGTGACAGATCTTAGATAATTTTGGTCCTTGAAAATAAGTAGGTTTAGTATTTATCATAATTAAATATTGAAATTCATTTTGATTGCATTTATAAATTCATAAAAAATTCTTACTGCATCCAAAAAATCCAAAAAATCTACAATGCATTCATTTCATCATATTTTCCATTGTGGCCAAATTTCATATTTTTTCGGACATTATTTGAGTATAATTTTCATTTTAGTCCCTAAAATAGGCCAAAATTACATTTTGCATCCTTTATTGCATTAAAAATTCCAAAAAAAAGATCGCCTCGAAAATCACGCACGAGTTTTGATAGACATAACTCTAGGCTGTTCCTTTACCTCCTTGTATTCGACATTGGGACTTACCCAAGTAAAATAAACATAAAACCGCATTCATTAAAATCGACAAATATTATTGTGTGGTTATTTTCTTGACCGATTCCGATTGCCACCAACGACAAAAATCATCATTATTTTTCAAAGAACGATGAATAAATACATCTTCTTAACACGTGCTTTTCAGACTCGTTAGTGCACCATGGGACGGTTCTTATTCTTTTGCTTAAACACATGGCGTCACCTAGTAGCCCGATGACGGTTCAACGATCGACGATGCTGATTAGATCGCTGGGTGTGATCTGACAGTTGATGTGCGGAGGATTAGATGACCCCAAATTGATCTGGGGCTCCTCCCCAGATCGGACGGTGGTTGCTCCCTATGAAGAACAGGGAAGAACTTGTCTTCCCCGAGCTTCGTCCATCAATTTCTTCCTCCACCAGCATTCTTCTCCTATCTTTTCTGGTTCTACATAACTAGAGAGGTTGTCAATATCCGCTAATGGTCACTAGAAGGTCCAGGACCCCATGGAGAGGCCTGGTGAGCTCGAGGAAGATGAACGATCTGGGAATCTTCAGCTAAAGTCGATTTGAGCACAGGAAGGCTCTATTGCGCTTCTGGCCTACATAGACAACACACAAGCCTGAGGGCAAAGTGCCTCAGCCAAAAAGAGAGGGGAATGGAAGTGTGGATGGATCAGATGGAGGATCTTCGACGAGCGAAGAAGGAGGGGATACGGTGGGCCAGATCAGGGGTTGATCTGGTGGAGTAAAGCGTAGGGGATGAAGTAGAAGAATTGAGGAAGGTCGTAAGGGTGGAAGGAGTGGTGGAAAAAGAGCGTACGACAATGAAACAAAGGGTGGCCGAAGCTGAGCTCCGACGAGGTACCTAAGTTAACATAAACTAATTAAATAATCAAAACAAGAAATAAATAACATAAAATTAAACCTAAGACTAATTCTAACCTAGATAAAGTTAAATGGCGCAACTCTTACCTGCCAGTGAGGCAGGGAGCAGAGGTTGCTGACAAAAACCTCCTAGGTGCATCTCCTCCTCCTCCAACCGTCGTGGAAGTTCAGGGAACATCCCCCTGTTGCGAGGATGCACTTAAGGCTGAGACCCAAGGGTTTTAGGGTTTGGAAGATGATCAATGAGGAAATGGACGGAGGAGATTTTTATTTAAAGACATTAATGGGAACCCTTATTGACTAGCTAATTGGAAGAAATCGACGCTATATATAAGGGATCTAAATGGCTGGCATGGATCATGGAACATCAAAGATCTTTATTGTACAGAGATCGAGGGAGATAGATCGACAGATCAAGCAAGATTTATGGATGAAAATGCGAGAAACGACACTTCTGACAAGTAAGAAGATTTGAAGGCTGAGTTGACTGGGAGTCAACAGGTGCGACATGATTGGGCTACGTCAACTGCATACGGACAAAATAGTCCAAATATTAAAAATTGAATAATTAAAAATAGTAAATGATTTTATTAATTTAAAATAAAAAATGTTTATTATTTTATGTAGTATTTTATTATGATTTTATTTATTTTTTGGCGCTATTTATAACAAATTAATTATTTGGGGAGTATTTATAGGTATATTCATATATATTTTTACTATTTTTTATTTTTTGTATATTTTATATTATTATTATTATTTTATTATGTTATTTTACATATTTACAACTTATTTTTATATACACAAATATATTTTTGTTATATTTTTATGATATATTTTGTACACTTAAATAAATAACAGTATGCAATATGTAGGCATATGTATTGTATATTTACCGATGTATTTTTGTATTTTATTTTATTTAAATGTTTCTTTTATGGTTTTATTTTATATTTATATTTTTAGTAGAATATAAATGATATTTGTAATAGTGTAAAAATTTAAAAGAATAAAATAAAGAAAAAAAGAATTGTTTCACTTTTATTTATTTATTTACATGTATAGTATATGTATTTTGCCTATATATTGATATAAACTTTTTTTATTTTGTTTTTTCTTGGTCATTTTATTTTGGTTTTAATATATATAAGTTAAAAATATTATTTACAAAATTATAAAAATATAAAATTGTAAAGTAAAAGAGAGTAAATAAATTGAATATTTCAATCAGGTCTACTATACAGCGAGGGTCCAAAACCTAGCTTTCACACATAGAACCACATTCATTAAATAGCTTATTAAAATTTATATACAATTATAGATTATTTTGATACATTTTGAGTTTTTATTTGTTAGATATGGGTCTGTGAAATTGGGATTTTGGCTTTTTTATTTTGTGTACAAAAAGTAAACTGTGTATTATTTTTGTACAAACTCAATTTTTTATTTTTATTTCCATTATTATCTGCAACTTTCATGTACAAAATTTCCTTATTTGATGTATAAATAATACAGAGTAAAATAGGTGTCAAAAATGAATTATTGAATAAATAAAAGAATGAGGTTTTTATTGTATTTTTAGCCCTTATCTCCCCCTACTTTATTCCTTGTCAACCAATTCAATTCTTGACTTGGTCTCGGGGTTTTGGGTCATAAAATAGTTTTGAAATTTTATCCTTTTTCTTTTCTTATCTTTATTCTATAATTTTAGTGTTAAAAACAATATTATTTACACAATAAATTTAATAAATGATGAATGTTATTTTGTATAAATTAATCCTATTTACATGCATTAGCTAGGATTTTTAAGGAAAAAATGATATAATAAAGGTGATGAAATGGAGATTCATCACCTCCCCAATACTTAGGATACATTACATCCTAAGAAAGGGAAAACACACAGAATAAGGTGGATGTGCCAAAACAAGATATGGAAGGAAGTGAAACGAAAGCGAATATACAAAAGGTGGATGTACAAAGATCAATAAGGAAGAAAGCATACCTTATTGTGAGATCGATGAGGGATAGATCTGAGAAGCTGTAGGTCGATATCAACGTCATTATCAGGCATAAACTGATCAAGATCGACCTGGTGAAGATCCTCATCAATCTCAAAGCGGAAAGTTATGAACTGGTTAGTGAAAGTAGTGTGGTCATGTTCAGCCTTGAGGGTCTCACCTAGGTCAAAACAAAAAGAAACGAAGTCATCTATGGAAGTAGTTAGATCAAGTTCGTCCAATAAGGTCTCAACTAAATCGTCATCAAAGGGCCCGAATTAATTTATAAAAGTAATCAAATCAAATTTGGTCTATTCAGTCTCTAAAATGTCTGCCCTCCACTGTAAAGTGTCAATTGTGTAAAACTCACGGATATCATTGATGATCGCCACTCACAGAAGACGGAACTCTAAGGTCTATGCTTTCCAAGTCTTCCTCACCAAAGAGGAATCCTCGGGTCTCCGAATCATCCATCACAAAGCAAATATCTTTAATATCAGCATCAAGGTTATAATCCTCAACATCGTCTAACATGAGCACACTCTCATGGGATGCAAGTCTTTGGTCAACGGTGGTAGTTGCGGTGATCAACACATTTCTCCCGACATTAGAACTAAAGCAAATCTGTCCAGATCCGTTATCAATAACATCTCCCGTAGATACAAGAAAAAGTTGTCCTAGGATGATTAGAGGACACTCCACGGGGGTGGAGGTATCCATGGGCAATACGACAAAGCGGCAGTTAAGCTCATGCCCTGAATCTGAATGAAAACATTCTTAAGATTACCCTTTGACCTCTTTATTTATCCATCAGCGAATTGGATAATCATCCTAGTTTTCTTGAGAGTCCCAATGTGAAGAGACTGTACCAATGAGAAGGTATTATATTAATAGAAGAATCATCATCAAGGAGAGTGTTATCACAAGAATATTCAGATATCGTGCAACTCACAAGAGGTGTAACAGTGTTCCCTTTCCTAATGGGTGGATGGTGAGAGATGTCATGGGCAGCGTCCAGGGTCAAAATGTGATGCTCAGATCTGCTCATTCATTTTCTCTTCTTGGGTTTAGGAGTAGATAATCAGGTCATGGACTGGTGAAGTAGGGCCTCAATGATCTCATGAATAGCTGCTACCACTTTAGGTTCAATCAACATTTTTTTTGAAAATGTGGATCTCCTCCGTATAAGGGGGAGATCAGAATAATCATCTACACAAGGAAGATTAAGAGCAGTATGTAAAGTGTCATCCTTGGGGTCAAATGTGGGAACTGATGTTGTGTATGTGGGCATGTGATCTGGAAAGGGTTCCCTCTCCTCACAGTCTGACTCAGCCATGTTTCTCCCAAAATCTTTTATATTTTTAATTTTTTTCTCATTTTTTGTGTTTTAGATGATTGCAATATCTCAGAGGAATCCTCGAATGATCCCATATCATCAAATGATGAAGCATCATCGTGGCAATTATTGATACTAGTGTGGTTGTCAATCTTCTGTCTCATATGCTATGTCATCTGTGTCAAGTTCTCAAGAGTGGACTCCATGAGAGGTGACTCCAACAAGTCAGATTCGATGGGTGAAATGGTGGGAAATGTGAAGGTGGTTGTCATAGGTAAAAATCTGAGGTCTGACACCACGAATGAGGCGAATATGTACAAAAAGAAAAGTTAGGAGCAAAGTCCTCTTGGAAAAGTGGAGGTATACCGGTTGTAGGGTACGGGGGATTTGGAAAGTCTAGATAAAATTCACTCCACTTGGCTGTCTAAGAAACAAAAGGAAAATGATCGAGAGAGAACGATGATTTGATCAAGAGATGTGAAAGAAAAAAGATGCAAATATGTAGTGAAGATCGAGTATACACATAAACAATCACAAACAACTATACACAAAATAAACCCCTCAATTCACCTACTCAATACGGAGAAGACCACAAGAGCTCGATCTTTTTATGTTGTTGATTTCAGAGTTAGATGAGAATTCAAAAAATGTACAAACACTTAGGTTGTCCTAGGATTTGGGCACTAGTTCTTAGTGAGTATGTAGGCAATTTAAAAGCGAACACAATGAGGGCTACTCTCCCCCAAGACAAAGATTTTTTTGATTTATTTTAGGGTCGAGTAAGCTTAGCAGTACCAATTTTATTTGTTAGCATTTTTTTATTTTTAATGGAAATACACAATCCTAATGAGGGATAAATTCTTTTTAGATCCAAGATTATCAAAATCAGAGTAAGAGAGTCAAAAAAAGCAATGCAAGCGAAAGTGATGATGAATGCTAAGCAAAAATGCTCACCTTGCCTCCAGCTCTCTTCATGCGAAGATGCTAAGAAGAATTGAAACCTATACTATATGCAAATGCAAATATGATGAAATTGCTCTAGAATAGTAACTGCTATTAGCGTGAAGAGAAATATGCTAATCACCTAGAAAAGAAACAAAGGGTTAGTCTTGGAGCCTCCTCGGTGCCCACCACAATGGGTCCTGCAAGTGCTATATGGAGGGCTCTCACGATGCGCGGTTCCAAAACTATGTGAAGAGCATTTCAAATTTTGACTAAGTCCAAATGAGAAATATAGGTGCATGTAATAGTATTTAAGTGTTTGGCCTTAATCTATTGTCAAGTAGATCCTAATGTTGGGGCTCAATCACACACAACAAATGAAAATAAAAGCTAAAAAAACAAAGAAAAATGAAGCGACGAAAATAGGACAAAAATTATGAGGCCCCCAATGGAACAATCCCTCATGTAGTGGACCTCGTGAAGTAGGGAAGAGTCCTGAATTATTATAATAAGAAATGTATCTCTCTCTCTCACTTTATTACAAATATATAAATAATTAATCAAAGTGATGTCTCCCAAAATTTTCTCCAAGTTGTCTTATGTTGCTCTTTCCTGCGGGTTAGGTCAGAAAGCTAACTCCTTGTCTAGGGAGATGCACCGAGTCTCCTAAGAAATCCATGCTCGAACCGTAGTACCCTGCAACAAAATCAACAAAGAAAAGATGATTAGACAATTCGTCAATATAATATCAAATAAAAGAAAAAATGAATAAAAGAAAATATAGACAAGCAAGAAGACATCGGTAAAAATTCAATATACAATCTATTGCTCCCCGGCAACAACGCCATTTGTTAAATTAAAAATCTCACAGTCTTGTGCTCCATAGAAGGTGGAAACACAATCGTCGAAGCGACCGACAAGAAACTCGACTAGAACAACAATTAACCCATAAATATAAAGCAACGCAAAATAAATTGTGGACTCAAAATTTATCATAACACTACAACAAATGTGTGTATAGCTGTAAGTATTGTATAAAGTTTGAACACAGGGAGGAGATCAAATAAATAAATGCACAAAGATTGTGTCTTCTTCGTGTCTATTTGTTTTTGGTGTGGGTTTTAAATTTTATATTTTGATGAGATTTTAATTTCTTTTCATTTTAAATATATAAGATATATATACATAACGTATATAGATATATATAAGGCTATATATACAATATAGGGTAATATATATAAATAAAATATATAAAATAATATGTTTTTGGGTTTTAAATAGTTTTTACCATTTTCTAATTTTAATATAATGTTTTTGCTAATTTTTATGGATTTTTAAAGTAAAAAATATTGAAAATTGGGATTCTAATAAATAGGTTGAATTAATTTGGAACCTAAAAATAGCAAACACTATCCAAAATTTTCCAAATAAATATTAATATGCACATAATAATATAAAAATTATAAAATAGAAATAGATCTTTTTGGGATTTTTTAGGATTTTTTAGATTTTTATAAAGGATTTTGGAGCTTTTGATTGTTATGGTTTTTCTTTTTCTATTTTTAGGGGTTTTTGTCTGAAGGATCAAAATACTTAGATAAATAAAATATTTTTTTGAGATTTTTCAAAATATTTTTATATTTTTTAGTATATTATACTATAAATAGAGAATATTTGTGCTCTTTTTAAATTTTATAAAATAGGAAAAAGTCCTAAATTGCAAACCTAAAAATGAGGTGTGAATGTGTGTGCAAACATGAACTTAACTCAATTTTTGAGAATTTTTGGGGCGTAATTGCTATTTTTAATAAATAAAGGAAATCAGAAAAATGCATGTACTAGTAGGGACATATCTGTAAATAAAAATAACCATCAGGGTTTACATGTCATGTTCCCAAAATATTATAGCTGGAATTAAATATTCTTGGACAAAATGAAATACAAATACCTATGAGGGTAGTCTTGCAAAATCGCCACCTCGTGTGGGTAAACAGATAAATCTCCATTTCATCACCTCTATTCTATGATTTTAGCATTAAAAAACGTACCTAATGCATTAAATAGTTTTAAATTTTACAAATTAATATATATTATTTGTTGTATAAATACTATATAAAATGCAGGTTTTAATTCCAAAGGTATTTTGTAGAATACTGCTATATAATAAAGAAAATAAAATAATAAAATGCCAAAGGTATTTTACTACCCTAAACCCCAATACCTAGGTATCTTGATGATTGGGTTGACAAGGAATAAAGTAGGGGAAGATAAGGGCCAAAAATTACCTATAATTTCCATTATTTAATTCATTATTTACTCATTTTTTAAATCTATTTTATTTTCCACTTTTTATACCTCAAATAAAGAAACTTTCTACCTAAAATTTGTAGATAATAATTTATAGAAAAATACAAATTGATTTCATTCAAAAATAATACACATTGTACTTTTTATGGACTTTTTGGGACTTATATACATGTACTTTTTATGGACTTAATAGAATACAACCATAAAGAAAACATTAATATAAAATTTGTATATAAAATACATAGATAAAATACCTACACATATAGCTATATATTTAAAATACCTATTGATTTAAATGTATATATTATATCAAAAAAATATAACAAAATATATTTGTGTATATAAAAATAAGTTATAATTTTATAATATAATAGAATAAAATAGTAAAACCAAATATATGTAATAAAAATAAAAGACCTTAAATATAGACAAATATACATGTAAAGGAAACCCTAAAAAGTGACTCATAATAAAACTCCTCGAAAAAATAATAAAATACTTTAGAAGATAATAAACATTTTTTTATTTTATAACTTCAAATTTATAAAATAATTTATTATTTTATATCGAATTTATACATAATTTTAGTTCTGAATTTTCTAGTCTGTCCATGTGGGACAACTAGGTTTCTTCCCCAATTGACCTTGGTCAATGCTCTGACCGAGGTCATAGGGTTGTCAGCCCTGCATTTTAACCTTCCTTCTCCCTTTTTTCCAAGTTGATACTAGCATATACTTGGTTAGATCTCTTCTAAACTTTTTCACCTTGATCATCGTACTTTCATGCCCTCCCGTTTCCTCGTGGAGTGCATCACTAAATCGCCTTCTCTTCCTCGATTCCTCAGCCCATGTCACCACCGGCATAAAACATCACCTCCACCATTCCTTCATTCCTTTGATCCCCCTTATGCCTCTTAACCCTAGATCCAAGCTTCGAATCAAGTTCATAGTGACAACAGGAGTTGGTCTAGCTCCCGGGTGTGAAGATCGACGTATAATTGAGCCATGATCTGTTGCTCGCCACCATGCTCCGCCACAGTTCTGCTTCAGGCGCTCTGCATCGGTAAGCTCATATATCTTTCGCTCCTTAGGTAGCTATAACACTTAGGCTTATTTCTCCGAATTTTATTTCAGTATTTATCGTGTTATTTAGCTTAAATCCACTCTTCTGTAGTTCGCAGAAGTTGAGCTCCAATGAACCCCATTTACTGCCCTTCACCAGTGATCGACCAGCCATTCCCATCATTTTCTTTCCATTACGCTTCCCTATTTTCCACGCAACGTCTCTCACCCAAATCTTCCTCGGTTCTAGAGATCTGTATCTCCACTCCTCCAATCGATAGAGACACATCTGCCACGAAACGGTGAGCATCCACCTTCACCAATAAGGCCCCTAGGACCCCCATTTTCTTTTTTGTGCTTCACTTCCAGGCTTTGGATCCTCAACACCCCTTGAGGCGTCAATTTTAATCAGTAAGCATGTACTTGGAGCTCCCCATCTTCTTCGACCTCACAGGCACGCTCTGGAAATCCCTTGCCCCTTTTAAGCCCTCCAGCTCCCTTCAGGATTCTTTTCGAGTCGTTTGTAGCGAGGGCGGCGGTCGGCAACTGATGCTATGTCAACTCCAATCTATCTGTTGGTGAGTTCCTAAGTCATTCTTCCACAATCATCGAGAACCACACGATCCTCCTCTTTTCTTCCAGGAGTACAACGATCATCAGATGAAGTAGAACCTACACCATTGATCTTCCGTTGAGGATCTAATCAGAACCACCCAATGCCAACCATCAACACGCATTTTGAAGCTGCCACGTATTTAAGTGGATTGACAGCCACTGTATGTTCGTGCATAGCTTTGGATATTTTGCATTCACACTTGACATGTTTTTGTATTTAATATTTAATACTTAATCATTCATCTGTATTTATATTAGTTTGTAACATTTTCACAAAAAACTCATAGTTATTATGTATTGCATATTAGTCCAGTTCCACTTCAACTGACAATCCTGGGTTGTTTGCAACTAAACCCTTGCGGGGTTTTTATTGTGATTTGTCGAAAATTTTGAAGATCTAGTTGTAACTTTTGGGGAAACTTGCCTGTAGTAAACTGTGATATACTTTATTTACATTTATGCCCCCCTAGTACATGCATTTTTTATGATTTGTTCTATTCATTAAATATATCAATTATGCTCAGAAAAATCCCCAAAAATAGGATTAAGTTCCTGACATGTTGTAGATCCACGACATAATTTGGCATCTCATATTTAGGACTTTTTATTATTTTCAAAAATCATTTAGAGAAAATTTTCTCCCTGTTTGCAGTATCAAATCCCAAAAAATATAAAAACAATTTGAAAAATTCCCAAAAATATATTTAGTTTAATTAAGTATTTAGAGGCTTTAGAACAAAAATCCATAAAAAAAGAAAAGAAAACTCTTAAAAAAATAAAAACCCCAAAGTCCATTATATAAATCTAAAAACTCAAAAATAATGTTTTCTTTTTATAATTTTATTTATATTATTAACTATCTACTAAAATTGATTTATGAATTTTGGATCTATTTGTTATTTTTAATCTTCATTTCAATTTCAGGTATGTATTAAATCTCTATTTTGGATGTATTTTTTACTTTAAAATATATAAAAATTATTAAAATTCACAAAAAAAATCAAAAATATCAAAAAAACATATTTTAAACCCCAAAAGATTTTATTTATTGTATTTTAAGTATTTTTATTAGTTTTTATAATTGTGTTATCTATTATTAGATATATAATATCATATATCCTATATTATATATTTCAAAGAAAAAGAAATAGAAGATCTAAAAATATAAAAAGAAAATATAAAATGATAAGAATATAAATTAAAAAAATAAAATATAAAAATATAAAACAAAAATAAAAAGCCCACAAAACAATATTTTGGCTTAGCATTTGTGAGACATATTGTGCTTTATTTTCTCAGCTCGCATTGCTCTACATCATTGCTTCATGTGTTCAACCCCTACTCGCTTGTCACTATACATATTTAGTAGGGTAAATTTTGATTCACACTATTTTGCTTGATTTATTCATTGAGTTGGTTGAATGTTGATTGGACACAATTGTTGGGGTGTCATCACAACAACCGAGTCCTCCCTTGTGAGGCTCATTTTAGACACCTTGACTTTTGCATTCATCAATTAGCACCATTACCGAGGAGCATCAACTTGTAGAGTAATTTGTCTTTTTACTTTCCTAGCTATTTTTGAGATTATTTCCCTTCATTTGATTATCCATTTGTAATTTGTATGATATCTCTTCTTTTTGTCCTCTTGCAAGGGTCCGCAGACCAAGGAGGATTGCCTAAGTGATCCTATGTAGCCTTGGTACAAGGAGTCAGCAATTCTGACCTAGACGACAAGAGAGAGCAGGATGCTATAGAGAGAGATATAGAGGACAATAACTTAGGCATTTTATTTTTCTTGTATGACGGAGACTCTTATTTCTGTACTATTAGTTTGTAATAATATTGGTACATTGGACTTTGGATACTTTGGCCCAATTTCCAAGTGTTTGTTCACTTGGGGGCTCACCGTGTTTTTTCTGTCGCTTTGTTTTATTTATTTCTCATGATTTGTGCTTTTCACCTTATTTTTATTTGTTTAGTGGAATGAGACCTTAGTCTTTAGGCTTTCTTGATCATGTAATCTAAGGCCAAACACCTAACTATTTTGCACGCACTGCGATAGCACTCCATAGAACGTTTATGGGACCCACTAGGGTGGGCACCAAGGAGCCTCCAAGACTGGACTCTAGGTTTTAGTCGTGGTGTTTAACATTTGGTTCTTCATGTGTAACAATTGCCTTCTAAGGATGATTTCTATATGCATATAGACATATAACATAGTTTAAAAAATTCATGTTTTGCATGTTGCATGGAGAAATCTGGGAAGCACTATAAGGCTTCTAACTTAGCATTCATCATTTAGGCATTAAGGTGAGATTTCCATCTTAGTGTCACCTTGCATTTCTTTTCCGCTATCTCCCTCTGTTTTTGGACGACATAGTAATAAAAGAAAATACAAAAATATTAGGTGCTTGTATTGAATCTACTCAATGCAAGTAATAACACAAAAAAATTAAAAAAGGACTACTAAAAATACTTAACCTAAATAAAATTTATTAATTGGACTTATTGCCTTGGGTGGTCAAAGCCCTTATTTGTTTTCAGGTATCATTGGAAGGTCTCCTTCCCAATGAGACATTATCGTAAGGAATAGATCTCAAAACCCAATATGTGGTTGCCTTGTGTATCGCCTGGATTTCTGAAGTATTGGCGCTTCTATCGTAAGTGGACGAGTAGGGCTTGGTGAGAAATGATGTTCTCTATTGTGTAGAGCATCGGCCTTGTCCGTAGTATTGAGCTTAGGACATGCCCTCATGAGGGTGTTTGTCTCATCATCTCGTGTTCGAGTAGGTCTTACAAGCTCATGAGTGATTCCAATGCGAGCAAGGTCCGAAGTAGTGGTTTCGCCTATCGGCTTCCTCCCTCTATTTCTTTGGATGAGTAGGGATCCAAGGAGGGTTACAAGGACCTTAAAAAGTTAGACTACATGTTACAAAGGAGGAGGACAAGTACATATACTTTTCTGATAGTACTCTCTCCTACAGGCGTAGATTTCTAAGGACTCATTAAAAGATAAATGCCTGAAAATTAAATCTAAAATTTACAAAGATAATTGTTGAACCTTCACGGCTTCACGGGTCAAGTTGATGAATCCATTGCTTTGTGTTTGATTGATTACCTTTATTAAGGAAATGATAAAAAATATTGCACATTTGCACCATTTTGCTTGCTTCCTCTTTGACCCTCACTCACCTTGAGCCATTCTACTGTTTTACAATCCTTTTGTTTCAAGATGACCTATGTATCCTTCATCCACATCGATCTTCCTCTTTCTCTTTGAGATGATGATACATGGACGACTTAGTCGAGACTCCATTGATACCCACATCGAATCGATACGATTGTCTTCTCGAATAATTCAGGGCGATTTCTGAGAACCCAGTTCAAACTCCATGAACCGATCTCCAGACTCCCTGTCTTCTCCAATAATTTGGGATCATTATTGTCCTGAACTCTGTCTGTTTTGGATGGTTATTGATTTCACTCCATATACCTCACCATCCTTAACAAAGTTCTATGTTGATCTGAATACAAAACACTTCTCTACATCTGGTGCTGCAATTCTAACTAATCAGAGTATTCTTCCATGTGCAGACCAAGAAACCAATCTCGAGCCAGGAATACAAGCAGAATTTGAAATGGTCGGTGGAAGAGTAAAGGGATAACAACCCCGTCTAGATGAAGAAGAAAATCAGGGGGAAGGGTAATACACTACGCAGAATGAAGTTAACAGTCAGTTGCTCACATACATTCAAGCAATCCAACAGTAGCTGACCAATCAAACCCTTTCCCAGACCTCCTTCCAAGATATGTTGAATGGCTTGAGGAGGAGGACCAACAAGAGATAATCCAGAGGATGACATGGATCTAGATGATAAGTTTCATAAGGGAGATGCATAAGATGACCTGTCAGTAGTTGGACCTCGTTATGAAAGAGGGGAGGGGAGACTACCACAACCAAGGCCTACGTTGAAGCAAACAAACAATCTTAGAACGGGTCGTATCACATAGTGGATCTAAATTCCACAAATTCATGCCTACTTCGAGCTGAAGCCACAGTTTCTCTCTCTGATCCCTACCTTTCACAGGAATGCAACAGAGGAACCATACATCCACCTTGAAAAGTTGGCCACATCTGTGTCACCGTACACTACCCTAGTATCACTCTAGGGGTGATCAAGATGACTACTTTCCCGTTCAGCCTCCAAGACAGGGTCCTATATTAGGTCGATCATTTAGGAAAGATAGTAACAACCCGGGAGAGTTGAAATCAGCATTTCTCGACAAATTTTACCCTCTCGGTCGCCTGAACCAGATGCGTGCTTGCATCTTCGGTTTTTGTCATCAGCCCCACGACACGATACATGAAGCGTGGGAGAGATTCAAGGATTTGCAAGAAAAGTGTCCCCACCACGAGATCCCAAAGACCCATCTCGTGCAGCATTTCTTTGATGGGTTGACAGTAAAAAGCCAATGGCTCGTCGATGTTGTTTGTGGTGGCTTACATTTTAATAAGGACAAGGATGTTGTCTGAGACATTTTGAGGAGATGGCTGAAGGAGAGGCCGCTCAATCTTTGTCATGTGCATACATGAAGATGCCTGCCACCAACCACAAGCCTGTTAACATATCTACTCATGCTGAAGGCCAAGATGAAAGCTCCAACCTCATCATCAGTGGGAGATAATTTTCTAAGATGGATATTATAGAAAAAGGTCACATGAGTTTGAGAAACTTTCTTTCATTGAGAAGAGGATCCATGTCTTGGAAAATATTGATTTCATTTCCCAACAGCCCGAGCAGCTCATTCGAGCCTTAAATGCTAATGTTTGCAACTCTATGTATTCCACTGCTGAGACATCTATTGAGTAAAAAGAGCCAACAATGATACAACTGCTTTATCTAAGTCCATCGCAACCCCAACCTATCCATTATGTATACTACGTGCAGGTTCTTGAGTAGCCCCCGAAATCCCAGACACTAATGGTTGGGTATCAAACAGAACCCCATCTTGCCTATTATGATAAGTTCTACCCACCACAATCGCAAATCCAGGAATTCAATGGTGTGTGGAATAACGATGCATAGCTAACCTATCCTAAGGGACATTCTCTGGGTGAGAACATGGGGAACAAGCCCAATCACCAGCAATAATAGCTAGGTGGGAGAATCTACCAGCCTTCTCACCACCAGCAACCTCCTTATCACAGCAACACTTGGAGGAAGAATTATCAGCATGGTCCTCAGCAGTCCGGATATTGCAATTAGATTTATCATCAACAAAAGATAGCTACACAATATCATCCTTAGAACTCACAGTTATCTTCCCTTCCTCCTCCTCACCATTCTTCTCATGGATACCAGCAGTAGTCTCACCAGCCTTATCAGAGTCTGAAATCCCAGCAGGGGGAATTTTCTTAGATTGAGTTGGTAAACCCGACCCTTGCTTGCCTAGAAAGATTAATGAAGAAAATGGCTAAGAAGAACCTGAAGATTGACAATCTGACAGCTGCAAAAACTTCTATTCCTACTCAAGTCAAGGCTAACCCAAACAACTTCTTATGCAAGGAGCAGGTAGCTGGTAGTTCCTAGCCTGATTCAGTTGAATTTAATTACTTTTTATCTAATGTTGTTACTCTCAGGAGCGGTAGGATACTCCGTCCATCGACGACGATGAAGGGAAAGCATTGCATCTGATGCCTGCAGAAAAATTTTTGGAGCAACACCACCTACAGAAAAATCACAAAAAATGAAGAAGATACAAAAATACAAAAAGACAACAACATCCCTGGTGGAAACCAGATAGCATTTGAGACGCCTGCACGTACCGCAAAACCATCACCAGTCTTGAAGCATTGCACACATGCAACGGATCCAAAGCCAGCGCATGAAGCTGAGCTTGCATTTTTTGGTCTACAGCTTGTAGATGGTTTTAAACAATTTTCCCATCTACATGTAAGTAATGATATGGACAAACTTTTGAATGATACAGGTTCAGATTCTGTAAATATTCCTTTCCTTGAACCATGAAAAAACACAAAAAATGAAAATTTTGAAAAATGCTTTGTCTGATCCTGTCATTGAAGAATTTATTCAATATTGGTCTTGAATATGCCTTTTATGAAAGCTCTTGAGTAAATGCCCATTATGAAGAAGGGATCAAAACATGCATGTTCAATAAAGCGCATGCCTCATCCTCACAATGTAATAAATAGATGTAGCAAATCTGAGAAGCATATCCTTACAATGGTTATAGTCAATGCCATTAGCAATCTCACAAACAAAAAGCTCGACAAGGGAGCACCACTAGTTTTCTATCAGTTGTTTAACCAAGAGTTTGAACACACTTTGCTCAATAGTGGATCTTAAGTTAATTTAATGCCATGTTCATTGTTCATTGAATTCAGATTAGGACAGCTCAAACCGATAAAGATGATTATGCAATTCGTAGAAAAAACCTGTCAAGCGGTCTAGAGGCATGTTGGAAGATTTGATCGTCACTGTTTTGCTAGACATGGACGTCTCTGCGCCTCTACTCCTCACCCCCATTGTCCTTGGTCAGTCGTTCCTGCTACCAACCAATATAGTAGTGAACTCCGATAGTGATATATCACATTCAGCTCCAGTGACAGCAAAGTCAAGATAGAAACTGTGCCTGATGCAAAACCTACAGAGGGAACATCTGTAGTGTGTGTGAAAGTGATCAACCATTCCTAAGATTGTGACTTTTTAGCTAAAATTCAAGATACTAACCTATTTATGGATTGTAATGAGATCCGTGAATTCCTCTTCCCTGAGGAAGCGATGGAGAATACAAGCGAATTTCTCCTTCTCGATCATGATGAGATTCGTGATGAATCCCTTGATGAGGTTTATGTGGAGATAATGTGCCCTCAATACCAAGAGTAGATCATTGAGGATTTCTGCAACGAAGAGGATGTGAATTTTTGAATGAAGAGGCTGAACAAATCAGGGTGGACACTGAGCAGATGAAACAACCTCCACCTATTATGATAGTCGAAGTCACCACCAAAGCAGCTCCCACTCGGCCTGAATCATTACCGTCCAATATGAAGTACGTCTTCTTTGTGAGTAAACCTAACATGTACTTGATCATCATCAATGCCCATCTGACTGGAGACAAAGGATCTCGTCTGATGGAGGTTCTTCAATGAAACTACAAGGCTACTGGTTGGAAAACTTCAGATCTCCATGGGATCAATCCTTCCCTTTGCTCACATCACATTTTCCTTGAAAAAGATAGTAAACCCTCTCGTTAATTTCAGAGAAGGCTAAATCCTAACCTTCGGGAGGTTTCCATGAAAGATAATTCAGAAATGATGCGATGCGGGATTCATATATCCCTTCTCTGACAACAAATGGGTGAGGAATCTACATGTAATACCGTAGAAATCCTGGATAGCCATCGTAAAGAATGACAAAGGAGAAGAGATCGCGACTAGAGTACCACTTCTTTGTGAGTGTGCATAGATTACAGAAGACACAATATTGCTACCAAGAAGGATCATTTTCCATTGCCTTTCATTGACCATATTCTCGAGACACTAGCAACGAAAGAATACTTCTTCTTGTTGGACAGATACTCTAGATATAATAAAGTTTCTATAGCTCTTGAAGACCAAGAGAAAACCATAGTCACATATCCATTTTGTAGATACGCCTTCATACGGATGTCATTTGGGATATGCAATACCCCATCCACATTTCAGAGGTGTATGCTTGCAGTTTTCATCGACATGGTTGGCAGTTTTCTTGAGGTTTTCATGGTTGATTTTTTTATCCACGGGGAATCCTTTGATCTGTTCCTTAATTACTTGGACTGAGTATTACGGAGGTGCTGCGAAGTCAATTTAGTGCTCTCCTGAGAGAAGAGCAACTTCATGGTGATTGAAGGAATTGTGCTGGGTCATGTTGTATCTAAACTTGGTATGGAAGTTGACCAGCCAAGGTAGAGGTGATTTCCAAACTAGAGACACCTAAAACTATCAAGCAAGTTAGGTCATTGTTGGGCCATATCAGTTTCTACCGACCGTTTATCAAAGTTTTCAGTAAGTTGTCCAGACCGCTGACAGAGCCGCTAGGTAAGAAGAATGATTTCATTTTTGATGACCATGTGCTCTGTAAAACCTTGAACTTGGTCTCTCTTGGATCTTGTATCATAAGATCTGACTCATCAAGAGGAAACCAAGGGAAGTTGCTTCGTATGAATTAGACTTGTTTGGAATTGTTACGATTTTTGGAAGAAAGATAAGGAGACTTAAAATATCATTAACTCTTAGTGATCGTCATTAATACTAATTAAACATGATTAAAGAAACTAATGATGGATTGAGGATCATTAATGACCATTAGTGAACACTAATCAATAGTTAGCAAAAGTTATTGAATGTTAAATCACGACTGGTAGAAGTTCATCACGATTAGCGCTAATTAATAATCATTAGCGAATCTAAAATCTTCTGGATAGTTCTAACTTAATTCCTAAGTTTTAGATAATCTTTGTCCAAAACTACAAGCCAAAACCATGGGTCGTTAACCGTAGTTAGGGTCTAAACCATGGTTTACTAACCATGGTTAGCGGTTTTCTGAAGCATATCATTAGCCCCCTTACCCATTCATTCTCTACGACTTCCACTACCACCATCACCCCAAGGGCTAGGGTTGAGAGGTCGGGAGGTGGGGAAGGAGTGCTAGCGAAGCACTGCCCGGAGAACGAGGAGGAGGAAGGTACGATCCTCTCTTAGTTGCTTCGTAAGTAAGCTATAACATGAGTTAGGTTTTTTTATTAATCTTCTTTTTCTAGCTTAATTTTTTATTCATCTTCCTTTTCCGATTTATTTTCTATTGTAAGGTATGAAGAGAAATATGTGTAATATCCTACTTAGGTACGGGAGGTTATACACGTCAGTGAACCCTGTGATTTGTCATACTTTCACTCATTTAAGATACATGGTGTCTACCGATTCTCCATCGCTTATGATTTTATTCTTTCAATTTTGCTTTTATAGTTGTACTAATGGAGAAATCTGTGTAATACCCTACTTAGGTGAGGGCAGCTATGCATGTCAGTGAACCCTGTGATTCGTCACATCTTCACTCACCTAAGACATGTGGTGCCTACCGATTCTCCATCTCTTGTGGTTTGATTATATTCTTTCAGTTTCACTATTGTTTTCCTCTCAATGATTTTATAGAGAAAACTCTTTCCGTTTTTCTTTTACAATATGTCTCAACATGAGGGAAAACTCTGTTGAACATTTCACAAAAATATGTACCAATATAAGGGGAAACTCTATTGAAATTTTAAGAGAAAATATGTTCTTTGCATTATTGGTTTCTTCATGTGTTCTTCATGTTCTCCATGTTCTTCGTTCATTCTTCACATTCTTGGCACATTGTTAGAGTTTTTGATACAAAAATGAAATTTGATCGTTTCAGGAGTCGTAAATCATCATTTCTGAAAATGAATCATGATAAAGTACTACATATGCGAGAGAGATCT
Organism: Ottelia alismoides; assembly: GCA_037367405.1. Classification (NCBI taxonomy): domain Eukaryota; kingdom Viridiplantae; phylum Streptophyta; class Magnoliopsida; order Alismatales; family Hydrocharitaceae; genus Ottelia; species Ottelia alismoides. The sequence continues at coordinate 229,540 of JAZKJV010003446.1, read as the reverse complement.
TGATTAGGTAATGAAATCCTTCCTTTTGTTGTTGGGTTTTCAAATGAGATCGTTGAAATTTCTGATTTTATGTTCTTCACTGCGAAGAACCCTAGGTTGGCTATTTTTGAGAAAATATGGAATGTTTCTTTGTATTTCTCACTAAAATAATGCATAGCATCAAATAGATTCAATGGCTTGGAACGTTAGGGTTTGGGAGTTAAAACATACATAAATATGAGTATATATACATATGAATTAATATATATGTAAGTTTATACTTAAGGTTGATGATTATACAAATCGAAGACTTAACAAAAGACTTACATCATGGGAATTGATGAGTACTAAGATGGATCTTGAAAAGGATCGTGTCTTACATTAAGAACGACTAGGAGTACAACTACAGGCCGGGCATGCAACCTGTAAGTTTGTGGTAAGTAGCCCGTATTGGTATTTCTCTACCTAGGTGGTACATGGTTGCCCTATTATGATAAGTACGAATGAAATGAATGATTTGCAGAGCGTGGTACTAGGTGCCAATATATTTGGGTTGAATGACGGAAGATATGGTAGTGCCATGTAGAGGCACTGGTGGTTCAGTAGCGGCTAGGTCACGATAACATGTATTTAAAGCCACTAGGTTATTTTATTAAAGGTTAGCATGAGGTTTTAAGCAACCGGGTCCTCAAGGATAATGTGATTCTTTATTTTCCAAGCTGAGGATTTGAAACCCTTATTAATAAAGAAAAAGAAAATTGCGAGGGTAGTATTGGAGGATTAGTTGAGGCAATGTGCAACAACATAAGCTCACCAGATCAATGTAATCTCCGATCCTGAAGTGTCCACAACTTCGGAATTCAAGAATGGTGGGGTTCCCCTACACTAATCCCTAAGGTGGAATAGAAGGAATAGGAATTAAACTAATGAGAGGGAATTCAACTTTTTATGATAACAAGTTTTGCAAATTTACACCATTTGTTTGCTTTTCTCCTCTTCGTTACTTAGCATTCGCTAATTGTTATCCTATGATTTATGGAAAATCCAACATGTGTCAGTGAGTCATCACAAAGACTTTATCCATTCGGTCAACCACAGTAGCTTTACTCTATAATATAGTTGGTAATCTTTCTGTGTATTTCCTTTTAGATGATGTACATGTAAATGGTTGTAGTGGGATAATGTACCATGAAACCTTTATTTTGTGAATGGAAAAGTATTAATTACTTCTTTCTGAGTATCTTTATTTGTAGTCTATTTCTGAATGTTAGTAGCGATTGCTGAATAAATTATTGTTAAGTAATCAGATCTAGATATGGGAGGATCCGACGACCTAGTATTGGGGATGTGACATGCTCCTTGCCTTAAATCAGTTGAAAGAATTTATCATTCAGGCCCCTATATTGCAGCCGTTGATTTGGACACAACCTTTCGAAATAATGACAAATGCATCAGATTATGCTATTGGTGTCGTACTTGGAAAGAGGAAAGATAACGCCCCATTTGTTATTCACTACGTTATCGAGCGCTTGATGAAGCTCAAAGAAATTACATAGCCACTAAGAAGGAGTTGCTAGCAGTTGTTTTTACCTTGGATAAGTTTAGATCCCATCTCCTCGGGTCCAAGGTAATCATATATACAGATCACTCAGCCATCCAGTACTTACAGTAGAAGGACGCTAAACCATGTCTCATCTGGTGGATCATTCTCCTCCAGAAATTTGACCTTGAAATTTGGGATAAACATGGGTTAAGAATGTGGTGGCCGACTACTTATCCAGACTTCTTGAGCATGAATCTCCTGAGTTGAACTTGCAACCAATCACATAGACCTTTCCAGATGAGGCTATTTTGCCAGTCACCTACCTTCCTGGGTATGCTGATATTGTGAACTATCTTGTGTCCAAGAGAACTCCACAAGATTGGCAAGATCTGAAAGTAGACAAATTTTTATCTAATATCCATTTTTACCAGTGGGAGGATCCATATCTATTTTGTGAGGTGGAATATTGCATTTAGAGGAGGTGTATTCCTCATGAGGAAGTTTTAGGTGTCCTTGCACTTTGTCATGACAAAGAATCCAGAGGACACCATTCAGGCATATGAATGATAATAAAAGTTCTTCAGAGTGGACTTTGGTGGTCTACATTATTCAATGATGTAGAAGACTATGTTAAGCATTGCATAACCGTCGGAACATGGGTGACACCATAGGAATGAGAGATATGATGCCTCAGAAGTTCATTCGGATATCAGACGTCTTTATGTTTGGAGCATCAACTTTGTGGGCCCATTTCCGAACAGCCAAGGCTACAAATATATTTTTCTTGATGTCGACTATGTGAGTCATTGGCTAGGGGCTATTCCCGTCTGAACCGCCGACAATCGGACTATCTGTTGATTCTTAAGGGATCACATCATTGCATGATTAGGATTTCCAAAATTCTAATATCAGATGGGGGTAGAATTTTCATCAATAGAGAGGTGAAGAAGTTAACTAAAAGAATTCTAAATATAACACAGTGTCGCTTCACCATACCACCCACAGTCCAATGATTTAGATGAATGTCCAAACAGGGAGATAAAGACCATTCTGTAGAAGCTTGTGAACCTGGATCAAAATAATTGGTCTACGCTACTTGATTCAGTTCTTTGGGCTTATAAAACCGTGTACAAGTCACCATTAGGAGTGTCTCCCTATCACCTTGTCTACGGTAAGCCATGCCATTTTCCTTTCGAGTTGATCTATAAATATTTATGGGCCATCAACATCTACAACTTGGAATCTGAGAAAGTTGTGAAGAACTGAAAAGTGGATCTAAATAGATTATTAGAATTCAGATATTATGCATATGATAATAGCCTAATGTACAATGAGAAGGTCAAAAATGGCACGACAAGCATATCTGCCGCAAGTCCTTCGAGCAGGGACAGAAGGCATGGTTGTTCGATGCAAAATTGAAGATTTTCCAGGCAAGCTGAAGAGAAAATGGACAGGGCCACTTACAACGAGGCATGTGCGTGAGTGATTAGATTGAAAATTGCCTCTTTAATTATAATAAATTGTAGTATAGGAGACGAAATTTGACACAACAAAAACCATAAATTTTGAATATTGTGGAGAATTTAAACTTGGCAAGTCGACCATGGTCGAACATAGGGAACACTGATTTTTAGTTGTGTGGTTTTAAATTAAATTAAATAATTAATGAATCGCAATGTTAATTTCTGTGTTGAGAAAATACAATGCAAGGAAGTGAGATACGAATATAATAACCAAAGAAAATGAAGCACATGATATGTGAATTGCAATTTTTAATCCAAATGATGCTAATCAATATCTTTAAAGTGAAATCACAGATCAAATTAATTGAAATCCAGATGCATGCAAGAGTCCAAGTAAAGCTAAGAAAAATCCTGCAAATTAAGGAGATAAAAAATAATCCTTAAATCAAGAAGGTCATCTCAAAATTCACTCTAATTTAATCAGATAAATATAGTTTGATTAGATAATCGAGAATTTCGAATACACAACTACAATGATTAAATCCTCAATTAAATAATCAAAAATTACAAAAGGATTAAATGAAAATTTCCTCAAAAATATTTGTGCAGTTTACTAATTCCTCTTTGATCTTGCCTCCTGTGGAGATTGGTTTCTCAAAATAAATTATTAACAAATTATTAGTCAACTTAAAATTTTCCATAGAATCTCTACAAAATAAGTCATCAATTTTCTCAATAAAATACGATACAAAATATAAGAAATCAGCTTGCATATGTCAACAGATTTCTCCAAATAAAACTCATCAATATCAAGCCTTATATTTGTCTACAAATTGTATAATATGAAAGATCGTGGAATAAGCTTCAAAACAAAATATTATAAGGTAAAATCAGAGTTCGGATGAAAAAGATATGCTAAATTGAAATTCCAGGGACATAAATGTAATAAAAGTAAATATTTTCCCTTAAATTTGGTCCCTCAAGAACATATTTGTAATTCAAATAACCCTTTGGGTCTCTTTGCAATCTACCCAGGTGAGCATGTGTGCATCACGTGAATGAGCTGGCAGGGCCTTTTTGTGATTAGTTGAACAAGCAGGGGTGCCCTTATAAGTTACATCGTAAGTCATGTACCTCGCACGTGACTTTAAATTCAGCGGCTGACGGGGGCGCCGATGCAATTTCTTCCAAGAACTAGGGCGAAGGTGCAATATTCCCCCAGCGCATGCACGAAGTACGTGTGCCTAGAGGCTCGGTAGTAGAGCTAGTGGTTTGGAGCCTGAAGCGGAGGCTCGGGTGCACTGCCAAAGGCTCGGTGTTCCGAGCCTAGGTGGTAGATGGTGGAGACTCAGAGGAGGTTTGGTTGACCTGATCCTCAAGGCTGTTGCCGAGGCTCGGGGCAGCTACGTGAAATGCGAGGTACCGTAGGATCAAGGGAAGTCCCTTTATCCAATGACTGTTGGAGATCGAGGACCGTCGATGGAGGGTGAGCGGGCCGAGGCGGAGGCGGGTGTCGTGGCACATAGGCGAGGAGCATAAGGCAGTGGTAGAGGCTATTTGAGGGTAGTTGTGTGCTAAGGGGTGGTTAAGCCGATCGATCACGAAGGGACAAACAGAGCTGATGGAGGCAACATGTGGAATCGAGGAGTGGCAGGGCTTCGATTCAGATGCGGCGAGGCACAAGCTGGAGCTTCGACTCCGATCGAGGTCGAGAAGAATAGAGGTGCAACTAGCGATAAGTCGCTTGGGAGGAGGAGGACAATGGTCCTTTTTGGTCTTTTCCTACAAAGGTTGGGCGGGCAACCTCAAAGCTTCAGCTGCTTGCAATAGGGGCAACAACGACATAACCGAAGGTCGTGGATCACACCTGAGGGTCTCTATCACCAACCTTCGGAGCTACTGGTGGTTGGGTATGATCAGAGGCGGAGCTTGGGTTTTGTAAGAGAAGGAGAAGGTAACGATTGGACAAAGGTCAGGGGATTAGAGTGAGTTTAATGGAGATCATAGGGGATTTAATGATGGAGGGGGTTACATGCAGGTGGGGCTGATGGTGGTAACAGTAGAGGGAGGCATTTCGAGTGGTGGTAGGAGGTTATGAGAAGGTCGACGAGCAGTGTTGGGAAGGGGATTGGGGCAGAGGTCAGGTTATGAGAAGGGTGGCAGGCGATGCAAGTGTGGAGCACGTGACTGAGGTGAGAGGGGGGGAGTGGGGGTCAGATCACGTGCTCTACACGTGACCTGGGTGGTCGAGAGAGTGAGAAGTGAGGGGAGAGAAAGAGGGAGTGAGGTGCCATGTGGCACACTCAAGGGCTACCACGTTTCATCCCAAAAAAATCAAAATTTAAAAGGAAGGAAAAATAGAAAAGAAATAGGACACCTCAGATTGAAAAGTTTCCATGAAGGTTGTTCGCCTTGATGAGATCTACATCTTTCATGAAGAAACTAGGAGAAAAAGAGGTCATCGGTTCAAAGTGGTATTTTTGGTGGTCTCCATGTGTATAGAAAACCAACTTTTTACGATTTTGTAATTTTTAAAATTTTAGTAGATTAAAATCTATAAAAATATGATAAAATAATTGACATATTAATCTATTTTTTAGCATTTTAAATAAATAAGAAAATAGGGAAATAAAAAAGAAGTATGAAATAAGAGATTTTGTAAAGACTCATAATGGTCACACGAACACAATCAGTTTTTTTGATTTCAGTCTTGATTTGAATTTAGATTTTTCTACCATTTGATAAAACTTTAATCAAAGAACATAAGTGAATAACAAATAAAATTAAATGGGTAAAATATGTACGTAAAAACTCAGGTAAAAAATCACAAAAAGATAAATACGTAAAAGGGGCCCAAAACCCAACTTTCACAAATGTGCTCCGAATTTTATGAAATTGGTCTTGTTTTGAAGATATTTTAAATGGTATAATTTAAAAAAGTAAACCAAAATCATAGAATATATGAGTGAAATATGTGCATTTTAGTCTGTTTGATGTGAAATTAGGCTCTGGGTTTATTTGTCAATTATTTGAGTTAGTAAATTTTTCGTATTATTTATTTATTGTTATTAGTATTATCTATACAATGGAAGTGGTTTTAAGTCAATCGGAGTTAGTATGAATTAATTAAATATATGGGAAGTTAGAAACTTGTTAGGTCAATTTACACTTGGATTTTTGGGTCCTTACTTTATGCAATTATGCATGATGAAATGTGGATATTATCTACACATGTATGAATGACAATGATGTTATATTAATTAATAAATGCATATAGATTTTGGGGAACAGAGCCTAATTGACCAATTTTAGCATGTTGAATCCGAGATTCATTATACCCATATACTTAAACCTTGCTCGTCCCCGAGCATCAAGGGATGAATAACTTAGTTGGAGAAATCCTTGACTATGTAAGTGAATTTTCAAGGCTCAATTCCTAGAAGACCTTTAATTTGAGTGATCCTAAAATTTTGGGCTCAACCATGCTTTAATCAAAAGAAATCCAACTTCTCTATTTATCATACTCTCTATTTGTACATATAATATACGGATATGACTTTTAGTGTACTACATCCATGAGAGTCGAGTTAAGATGTGACCCAAGGTCCCAGTCTAGGAGACTCTCCTCTAGACCAAATCCTAAACACTAGGGAATAAGTTGGTCCTTGCGTTAATTAGTCATCTCATTAGTTTGTCAGACTTGAAAGTGTAGATGAATGACCATATGATGGAGGGCATCGGATTGTGTATATTTTTTTCCCTTACACTGGAATAAGGGACCTCTAGAGTGCCTTATTACTCAACACATGTATATTTTTGTTGTTAATCAATGTGTCAGTTAAGCGAGTTCGGAGTCGTCTGCATTTGTTTTTCTAGGAGTACACCGGGATGTGTCTCTTTTGAGTATCTAAAATACCTTCGATACCCGGAATTGTATCACTATACAATGCATAGCCCTTTTATGGTGCTAGACCAACTCTTTGGTCCTAATAGTGTTTGGTCCAAGTGGACTCTTTGAAAATGGTCGAGAGCACTTACCTTTGGATGGAAACCTTTTCGAATTTTACTTTGTAATGATTGAACTTTTCTTTGCATGAGAGAACTTCTCTCGAATTTCGTTTCATTATTTGGCTAGCTCCACTTCTTTTACCAAAAGTTGGTGCACACTAATCAACAATTTAATTATTTCATCACACCCTACAACATAGGTCAATATCAAATGATAACATGTTGGCTAGGGTTTTCTTGATACTCTGGTTTCTTGAAGCCTTCATTAACTTTATCCCATCTTTAAGCATCATTAAATCATGTGTAGATTCAAATTTCCAGTCCTAGTTTCTCAAGTGATTACTCAACTCATCTCAACAATCAAGTACTTGTTAAAATGATGTCATGATCGTATTCTTTAGAAAGTAGAGATGACTGCAATATAGCGCTCAAATCCTCAAACTAGGGAAGTGTGGATTATTAAGTTTCAAAATCCTAATAACGAAGGTTGTCTAACTCAATCTCTCAAGATCTCAGAAATCGTGTCCTCAAATCATCAGGCCTTAAGTGATAGTGAATGTGTCAGGAATATACCAACTAAGGGATGCATGGGTGCATGAGATGCTTGATGAAATGCAAGATGATGAGTGATTTTTTATGCAAAAAGGTTTTTGGTTTTTTTGTTTTTTTGAAAAGCATGTATTATTTAAAGATTGTATTTAGTATAATATACATAATAAACACAACTTGTACCCATCCCAAATTTTAGATTAAAATAACTAAAGTACGATCTATGGATAAAGTATGTAGAATATATACAGACACCCCCTTATACTTATCTTGTGCTATCTCCTCATGTCACAAAGTGAAATGTAGACATAGCTCGTACTAAGTATAGATGAGAGAAAAAGAAAAGTAGTCGACATGCCCCCCCCCATACTTAGACTTTAAGGGAGTAAGCATAGCAGAAAAAGCATGAAATGAGGTAATCGAGGGTGAGCAGAAAGAATGGTAGTGATTTATACGCAATGGTATCTGTCCCCCTATCCTTAGGCTTAGATCAGCCTAAGTATGATCGGATAATTACAAATGGGGAACCAAGTAGATTTACGGATGTACAAGATCAAGGAGGTTTGCGATGAACCTTCTTGTAGGAGTGGGGTGGGAGATAAATGCAGATGTGAAGGGGGTGATGAGGGGGAGGATAAAGAGGACCAACCATCATCAGAATCGTCCTCTGAAGAATAGCAGTCATATGCGGAGGATCTCCAACTATTGTCAACCAAAGGTAAGTGCCCTTTGATCATTGATATACTTATCGAACATACATGATGAACCATTTCGGGACCGGACGAGGACTATTCAAAAATCACCTAAATGTTACTTTCTTGGTCAGTTTGTTTCTGTGAGAATCATTGGGAGGAAGAGGGACAGTCTTCTTCTCCCTATCTTGAGTAACCAGTATGGCATTTATGAGTTCATCATCAGAAGAATCCCCATAAAAGTCGATCGATTCTTGTAGGGACATACACAACTTCGGGCGAGGGAGCATGTTCATGATGGCTTTGTGATTGATGGACTGTGTTGTTGTTGTCACCTCCTGATATCTGTGAATTTTGGTAACATCAGAGGTTTCCTGAGTCGGTTCCTTGTATGGTTCAAGTATCTCATGAATTACTACCGACTCAAAGATTGTACCACTTAAATAATCGTTACATTCCTAAGAAATATGGTCCAATTCTTCATGTGCTCCTAAACAATGTTTCCTCCTAGGAGCAGTTGCAGGGTGGAAGGGGTGGTGAGAATCAGATGTCTATCCAATAGTCAGTCTCATAGGTGTCTCTCCTAGGGCATGTGTCGGTATCTTGTGAGGAGAGGTATGATCATGTGAAGTGTTTGTCTCCTAGTCACAACTATCATTTTCAAGTCAAGTTTCTTCAGAGTAGGTCATGTCATTGAGGCGCTATGCATTGTGGTCTGAGTTCAAGAACATGATGACCTGAATCTCACAATCCACAATCGCCTTAGCAGAAGATAAGAATGGCTTTCCTAAAATGATAGGAGACTCAGACAGTCCTCCACAGTGATCGATGTCATGGACAATAAAGTCCACTTGTTTGTCACCTCGGAAGTTTACAACAACTGAAACAATCCCCTGTGGTCTTTTATTGGATCGATTAGACAATTGAATTATCACCCTAGTTTTATTTAGTTTTCCAAGTTTGATTTGGTCAAAGACAGACATGGGGAGGATGTTTAATTTGGAGTCGTTGTCTATCCAAACATGAGTCAATGTAGAATCCTCAATTTCAAACATAATTCGAGTCAACCGCTATACTTTACAGCTCTTAATTTTTCGATTCATCACTAAACATATGTCCGTATATATGCTATGATGTTCAATCCTTGATCGCTTATTGCATGTCTTTTTAGGATTTAGTTGACTCTTCACAAATTGCTTAAGATCGAGCACATATTCTATGGCCTCGATCAATGGAAGCTCTAAGATGATGTTCTTGCAAAATGCTTCCATTTCAGAATTGTCTGATTTTTTTGAATTTTCTATTTTCATTTTTTGGTATTTTCTGTGAGATGGTATGTAGGGGGATAAGAAGTCAGCGGTAGTTGTACCTGATTTTGAGTCACATGATGATTTAGTGGTTCGCTTGATGGTGGACTCAATTCTTCTATTCTGCATAAACTAGATGAGATCATATATTTTCTCAGTCAAAGCGTTTGCTCTATGATTGATCCGAGCAATCTCATCCTCGAACATCTCATGACTAGTGATAGAATAATCATTCTCGATATATCATGATTCAAGCATAAAACCTTGAGTAGAGTATTGATTACTCATAGCCATTATAGTCTGAGAAATATTCCCTTGGCTTTGGTTTTCTCGTGAATGGTTGAAGGAAAATTTGTCATACTCAAAAAGCGAGTCAACTTGAGTAGGGGATGGTTCAAGAGGTTGTGAGCTCATAGTAACCGGAAATCGTGTTCACTATCAATATTGGTTACTCCATTTTTCATTCTCAATTCTGCTCGCTCTCTCATGTCCATAAGACTGTTAGAATGTGAGAGAGGCCTATTCCATGAAGAAGAGATGACATAGGGTGGGACGTATGGGAGGGAAGAGAATGATGGCTGAGGGGGACCATGTTTGAAGAGAGGGTTCCCCTCGAGAGAGTGAGAAGAAGTATGCCGGGACATAGTTGTGGGGGCAGGTAGGAAGACCAATGTGCTGACATCTTCTCAAGAGAGGGATTGAATGATTTGAGAACCATGATTTTCTTGCAATTGCAAGGTCTTTGACGCACACAATTCAAACACAAAACAAACACGTAGATTCATCCACTCGCCTATTGCAAAGGCTCGTTGGGGATCTGTCGCTTATCTTTTCAATTTTAATTTTAAATGATCAAACAATCTTGAAAATTAAGTGGAGATGTTAGGTGTCAAAATTTTTCAAAAAGACTGTCTCGAGTTCATACAACTAGTTGCATCTACTTTCGGCCAATATGGGTGTAAGTACAGACCGTTAAACAGCTACCCGTGTTACTTAAGATGGAGCCATACATAGTGTCCTCTAAACCACTCGCTCTGCTATGGGAAGTCGGACCATAAAACATCTACCCGAAACCCTCACTGAGAAGTAGCTATTTGTTTTTAAAAACAGTAGTCTGAATGAAATTTTTAAAGTTTTGCCTCTACCCTAAGTGTGCAATCGTGTCCTTACAAACAATGAGTGGGTTATTCTTCACAAGACACAAGGGTTAAATTTATGCCAATTTTATTTACAGACGCCTTGATTAGCAGTCCCAATTTAGATTAAGGCTATCACTAAGGTTTTAGATGAGACATAAAAATTCTCACCTAAATAGCAGTCCCAATTCCTTTAATTCCTAATTATTAAAAACTTAATAGGGAGAATCGAAAAAGCCAATGCAAGTGTAAATCAATGATTCATGCTTGAGAAGAAGACCTATAGTAATTCCTCATGTTCTATATGTCGAACGCAATACAAGGAATTTTTAAAATTCACACTAAATGATCTGCATAGATGAAATCACCCTAATCAGAAAGTTCTATTAGAAGAAAAAAATGATTAAAAATTTGCCTAAGTTAAACGATCTACCAGTGCGTAAGTTAGTGAGAAATGTGTGTCCTAAAATTTACAAGCACCGACAAAAAATAATTCTAATCTAGCGTATGTGCTCCTAAATTCTACACCACACCACATAGAGTCAAGTTTGAAGGATTACAAATTATTAGGGTTCAACGAGAGGGAACCTGTGAATAATGCATCATAAGTGAGAGAAAGATGCAAAATAAAATGCAAAAAATGGTACAAAAATTAATTTCACAAAAAAATTATTACAATTTAAAACCCTAAAATACGCCATTCCCCAGCAACGACACCATTTAATGAGATTGAAAATTGCCTCTTTAATTATAAAGAATTGTAGTATAGAAGAGGAAATTCTATTCAGTAAAAACCACAAATTTTTTAATATTGTGGAGAATTTATACTTGGAACGTCTATTAAGGTTGAATAGAGGGAACAATGATTTTTAATTTTGTGGTTTTAAATTAATTTAAATAATTAGTGAATCGTAATGTTAATTTTTGTGTCGAGAAAATATAATGCAGTGAAGTGAGATGCGAAGAAAATAAAAAAGAGAAAAAGAAGCACCGATATGTGAATTACGATTTTTAATCCAGAAAATGCAAATCAATATCCTCAAAGTGAAATCACATGTCAAATCAATTAAAATCTAGATGCATGCAATAGTCCAAATAAATCCATGAAAAATCATATAAATTAAGGAGATAAAAAATAATCCTTAAGTCAAGAAGGTGATCTCAAAATTCTCTCTAATTTAATCCGATAAATAGAGCTAATCTTATAAAATCTTAAGAATTAAATTCAATTCTCCTGGAATACACCCCTATAATGATTAAATCCTCAATTAAATACTCATTAATTACGAAAGGAGTAAATGAAAATTTCCTTAAAAATATTTGTACAATTCAATAATTCCTTTTTGATTACCCCCTGCAGAGATTAGTTTTTCAGAAATAAATTATCAATAAATCATTAATCAACTCAAAATTTTCAATAGAATCCTTACAAAATAAGTCATCAATTTTCTCAATAAAATATGACACAAAATGTCAGAAATCAGCTTGCATATGCCAAAAAATATCCCCAAATAGTACTCATCAATATCAAGCCTTAGATTTCTCCATAAATTGTATAATTGAAAATGCATGGAATAAGCTTCAGAATGGCATATTATAAGATAAAATCAGAGTTCGGCTGAAACATATATGCTAAATTGAAATTCCAAGGACTAAAATGCAAAAAAGGTAAATATTTTCCTTTTATTTTAATCCCTAGATGACTTATCTATAATTCACAAAACCTGCAGGAGCCTCTTTGCAATTTACCCAGGTGGGCGCATACACATCACGTGACTGAGCTAGTGGAGGCCTTTTTGTGATTAGCTAAACAAGTAGGGGCCTCCCTATAAGTTAACATGTGAGTCGCATGCCTCATACGTGACTCTGACGTTAGCGGTTGTAGGGGCATCGACGTAATTTCTTCCGAAAACTAGGGGGAAGGTACAATTTGCCCCTAGCACATGTACAAAGTACGTGCGCCTGGAGGCTCGATGGCGGGGCTGGTGGTTTGGAGCCCGAAGTAGAGGCTCGGGTGCACTACCAGAGACTCAGTGTTTTGAGACTAAGTGGCGGATTGAGGAGGCTCAGATGAGGTTCAATCGACCCAAGCCTCAAGGCTGGGGCTGAGGCTCGTGGCAGCTACATGACGTGTGATGAGTCGTAAGATCAAGGGCTGACCATTGATCCAATGATTGGTGGAGATCGATGGTCATGGACAGAGGGTAAGCAAGCTAAGGCTAAGGCAGGGGCAGTGGCGCATGGTCGATGAGTACGAGTCGGTGGTAGAGGCTGGTTGAGGGTGGTTGTGTTTAGGGGATGTCGAGGAGGCCGAGTGCGGAGGGGCGGACGGGGTTGATTGAGGCAGTGCATGGCATCAAGGAGTGGTGGGGATTCGGTTCAGGTGTTGTAAGGTGCAAGGTCGAGCCTTATCTCCAGTCGATGTCAAGAAGAAGAGAGGTGCATCTAGGGAGAAGTCGCTTGGGAGGAGGAGGACGGTGGTCCTCTTCGGTCTTTGCCTATAGAGGTTTGGTGGGTCAACCTCGAAGCTTCAACTGCTTGTAATAGGGGGAGCAGCGATACAACTGGAGGTCATGGATCACGTCTAAGGGTTGCTGCCACCGACTATCGGAGCTAATGGCGATGGATACGATCAGAGGCGGATATTGGGTTTTAAAAGAATCGGAAAAGGTAATGACTGGATGAAGGAGAGGGGATCTCAATGGGTTTAATGGAGATCACAAGGGCTTTGAAGATGGAGGTGGTTACATGCAGGTGGGGATGATGGTGGTAATAGCAGAGGGATGTGTTTCGAGTGGCGAGCGGTGTTGGGAAGGGGAAGGGGCGGGAGTTACGTGCGAACCATGTGACAGAGGCAGGTAAGGGGAAGAGGGGGTCAGGTCGCGTGCTCTACACGTGACCTAGGCGGTGGAGACAGAGTGAGATGTGGGGATAGAGAAAGAGGGAGTAGGAGCCCCATGGCACACCCAGGGGCTGCCACATCTCACCTCAAAAAAATCAAAATTTAAAAGGAAGAAAAATAGAAAATAAATAGAAGAAGACCTAAGATCAAGAAAATTCTTCACAAAAGTCGTTCATATTGATGAGATCTACAACTTTCATGAAGAAACATGGAGCAAAAGAAGTCATTTGTTCAAAGTGGTATTTTTGGTGGTCTCCATGTGTATTGAAAACCGACTTTTAGGATTTTGTAATTTTGAAAGACTTTAGAAGGAATAAAAATATGCAAAAATATGATAAAATAAAATACACTCAATTGCATATTAATCTATTTTTTGGTTTTTTAGCAAATAAGAAAAAAGGGAAATAAAATAGAAGTACGAAATAAGAGATTTTTGTACCGACTCACAATTTTTACGCTGACACAGTCTTGATTTGGATTTGGTTTTTTTACAGTTTGATAAAATAATCATCAAATAAAATAAATGAGGAAGAAATAAAATAAAATGGGTTAAATATGTACATTAAAACTCAGGTAAAAAATTACAAAAAAGTTAAAATGCACTTAAGAGGCCCAAAACCCAACTTTCACAAATGAGCTCTGAATTTTATGAAATTGGTATTGTTTTTAAGGAATTTGAAAATGAATTACTGTAGAAGTAAGTAAACCAATATCAAACACTTTGTGGGGGAGATGCACATTTTTGTCTGTCTGATGCGAAATTAGGCTTTGGGTTTATTTGTCACTTAATCAAGTTAGTAATTTTTTTGTATTTTTATTTATTCTTGTTAGTAATATCTTCATGATGGTCAATCAGAGTTAGGATGAATTAACTAAAAATATGGGAAGTTAGTAGCTTTTTAGGTCAATTTACACTTGAATTTTTGGGTCCTTATTTTATGCAATTATGCATGATGAAATATAAATATTATTTACGCATGTATGAATTACAATGATGTTATACTAATTATTAAGTGCATATGGATTTTGGGGAAAAGAGCCAAATTGACCAGTTTTAGCATGTTGAATTCAAGATTAATCAGTTACAATAAAAGTGTGATGATATCTGGTTTGTCAGCTGACATACAACCATTTGTGATCAATGGACAACTTTTGAAACCGTATCTTGAACATGAGACATTTCTGTTTGTCGTTGACTCAATCCAAGTGATTTATGATGATGAGCTAAATACTTCCATAGCTACAGTAAAAGGCAAAGCATAACAAAATATTTTTGAATGCTTTTTTTGCTTCTTCTTTTCTTTTTTTCATACTTTAGTTTCTTTTTCTTCAGAAAAGATGTCATCCCCTTCATCATTACTATACTTAGGATGTACTTTATCCTAAGTATAGAGGGGTGTTCACCCCAAGTTGTTCAATTCTCTGATCCCCACCACTGTCTCCTCTTCTTATCTATACTTAGGGATATTTTACACTAAGCATAAGGGGTGACAGTCTGAGTTGTGATTTGTTCATTCCCACCCTTGGCCCTCCCTACCTTGTGTACAGTCTGTTATAAGGTATTTGATCCTATGTATTGGGGGGGGCGATCGACTTCTCATTCGTTCATTCATTCCTTATTCATTTATTCATTAGACTTTTCTACACTCATTATGAGTCCAGTCTTCTCTTTTTCTCTCTGATTTATAAGGAGATAACTCAAGCTAAGTATAGGGGATCGTATATACTACGTATATACTTTAGCCATAACTCATACATTCGTATTTTTAATAATAAAAATGATGCAAACATTGTATAAAATATTATATATATATATATATTTTATGAAATTCATTAAAACTACTTAACAAAAGGATGTTGACTAGTCCTTAAATTCTTTGTGTATACACTAAAAAACAAATCTGGTAAAAATATTTTTTGCAAAATGTTTGAAAAATAGTTTGACAATATTTTTGAAAAATATTTTGAAAAATATTTGTAAAATATTTTTTAAATATTTTTAACCTTTATAAAAATTCTTTATTTATAAAAAAATTTACTTTGTGTTAAATAATAATGCTTAAAAAATGATTTCCAAATGCTTTAAGAAATGGTTACAGAAATATTTTGATAAATCTATATATAATGTCTTAAAACCCTTTGCAAAATGATTTTCAAATGTGTGTGAATGTTTGTAAAAATTATTTTGGACTATAGTTTTAAAAATTATTTGTAAAATAATTTTCAAAAAAGTTTGAGGAATATATACATCACACTAAAATCCGTTATTAAATTTACATATACATTTCTATAAAAATAATCACATATTCCGTGTAAAGTCCTAAAAACCCTAACTCGTGTAAATATAAGATGCAACCCCATGTAAATATTTACCTATTTTTATCCAAAATATTTAATTTTTAAAAATCTTAAAAAAATTCAAAAACCAAAAATACCAAAAGCATTTGCAAAAAGCTTTTTGAAAAAGTGCATAAAAAATTGCAAACCCTTTTTCAAAAATCCATAAAAAGTTCAAATTCTGAAAATTGCATCAGAAAAATAGTTTCTGCATTGTACATGACATTTGCATAGCATTCACATTTTTCAGATTGAGTTTGATAATTGAGAAAGTCCAAGTAAAATACGATGATTAAGGCTTGGTTGGACCTTAAATCTACCTAATCATAGGAACCTTATAGGAACTAGAATCGAGATACCTCAGGTCTAGTCGACTTAGTTCTTAAAGAATCGTGAGGCTTGGTTCAATAGATTCTTGGTTGCCTAATTAGACTATTTCGAAGCATACACACGAATCTTGTTGATAATGACCTAACTTGGACACCTGCACCTTTCACTTAGCTCAACTGAGTTGGAGTGATGAGGGGATTGGATTTATCGGTATGAGACACACACAAGTGGAAACATTTGCCCTCATCTAGGGAGGGAAGTGCACCCCATCCCATCCAGTAGCAGAGACATCTAAATATAGGAGAGTGTGGGTTGCCAATTGAACTTAGAAGGGAATACCCTGCTCATTGAGGAAAGTGTTGTTGGATTGGAGAATCAATGGGTTGTCATGTTGGAGAAGTCAGTCTCTTTGTCATTTCAGTTGGGAGGAGCCATTATCACATACATTGTACAAAGTGAGATTCATAGTTGTAAGGGTTTACATATGAGTTGAAATATTCTAACCTGGCTATTGAGGAGACTTGAGTAGAGTTTTAGGATTCTCAAATGTTGTTGTATTCCAAATCCAATTCTCAATGAGGTTCTGACCGCACTAAAATTCCAAAGATCCAACTTCAGCTCTAAACTTTGGTGTTGTGAAGATAAGTTTGAGAATACAATTCAATCCACTTTCATTCTTTTTTCTTTATTTTTATCTTCTGCACTTATTGCATAAGTGTTTTCTAGGACTAGCAAAGGTAAGTATAGGGGGTGATAAATCTCCATTTCATCACCTTTATTCTATCATTTTGACCTTAAAAACCCTAGCTAATGCATGTAAATAGCAGTAAATTATACAAATTGACATTCATTCTTTGTTGTATAAATACTGTATAAAATAATATTTTTAATGCCAAAATTATATAATAAAGAAAAGAAAATAAACAAAATAAAATAAAATATCAAAGGTATTTTATGATCCTAAACCCTAAGACCTAGGCATCTTGATGATTGGACGACAAGGAATAACGTAGGGGAAGATAAGGACCAAAAATCACCAATAATTTCCATTCTTCAATTCCTTATTTGTTAAATTTTTGGGATCGATTTTATTTTCCACTTTTTATCCTCAAATAAAGAAATTTTATGTATATAAATTGTGAATAATAATTTATATAAAATACAAAATTGTTTTCATTCAAAATAATATAAAATGTACATTTTATACTCAAAATAAAATCTCAAAACCCACACTTCATAGACCCATTTTTCCCAAATAAAAGTCAAAATGTATCAAAATCACTTTAGTTGTATATAACCTTCAATAAGCTATTTAATGAAGGTGGTTTCATTTAATTTGGAGTTAGTATGTGAAATTTAGGTTTTGGACCCCTATAGTATAATATACCAGAATAAATATTCATGTTAGTTATTCTTTATTATTTCTAGATGTTATATTTTTCTAATTTTATAAATATTATTTATAATATATATACTAAAACTAGAATAAAACCAAAAAGAAAACATTAAAATAAAATGTATATAAAATACATAAATAAAATACACATAGTTATACATATTTATATAAAATACATAAATAAAATACACATAGTTATACATATTTATATAAAATACCTATTTATTTAAATGTATATATTATACTAGAAAAATATAACAAAAATATATTTATGCATATAAAAATAGGTTATACTTTTATAAAAAAAAGATAATAAAATAATAAAACCAAATATACAAAATAAAAATAAAAGACCTAAAATATAGACAAATATACTTATAGAGGAAACCCTAAAAGGTGACTCAAAATAAAACACCTTGAAAAAATAAATAATAATAATAAAATACTTTAGAATATAATAAACAATTTTATTTTATAAATTAAAATTAATAAAAATCATATCAAATTTATACATAATTTTAGGTCTGATATTTCAGGTTGGTCCACGTGGACAAACTAGGTTTCTTCCTAGGTTGACCCTGGTGAACTCTCTGACTGAGGTCGTAGAGTTGTCAGACCTGCGTTTTTACCTTCCTTATCCCTTTTTTCCAAGTCGATACAATCATCGACTTGGTTAGATCTCTTCTGAACTTTCTCACCTCGATCATTGTACTCTCACACCCTCTCGTTACCTCGTGGAGTGCATAACTGAATTACCTGCTCTTCCTCGATTCCTCAACCCCTATCAACACCGGTATAAAACTTTTCCTCCGCCCTTCCTTCATTCCTTTATCCCTCTTCCGCCTCCTAACCCTAGATCCAAGCTTCAAATCAAGCTCGTGGTGACAACAGGAGTTGGTCCAACTCTTGGGCGTGAAAATTAATGTAATTTTGGCCCTCATACTTTATTTCGTGTCGACCCAGTCATCCAGATGCCTATGTCTTGGGGTTTATAGTAATAAAATACCATTAGCATTTTATTCATTTTCTTTTCTTTTCTTTATTCTATAATTTTGGCATTAAAAAAAGTATGTTATACACAATAATAGAACAAATAATAAATGCTAATTTGTACACAATAATTCTATTTACATGCATTAGCCAGGATTTTTAAGGACAAAATGATAGAATAAAGGTGATGAAATGAAGATTCATTAGTGTGTTACCAATAAAAGGAAGTATTTACCGAAGGCTGTGGAAATGTTATAGACAATGATGAATATGACTTAAATGATGAGGTGCATAAGAATATGAATGGAGTTGTCTTAATGATCTAGGTTTCCAGTCATAAATTGGTCAAAGAATAAATTTTGAGTGATCTCACCATGTTAAGCAGGCATTCCTCTTTGTATTTTTCTATCCAGAATCAACATATGAGGCCTTGAGATACTAACTTGTTTAATATTTTGTCAAGGATAATTAGGGACTTTACGGAAGAGTAGAGGGGAGATCTACTCTCCCTTTTATATCCTACGTAGAAGTGTAATGGAACGAACCTACAACTTTTATGTTCTGTTCGTTTAATTAAGCAGGCCTAAACTTGTGTTCATGTTCGATTTGTTTATTTCCAAATCGAATTTGAATCGAACGCCAATTTTATAGAGTTGAACCTAAGAGAATATCAAACTTGGAGAATTCTCCGACGATAAGGAGTGAAAAGATAAGAAATGGAAATATATAATATGTATAATTAGGATAAGTATTCGTTAAGTTTTCTTCTTTATCCAACTTTTCTTCATCTTTAGAAAAAATGGATTAATAAAGATTCTTGTCTTTGAAAAATTATAATTGTAATATATTTTTAAACTCTGATGAGGAATAAGAAATAAGGTGGTGATAAACAATAAATACTGTTTAGATTTGTTCTATTCATTTGAGGATAAAGAAGAGACAAATACTGACATATAAATAGTGAGTGTTGTAACCATGGTGTAAATATTCACTTATCTTCAAATGAAGTCCACTTTATTTCAAGATAAAATCCACTTATTCGAATAAGGATTTGTGAATATGTTTATATATGTGCATCGAACTTTTAATGAATCGAACCTGAACGAACCTACGATTTTAGGTTCGGTTCATTTATTTAATTGAGGATAAACTCGTGGTCAGATTCAATTCATTTAGTTTCGAACTATATCTGAATCGAACTTTTAATGAACCGACTCTAAACGAATATCAAACTTGACAATTATTCACTCATTGTTCCTGCATGAGGAACTTGTGCAGTCATGATTGAGTTTTATAGAAATAAAAGAGATGTCGAGTATGGTCCTTATCAAATCTTGAAACCTATTCAGGCACCATGACCTTAATTTTTAGTGCTTAGTTGAAAAATGATTAGCTAATAGGATGGTTTTTCAATGTTAATTTTAGTAATTTAATGATAGCACAATTTTAGTGATATCTCGTACAACCTCTCATAAAAAGGAGAGGCACGAAAAAATGGAGGAAAGCTTGGAAAATAACAACACCATTACTGGAAGAACTGGTCATGAAGAGAAAGGATGAGAAACCAAGGAAAAACTATCAACCAACATGAAAAATTAAAGGTCCTCTTTCCCCTTGTGTCTTAGCAAGGAAGCTCTAAAGTATATCCGCTCACTTACATTCTAATATTCCATTAAGAATATCAATATTTGAAAAGCTATTATTATTAAATTATATTTTAAATTATCTTATTAAATCCAATCTGATGGATTTGAAATGTTATTGCACAATTATTTATACAAAATTTGCATATACTTAAAAAATTATAATGTAAAGATGAATGGTTGATTTAATCAAAATAATATTTATATTAAATAGAATCACTGTGAAAGAACTGAATTCATATTGTTAGGGTTTGAATAATGAAAAATATAATAAGAAAAACCTAATATGTTTCTAGATATACTGTTTGGTTTCTTCACTTTAAGTGTGAATTATTAATTCTAGGGTTTAATCATTGACAAAAAATGACGAAGTCTTCTCCCATTTTAAGCAGGGTCGGCTACATGGATTCTTTCTCGAATCCATGTTGAAAGATCTGACTATTATTTACGTTATTTGTTAGTAATTTAAAAAAATAAAAGATCAACTCTTTATGCTAATTAGTAATACAGTTTTTATACTTTTTATAAAAATATGTTTTATAAGATAAAAAATTTGTGTTATATATTTTGTCAAGATGAATAGTTATATTAAATAGTCAGTAACAAAAGATTTCATTTTTTAGCTAGATTATTCAAACATATTGACATCTCCAATCCTTCTAATTTCATACAACGAAAACTTTTTAAATTTTATAATATTTTTCTAAAACTCCATTATAACGAGTTGCATCTCTATATTAACTTTGAAAAAATATAATAAAACTTACCCCAATTATATATATATATTATATTTTGATATCCCCATTTTTAGTATGCATTTCCCCCCAAGATTATTAAGTTTCGAGGAATTTTATTAGTTTTTTATATTCAATCTAATGGATTCCATAAGTATTATAACAACTTAATGACTCAAGTTATTCAATCTAATGGATGGGCTTTAAATTGAATAATGTACAAGAAACAGAAAAATGCATTACTTATCGAATTAAATGATTTTCATATATGATCAACAATCATTATCAAATATACATGCTACATGATGAGCAAATATTTAATATCTCCATTTTCTATATTTGTAAAGTTCTTAAGTTTTACAATGTTTTTGCTTAATATGAAACTGCCTATTAAAACGTAGCACACATAATCATGAATATATTTTTGTATCGAAGTGATATTTACATAAGAAACACATATAAGATAACTCGGTCTATAAGGCTATAGTTTTAAATAATTTTAAAAAAATTTGTAAACATATACAAAAGATATATTTTGCACATCATTCTTGATATCTCGTTTTTATTATTAAATTTTCTGTAGACTAATAACTTTAGTATATTTTTAATCCAATATTAGTGAAATTTTATTATTATTATTATGCTTTTATATATGGTAAAAACATCAAAACTTATATATTATAAAATAATGATACATTATACAAATTTGTTAGAAATATTTGTATACAAGTTGTTAATCAATGTATAAACAGTCAAAATACGATTATATTTTTAATAATAAGTTCAAAGAATCTATGAATATCTATACTTGGATAGATTATGTTTTTCAATTAATTGATTTATGGTAATTGTAATTTCCAATGCCCTTTTCAAATATGTTATAAAATTCGTATATTTTCACATTTTTTATACTCGACCTCAGTGACTGAATTGTAATATGCAAATAAAAAGTGAATTATATACTAGAACAAAATAGTTTTACATATTTACCGGTTATTCTAAAAACTATTTGGTATGTTGACATCATTTCTATTGATGGTGATGGGTTTGTATTCAAATCTAAACGCATTCATGTCGTTAACTACAAACTGAATTTTCAATAAATATAGTTTTTGTATGAGTCTGGCTATTGAATACCATAGTGAGCATGAATGTCATAATAGGAGGATTTATGTTTGGTCTGTATACATATTTTTCATCGGGTGCTTATGGTTTCTACATAAGGCGCGTGTATGTTGCCTAATTGGAAAATTACATGAATATTTTAAAAAAAAAGTTCCACAAAGTGTTTTCGTGTAACATAAACTAAAGTGTGAAAAGTTTAACCCGGGATTGATAGAGTACAAGATAGTCTTAGATAGTTTAATGCCAACAAAGCCCACATTTGCACGCAACGTTTTTAATTATTAGGGGTCTTTTGTTTCTTAGTGGACAGTGATGTGTTGAATATAGATACTTGTGCTACGTTGACAATGCAACAAACTAAATGTTTGCTTTGTCAAATGTTCGTCCAATTGGAGGAGACATCAATATCTAATTTATTGTAGTTGTTGCAGGAATTAAACGCACCAATCTGAAAAAATAGACTTGATATTAAAAAAAGAGGTTGTTGTATCAAATAGATCTAATTTCATTTCTAGAGACAAAGGATTTTCGTTCGAGGATTTCTTTATTTTCTTTATATTAGCATTTTTCCGATTCATTTCCTCAAAAAGAAGAGCTTGCATGGGTTACAGACTGAAAAAGTTCACCGATGCCCAAAGATAGAGACGTCACACAAGAAAGAGCATGATAGAAAACAGGAAAAAGTTCTAACCACCCTACAACCAGGGAGTTACACAAGGGTAGGTAAAAAAGTTCATAGTTCATAGAGTTAAAAAACAAAATGTCAAGGGGTTGTGACGGACTGAGAATGTCTGGTAGGAGTACAACGAATATGCTGGAACATCAGAGCTGAGGTCTGATTGCTTTCTGCTTCCTTGTGCGGGGCCTCGAATTCACGGAGCTGGTGCTATGTTGCTTGTAACGAATTACGAGGGGTTTTTTAAGGAGTTAGGAAAAATGAAAAGTAAGAAAACCCTTAATTATGACGGTGCAGATGTTAGGGAGGTCACGATAAGGGAGGCCTCTTTTGCAAAGTAGTGGACGGGCGAGAGATACCCTGGAAGAGCCTCCCACATCTCTCCTTCCAGATCAACCACCAATCTGAGGCCTGGGCTGCACAGATCTGCCATATGGTCGATAATGGCGGTAATTACAAGTGTTGTTTGATTCTTTTTCAAAATCACCACTGAAGATAGTAAGATTTAAAATATTGAAGAGGAAACGTGAGAATCTACATTCCATAAGATGGTGGTTCAAGATACTTCCATAGTGAGGCATAGAGGGCAGGCTGATATTGAGGGTGCATTTGGTATTAGGGGTCAGTCAGGGGTTCTCAATTTGTTATGGCAAAGCATCCATAGGAATATGGATACCCATGGACGGAATGGGCTCCTTCAGAAATTAGGGGCGAGTTTCGGGCCAATATCACCATGTGTTAGGATGTTATTGATGAATCTCCACTTCATCACCTTTATTCTTTCATTTTATCCTTTAAATTCTAGCGAAATGCATGTATATAGCACTATTTGTACAAAATAACGCATATTATTGACGGTGTAAATATTGCATAAAATACTATATTTGAAGATAAAATAAAATAATAAAGAAAAGAAAAAGAATGAAATGTCATAGGTATTAAATGACACTAAACGTCGAGACCTATGCATCATAATGGTTGGATCGATGAGGAATAAAGTATGGGGAGATAAGGGCTAAAAATACAATAAAAGCCCTAATTTTTAATTTCCCAATAAACTCAATTTGGGATCTATTTTATTCTTTAGTATTTATATCACAAATTAATAAACTTTGTACATTAAAGTTGTAGATAAAAATATATAGAAAAATACAAAATTTATTTCGTATAAAAATAATGTGGAGTGTGCCCTAGACACACAATAAAAAGCTAAAATCAAAACTTTGCAGACATGTATCTTCTCCATACTATATAAAAATTGACAAAACTCATCTTTAATTGTTTATAAAATTTAATAATATATGTAATTAAGGTAGTTTCATTCCATTTGGAGTAAAGATGGAAAAGATAAGTTTTTGGCCCTTATTATGCAATTTACTTGAATAAAATAATAATTTTATTTATTCTTTATGTTTTTCATATTTTATATTTTTATAAATAATATATGAAATACATATGCATCATTAAAATAAGATAAAGCCATTATAAATACAATAAACTAAATAAGTGTATTAAAATATATAGATGAATTATACATATACATATCTATGTAAGAAATTTACATGTTAATTTAAGTATACATGTTACTGCAGAAAACGCAATAAAAATATATTTAAGTGTATTTAATGATGTTATAAATATATAAATTATTAATAAAAAATATTAAAAATATAAAAATGAGAAATAAAAATAAAATACAAGCCATATAGGTAAATATACCTATATTTATGCTTTATGAAAATAACTCATAACAAATAAATTGTAAAAATAAATAAAAATCATATTAAAATACTACACAAAATAATAAATATTTTCATGTTTTAACAAGAAATTTAATAAATCATTTATTATTTCATTTTGATTTATTATTGAATTTAAATTTTATTTTATCCTCTTCTATCCTACATGGACCAATGAGGAGCGGGCCAGAGCGCTCCATAGGTTTGTGTATGTCAGACATATACCTCTTGACTTTCTTAATTTTTCCACCAGATTCTTTAATTCTTTTTATTAAATTTCTTCAAGACTTTTGAACTTCAATCCACGGTCTTTCACGTCGGATCGATTCCCCAGTCGATGGTCCACTGAATCGAGAACGCTACGCTTCTCCATTCAAAACCCCATATACATATACACCTCCTCCTCTTCCATTTGAATTGGATCCCGTTTGAACCATTAAAATCCCCTTCGTTCTCATGTGTGAGGTTGCCAGTGTCAGAGGATCTCTAGATGGATACTTTGACGTGGAGGAAGAGGTGCTTTCTCTAATCGATCCCCATCGTCGGCGAGCTCTACCTGATGGTCCACTGTCTCTCGCTTCAACTGGTCGAGCCATAGTGTAAGCATAGTTTTACGTAGCCCCTCGCCGTATTTTCATTTCTCTTCTTTTAATTTCCATTTTAATTCATCACAGTAGATTTAATTTTGATTCTCGTAGTTCGCCGAAGCTCTGCTCCAGCCATTGTTATTGTCCCTCAACTATTCTCCGACATGCTTATCACCTCCATCTTTTTACCATGTTGCTTATGTACGACCCTCACCAAATCATCCACCCTGATCCTCCCTGGATCAGGAGATCGACTCTCCACCTTTGCCGCTCTTAGAAGAGCCTCCACCCGTCTCCACCTTCATCCATATCCGCCCAATCAGGATTTGGGCCAATATCTAGGTAGTTAGTTGTCTTCCCTAATATATACACATATAATATATATAATTAAAATGCAACAACTATTATTGATTTTATCTTCACAAAATATTCCAAATCAAATTTATGAAAACATCAATCATACCATTGTAACATGTAAATTAGATTTACAATTAATTATTTATTTTTAATCCAATTCACAGCAACAACAACATGTAATTCGTAATTATATTTACAATTAAATATCTTCAATATATTATAAATCGTATTTATAATATCCATGATTATTATGGATACTGATATCCGTATCAATAATATATTTGATAATTAAATCACATTATTTTCTAAGATAACTCTTTTCATGCACCCAAATAATATGAATCATATTTAAATTATTTATCATAATTAAATCACATTTAATTAGAAAATTATTCCAATGCTCAGATACATTGTCCGTAATGGAATTACTCTTGAACTCTTTCAAGAACAATGCACTTTCTCTGCAGATACTTTGAGATAAGGACAGAACGATTGTACATTCCATGTAGAGTGACTTGGATATTGAGATCATATCTCAAATCTCGATCAAGGGGATCTCCCCAAGATGTTTGATTAAATCAAAACCGTGAATACAATCTTTTCTTGCATCTGAATCGTATTCAGATCAGTGTCCAACATTTGGACTAATATCAGATTACTTCTTTATTGAGAGGAGTTAATAAAATCCAAAACTTTTTCATTAGTCCCTCGAAATGTTAGGTCTTATTTAGATTCTTCTTCAGGGTTTTATCATTAAGTTTCTAAATCGATCATTGTGAGTTGGTATCGATCATATACTTTCCAAAAGCATATATTAAACCAACAAATTCAGTCAAGCTTCCAAAGTGAGATGACAGTGCACAGAATCTGATTCCTAATGTCTCATTAGTGGGATCATGTCTTCCGATTCAGTAATGAACTTGTATGATCCCTTTGAGAGAATGTATTACTCATATGCTCTTGTATGCACACCAGCTTGTCGGTATATAGACCTTCATTAGATCATCAACCTATCAGTCTGCCAAAGGTACACGCTCAAACAAAGAGTAAAACATCTGTCTCTTGTCAGAGGATGCGTGCCTATATCATGACAACATACGACATAGGTCTTTGCTATCTCTATCTTTTTAAGTCAAATCTTTGACCTAACTTATCTAACACCTCTGAATCTATATTCCTATACAGAGGATCTACACCAAGGGTCGGTTAGATATCAACCTTTAGAGAAATAATTGGCATCTTCTTCTCAGACTGTAGATCCTCTCTTAACAATCACATGACGATGCTTGACGAGTCCTCAATCTAACTCTTTATATATCATCCAAGCACCAACCTTTATGATTCAACATTTGAATCAACAGTTGTATGATCATTAAGACGGAAATAGTACATAACCCTAATTATAGTAGGGGACCTATTATGTAGATACTTATTCTTCATTTTAGACCAGGGATTGATTTGCAATAACATTTATTGCATAATGGCTCGTTATGGATTCGCATGTCCAACAATCTCCCACAAGCCCAAAGATCCATTAATGGGCTAATCGTAACCCACACTCATGTGACAATCATAAGCTATTTAGAAAAATAGCTTGGTAAGGTAACTAGTCACTATGTTCCCAAGAGACTACACCAAGTCCTATTACGGTACTTGCATATCTCCTATTAACATTGTTCGCACTCAATGTGAATGTTGCATCTTATGCAACCAATACTCAATGTTGAAGCAGTTATAGTGTTGTTGACACTACAAATCAGTAATTGTTATAACTAGTACATAATTTCTATTATTTTTATCAGAATGCGCTTATTCTCAAGGATCTCTATCTCCTACGACTAAGACTCGGTCTTAAGTTTAATAAGGCATATGTAATTAAGAACTTTCTAGATCGTTATCTATAAAATTTTAAGTTCTTAAAGATAAGACTTAGATATCACTATCTCTAAAGTCTTGTCATCTTTGAAGGTGTTGTTATTACTATAACTAGGTATTTTATCTCCGTAGTATGATTAGTAACAATTTACTACTCCTGTTGTACGGGAGACATCTGGCTTTTGTACACATCTAGCATACACCATGCTTGTTGTAACCGATGCACAAGGGCAAGAAGTTTTAGCATTATCAACACTTGATATGTTATTCCTTCATATTAGGCGGTACCATATCATAAGGGAAGGAAGCCTTTTTCAGGATTTTCCAAATGGATCAAATCCAATATGTACTACTGATGTGATGGTTCCAATGTCATCTTCTCTTTGTTTCTGAACAACTTCAGAACTAAGATCTAAGAGGTATCCGTGAGATCATATCTCAGGGTATGTAATATCCAGATCATAAAACACTTATTATCATCCTTATATCATTTCAAATGATTAGGATTTTATCTACATTTAGCATGATGAACACAATGGCACGCCCACTTAGCTTCACATGGTTCATCAAGAGTTTGTATGAAATCATAACCTTTATAATTTCATTAAATATGATGTTCGGACAAATAGAAGCTAATTTGAGTCCATAGATGGAATTCTTTAGCTTACCCACATTCTTTCCTCGACAACGAAGCTCTGTGGCTATTTAATATGAATATCCTTGTTGAAGTATTCATTGAAGAATGCAATCTTGAGTTCCATCTTCTAGATGTCATAGTCAAGTTGTGTATCTACAATTAGTAATATTCAGATGGGTTTAAGCATGATTATTAGAAAGCATGTCTCATCACAAGCAATGTCTTCTTTTTGTGTGTATCTTGTGGATGCGATTTGTGCTTTGAGGGTCTCTACCTTCTCATCAGGTTCCATCTTTCTCTTTAAGATCCATTTAACCAAATGGGTCTTACCCTTATAGATGGATCCTCTAGGGTCCATATACAACACTTGTATATGAATTCTAATTTGGACTTTATTGCTCATATCTATCTTTCCATGTCACGATCCTCAGAAGTCTCATCATATGAAATCAGATCATTATCATATGGAATCCATACCTTTAGGTGGTCTTACCACCCTTAAAATAATTTGAAGAGATATGAGTGTTTCATCTTTAATTGTCCTTTTAGTTTCCTATTCTAGGAGCCTCATTATCTTCTCAAGATTCAATGAGTTTCTTTACTTCATTTTCGTCTTGATTCTCAAGAAAGTCATGTTCTAAGAATCATATCCTCATAAATAAAGTCTTAAAAATCTCAAGGTCATAAAGTAGGTATCCAATACCATCTTTTATATTCCTCATGAGCAGCACTTTCTAGTGAAAGATTCCAGCATTCTTGTATCCATGACATAGTTATGGACCAAGTAACCCTAAATCCTCTAGTGTCTAACATTGGGATAGGATCCAAGCCATAGCTTATAAGGATTTTCGAGTTTATATTTGCATGGAATCTTATTTGAGATATATATTGTAGTCTCTACTACATGTATACCTGGAAACTAGGAGGTAATTATGCTCATTTATGTCATGATCAAATCATGTCACACATGATCCAACTGCATATCCCTACAACTCTATTGCGTTTAGGTATATTAGGAGAATTGAGATAGGAATTATACAACTTTCTCCATAAGCTATTCCTTGAATTTATTTAATAGGTCCTTGCCACCTTGGTTAGATCAAATTTATTACCTCTTTCTACAAACTTTGACTCTAAACCAAAAAAGTGAAATCTCCGAACATTTCAAAGATTTCTAAGGTGAAGAGAATAATTATCATATCACAAATAATCATCAATAGATATCACATACCATTAATGTTCATTATGATATAAATTATCCACATACATCAATATGTTTGAGACCCATAATACATTGGCATCTAACACCATTTTCAGAGAAGGGTGCATTGGACATTTTTACTTTTAATACAAAATTCACAAGCATGCAAGATTTGAAATTTCAAATTGTCCAAATTTTCATCTCTTACTACTCTATTGATCTCATCAAAAGACATATGTCCAAGGCTTGATGCCATATCATTATCAAATGATATTCATTATTCTATTGATCTTTTAAGGTTTAATTTCCAGTATTAGAAATGTCAATGAACCACTCATTAATTTTCTAATTTAGTAAAGTCCTCTAGATGTTATATTACTATATGAAATATATCCATCATAATTCTTTGTGATAAGTCTATTCAGAATACATGTTTATTTCCAACAATTAGGAATAAACAATGAATGTATTCTAATATCTACGTCATAGAGACATTATCTAAGACCAAGGGCTCTACCACTGAAAATATGTAGTCTATCTATCCGATGGAGATTGTTGCAACAATTGCATCAACATCCATGTGTATTAAACCTTAAAATCAAAATTTCTAATATTCTAAAACATAAGCAACCAATTACAAGTGTTAATAGAAGAGTGAGATACAATTATCAGATTGTATATTATTCCGATGCACTATCTGGATCCTTCTCTAAGGATTTTAGATAGTCAAGATAGTCATAGTATCAATACATTAGCTTGTTGCAGTATTAACATTCATCCATCTCTTTTGATGTCATATGTATTGAAGTCACAGAAGTATAGTCAACTCTTTGACTTTCCTTCGCACATGGGTCAGACCCATGCTTCCACTATGCTTCCTCATCTATAAACAACCACTGCTTATGACAAAGGATCTCTTATGTTGAACTACATGCTTCATCCAGTTCATACAATATGAATATTATGAAGCTTCATGAATGGCTGGAGTATGAAAATTAGAATGCTGACACTCATCATATTTACATCCATCTTAACTCTTAAGACTTTAGCTCAGGCAGGTACTCAAATATTTTGAGTACATCTTCTCTTATCAAGCCACAATTCTGCATAATGCAGTGTTCATGATTAAATGTCAAGAGTACTTACGTTTGCTAAAACATCCTCTTAGCTTTTATAAGGATTTTTGATAATTACGATCATAATCAACATGATAATTCCAAAGCACATTCAATGAGAGATCAAGACTATAGAGACATACACACCCAAGGTTGTTGTCCTATTGTTTATTTCCTCATCATTATGAGGAACCTTGCTCATTGCAACCACATACATTATGTGTCAAATTGCAAGTACAATATCTTGATGACGGATACAATCCATGATATTTTACTTGTTATTATTGAGTATAATTTTAAGTGGGCATAATGTATGTTATCTGAAATAAGAAATATTTACATAAATACATATTTTACTTTTATTATGGATTTTATATCAAAGTTATCTTGCCTTCTCAACTCTAAAAGTTCACTCCCTTATTCACTTTCAAAGTAAGAGACATACTTATTCTTATATCTCAAGTAAGATATGGATCTCCTTCCTACCTTTGTTGCATCCCAATAATATGAGAACTTATAACTCGGATAAAATGAAGAAGGAACTCATTCCACATTGCGAGTCCAACTTGCATTTCCCAATTCGGTCTTTAACACCAGAGCCCACCACCCCTAAGGTGATCTTGACCCGTTGTTAATTGAAACAACCGTCACCAAGAATAGCACTCGTTATGCACACTCCAATGTATCCACAATAATATGAGAACTCAATATTGGGGCCACTACGCATAAGGCCTTGATCTTTCAAGAAGAAAAGAGATCGATCATGTGCGGTTGTATACATGAGCTGTCACTTGGGAAATGCATCTCCTACATACAATCCATGATGACGGAACCCTTCACCTTGACGAGAGACCATGGATGTCACTTACGTGATCGTCTATATCATGTTCAAATTATAATTAATTATTATGAATCGTATTTACGTAATTAATTCTTCCAAGTATACTACAAGAAAAATGAGTTGTGACCATAGAATGTCGTCATGGAAACTTGCGGTCGTGATAATTCTATGGCCACTAGTTTCTATAGCCATAATTCCATGGCCAAAGCATTCAAAGATGGAAAGAGGACATCCATACCAAAACAATGGCCATGATAATTTCTGTGGTTACTTGTAGTGGCCAAAAAATTTTCGTGGTAAAAGAACTCTCTCAACGAGACTTGTAGCCACAATTATATGCCGCGAAGTATTGTGACCAGAGCTGATTCCAAGGCCACAAACCCCAAATTCGTAGGCATATTTTTGTAGCCATAACTCCTTTTCCTTGTAGTGGAAAAATGTAATATATATATATATATATAGATTGTGATATTATTGGATAATTAATTTAATAATATTAAATCAATGATCCAATCAGTATTCAATAAACAATCTTGATTTGTTACTTGATATGCTATAATATCAAAATATATATTATTCAAATTTTAATAATTAGGAAAATACATCATGATCATTTCAAGAATTATCCTTTTTTGTCACGACTGTACGTATAGGATGTGGAATAGACTGCTTACGGAGCAACCTGTTACCCCCAACGATCCCCAAATAAACATTATAGTTGCCTAAGGTAAGGATAATGTGATTTGATTATTTTGTATTTGAGATGATATTCAGTCTTTCAACTGAAGTTATACCATATAATATTTATCAAAATCATTTGTATTATTATTATAAGGAGATTTGCTAAATAAATCCCGAATCCTATTCAAGTATCAATGTTCGTTGGAAAGTCCATTATAACCAAATCGATTAAAATCAGTTATCTTATCAAGTTGGTTATGATCATTCATATTATATTTATTAAATATTTCACAAATAGTTACCAACTAATTACTCCAGGAGACTAACCTTTTGTTTTTATGAATTAATTGAATGACAATCACAAGATTCGTGTTCAAATTTGTTAACTTTTCAATAGTGACACATGTTTATTAAAACTAACATATAGTGAGCAAATAAACTCCAAATCAAGCCAACTAAAATGTCCTGATTTGGTAATTGTATTTGCAACCGAATCCAAGTGATAAACATGTATTTCTATCCATTTTAAAATCATGGTTATCTACAATTTAAAATGTCATTCCCATAACAGTGGACATATGTCCACTAAACGGTCATAACTTGAGCAAACATATTCCAAATCACGCAAACTCAAGTCATACGATTTTTTGATAAGATGAGGAACGTAATAAAAGTAATAAACTCACATTTTAAGGACTTAAATAGAGCAAACAATCGCACAAAACATGGTTGTGGCAACAAAATTTGATGAAAAACTCTCACAACCAAAAATGTCCATGTCATCTTTAGTTTATGGATCATATCCTAAATCTCCAGCCTGGCTCTGATACCACTTGAAGGTTGCGGAAAAAACCTTAAGCACATCACAGAAGCATGAAAATGACATCATATGCGATCGGGAGTGACTAGTCATACTAGTTTCTCAAGGCATCGGAATTTAAAAAAAATAAAGCAATGAAACGTGTGCACCTCGCAATCCAAGTAGATGATCCAAGCAGAAAATCTCCCGATCTCGTCAAATGACATCTGACTTCTTTTGCACGAGCAAGAGGCACCTAAGAATGCGGAGATCCACGAGTAGTAGATGGCAGCACAATGACGTTGTGGTGACTACAAGATTCTCTAAGTCAATAAGTGGACGGCCATTATATTTCTATAGAGAGGGGGGACGACTATAGAGAGAGATGGAGAGAGTTTAATTCCTCTTGGATCTCAAGTCATATAAAAGGCAATGGCTACCATTCCTTTTATACTATTTGTATGTACATGGATCTCCATCCATGTGCTCTCTTAGTCCAACGGTTCAGAGTTAGAATTTATTAATCAGTGGCCATGATTTGTTGCTACAAATTTGCAACAACAAAATAATTAAAATAAATTAATTATATAATTTTAGTAAGATAACAACTAATTAAATTTAATTTCATTATAATATATATATATATATATAATTAAGGGAGGCAACCACCATCATTAAAATTGGGTGGTTGCCCCCTTTTGAATGGTTCAAGGTGGATTGGCAATCATTTAGGTAGTTAGTTGCCTTCCCTGATACACACACACACACGCATATATATATATATATAATTAAAATGCAACAACTATTATTGCATTAAACTTCACAAAAATAATTCCAAATTAAATTTGTGAAAACATCAATCATGCCATTGATAAATATGTATCATATTCATATATCCAACATAACATGTACATTATTTTACAATTAATTATTTATTGTGAATCCAATTCACAACAATAACATATAATTCGTAACTTTATTTACAATTAAATCACTCCAACATATTATAAATCTATTCATGATCATTATGGATAGTGATATACATATCAATCATATCTTTGATAATTAAATCATATAGTGACTTGGATATTGAGATCATATCTCCAACCAGATCGAAGGAACCTCCCAAAGATGTTTGATTAAATCAAAGCTATAAATATAATATTCTCATTGCAACTGAATCGTATTCAGATCAATGTCCAACATTTGAACTAAAATCAGATTACTTCTCTATTGAGAGGAGTCACTAAAATCCAAACATATTTCATCACTCTCTCGGAATGAAAGTGTCATGGTTATACAATCATTTATGATCACATCACCCTCGAGTATTCCTAATACCCATACATCCTACATACTAGAAGACCTAGAATAAACATGAAGTTTTAGATCTTATTTAGACTGTCTTCTTCCGGGGTTTATCATTAGGTTCCTCATTTGATTATTAGGATTTGGTATCGATCATATACTTTTCAAAAGCATATATCATACCTAGGTGTTGATCATATACTTTCCAAAAGCATATATCAAACCTACAAATTCAGTCAAGCTTTCAAAGCGAGACAATCGCTTTGATTCCCAACGTCTCATGAGTTATGTCATGTCTTCTGATTCAGTAATGAACTTGTATGATCTCTTTGAGAGATAGTATTATTCATATGCCCATGCACACCAAATCGTCGGTGTATAAACCTTGAGTAGATCAACCTATCAATTTGCCGAAATTACATACTTAAACATATAGTAACACATTTGTCTCTTGTCAGAGGATGTGTGCATGTATCATGACAATATATAACAAAGATATCGGTTATCTCGATCTCTTTAAGTCAACTCTTTAACCAAACTTATCTAACACCTCTGAGTCTCTATTCCTATGCAGAGGACCTACATCAAGAGGTTGGTTAGATATCACCCTTTAAAGAAATGATTGACATCTCCTTCTCATGTTGTAGATACTCTCTTAACAATCACTCGAAGATGCTTGATGAGTCCTCAATATAACTATTTATATATCATCCAAGCACCAGCCTTTGTGATTCAACATTTGAATCAACAACTATATGATCATTAAGATGGTCACGGTACATAACCTTAATTATACTAAGGGACCTATTATGCAAATTACTTATTCTTTATTTCAGATCGTGGAATGATTTGCAATAACATTTATTGTATAATTACTCTCCATGGACTCGCATGTCCAACAATGGTGTCGATGAAGAAGTTTTTGTTTGGGGAGTCAATAATGGAAAGACCTAGGCCTGAAATATTGAGATCTCTCACAAGTTTAGTCATCGGAGAAATGAATTTTTGTAAACCCAGGTATATTATTTGGGGTATTAAGAAATCTAAGATCTACTTATATAAATCACCATAATATGTAGTGGGCATACACGAGTCTTGGTGGAGTAGTGTGTGCCCTGACGTTTCCTTGGCATTGTTGCAGTTTCAGGAGTTAGATTCCATTGGGTATCTATGACGGCCTTTAGTATTGCTAGAGGCACTAGACTTTGGGGGTCCAAGGATGGGTGACATCTTTTCTTTTGCTTGTTTGGAGGGGAGACATGCTGCCTTCTATATGATGTTTCATCCATATTCTCTCTCATGGCCTTTAGCCATAGAATCGTGTTTTCAGTCGATTCTCTATTGATGTTTTACTGAAGCGGATACCTACCTCCACGAATGAGCCATTATGTATTGGTAAGAGAAGAGGATCAATAGTTGCTTTTGACCATGCAAAATTGGGGTATAGATCGAGTTTTCCAAGGCCTAGCTTAACTATAGGTTGAGGGGTGCATTTGACACGATTCCGGGTAAATGGTAATTGTAGGGGGGGGAGTCTTCTTGTTGGTATTTTGTCAACAAGAAACAAATGGTGATGTTCTCCAAAGAGGGTGGTGTCGTAGTGGATGAAAGCTACTTCCCTCCTATGGCTTAGAGGATGGAAGATGGCTTCGGATATTCCGTCAGTGGTTGCGAGCTCGACCCCTTTGGGAATCACATTGATTTTCTAGATATAAATGAGTAATCATATACCGACCGCATCGTCGTAGTCTTCCATGAGAGGAGGGAGCTCATAGGAGAGAGGTTTTCCAAAGGTCTTGACTAGGTTGTTTAGGATGTATGGGTAGCTATGGTGGAGAGGTAGTACTATAACCTCTATCCAGTAGGTCGAGGTTCCTTTGATACACTTCGCACCAAAGGATGGGGACCATCTATAGAACCATATGGTAAACACATCTAGGGAGGAGCATGATGTCCCAACTAAATTCTTGTATTTCTATTCGGAGGAAACCTCGGTGATGATTTAACACTTCGAAACCTTCCAAAAGAATCTAAAAGTGTTTGATCCTATTTCATCGATGAGGGATTTTTTGCCCGATTGAGAGATGTGATATTTTGAGAACTCGATGATTATGCACCACAAGAGTTGGCATTTTCCCGTAATGGACTCACTGCATAGCTCCATTTGCTAGTGGGATGAGATGGTCATGTCCACTCTGGAAGATGTGTCTCTAGAGGAGGGTGGAGATGGGTAGCATTCTCCCAAGGTTCACAATACGGCAACCGCCTTAGGCACGTAGGCTTAAAGAAACATTGGTGGTGAGGAAATTCTCTTCCTTTTTGGTAGTAGTTGTGATTGATTAAGGTTTGACATCTTTGGGAGGGAGGGTATAAATAATTGGAAGAAGTATGTCCCTCTTTTTGGTAGGAGAAGCAAAATGTTTCAAAAAGGAAGTAGTGCTTTGTATGCCCGAGATGGAGGCATTCAAAGCAGATGAGATATGGTCGAGAGTTGCAAGGTTGATGGTGACACTGATGGACGTATTTTCAAATCTTAGGTAAAGGTATTTCTTGTGGTTTCTTTTTAGGATTAGGTCTTTTGGATGGTGATGTGAAGAGTTGTTTATATCATGCCATGCATGTGATTAGTATTCTGACATGGTGTCACTACGGCATTGTTATGGGCATCAAGGAATTCGACCCTTTCTGTAGATCGAGATAGATTTTGTTAGGCAGCGAGGATATTTTAGTATGTTGGATGGAACCTATAATGATGACTGGGCTACCTTGGTAGTGCTTAAGGATGAATGAAGAAGTTGGTACCAAGGCGATGGGGGGAGGATGATGTGGCATTTAAGGAGTTATAGGGACTACAAAAGGTTGCAAGGTTATTTGAGGTATAATATTTTTTCCAAAGATTGAACCAGGATTCATGGTGTGGTAATGGATTGCTGGGTGAAGAGGGTGACGTCATTCGAAGTGATGTCGGATTAGACGGTAAGTGTTTTGGTGTAATCTTTCATAGGGATCTGGGAGTGGTTTCTCCTCTAGGAGGCATACTAGGCGATCTCGGTGAGTTTGAGAACTTGTTATTTTGATGCAGGGGCTCAAAAATCGGTGAGGAGTGATTCACTGAGCCGTATAAACTTTTTGAATCGTTGAGATTATTAACTATTCCATCAATCCTGACAGAAGGTCAGGCGAGATAGATTGGAAAGATTTTTCTATTGAGGGGTCAAGTCGGATTAGGGTTGGGAAGGTCAGTTTCATGGTTGATGGTGGTGGGAATAATGCTAAGTGGATTTTGTAGGCAAGTTTAGTCTTTTGGGGAGAGATGTTAGTGGAAGAAAAAAATTTCTCAGGGTTTTCAGGTTCTGCCTCTGCCCGAGTCCCTGGATTTTATTTTCTTAATCTTTTGGAGTTGCAATCTCTTATCATAGGTGGTTAAAGATTGGACATGGACAAATATTTGTTTGTTAGTGAGGTTGGGGATGATAGGAGGGTGAATCGAGCTGGAGTGTATAAAGCTTTAGTTTGGCAAGTTTTTCTGCTATACCTTTTTTATATCCTTTGCATCCCCATGGAATAGATGGAAGAAGGTGGTGGTGAGTGGACGAGGAGAAGGAGTAGAAGCTGAGCAAACAAGGAGCGGAAGGTGAGTGTACTTAGAGAAGGAGCGGTGGAGTCACAGGAGAAGGAGGAGTGGATGGTGAGCATGGAACTTTCTCGAAGACGGCTAGCGACTACTGATGAATATGCATTTCATCATCTTTATTCATTTATTTTTGCTTAAAATATAAATATCAATAAATCTATTCTTTTACTAACCCTAATTCTTGTGTAAATATTGTATATTTATCACTATTTTAACCTAAAATATGTTAATAAAGAAACAAAAAAATAAAGAAAACCAGAGATTGTACATATGTGATAGATACATGCTAACTCTGACTCTGAGAGTAGGTCAAGACTTGACTAAATCAGTAATGAACAAAGTAGGAGATAAGGTCTAAATATCAAAAACTCAGAAAAAATGATTTCCACTTTGAATATTCATCACTTATACATTATTGTAGGTAGTACATATTATTTACACTAATTTATTTATACCCAAATTCACCTCAAATAAAATTATTTTCTTCTTGAAAATTATACATAAATGTTTTTGTAAATAATAAAAATAATTGCAAGAACAATTAGTGTACATTGTTTAAATAACGACACTCTGAAAAAGTCACAAAGGTCAACTTGTCAGATCAATATCTTCTCCATAAAAATTAAAATTAATCAAACTCACTTTCATTGTACACCAAAATAACTAGTCTATAAAATGGAGGTGGTTTCATAAAAATCAGAGTTAAGGTGTGAAATTTGGCTTTTTGGGGTATCTTTGTATATTATGCCATTCTATATTATTTGTATAGTATTTGTAAATATATATTCTTTGTATTTATATATATATATAACTACTTGAAAATATTATATTTAACATATATACAATAAAAAAATCACAAAACCAAAAATCAATAAAAATATAATCTTGTATATATTATATATGTACCACTATGTACATTGTAAATTATTGCTATCCCAATAAATTAATTCTTAAAAATATAACAAAAATACTTTTTAAACTTTTGTAAAATGTTGCAAATTTATAAATTATCAAAATATATGTATATTTCTATAATAATATGTTAAAAAGAAAGGTGTTGTAAATATAGGTATACATACCTGTAAGTAACACATTTTATTTATTTATACCTTTCTATATAACTTAGTTAATTAATTAAAAATCATAAAAATAATCTATTTAAATTATTAATATTTCTCTTTACATTTTTAAAATTAATTTTCTATTTTCATTCCATTTTTCTCATTTTCTTCATGTTTTGTCATGTAGCGTCTTTTTTCTTATTCTGTGCGCGATGTGATTGGTAGATCCCAAGTCTATTGACCCGAATCAACACCCCAACCCTTGTCTCTTTCCACGCTTCTCACTTGCCAGTGCAATGTCACCTTGTTTTCACACATGCCTCAGTCATCAACTCTTTCTAATTTCTTCTCCATTTTGTTAGCTTGATTAACCATCTTCGTTGCCCAAACAACCATCTCCTTCTTTCACACCTTGATTCGCTCATAATTCAAATTTCAAAACCTCTCCTGACCTATTGCCTATATATACGTACAGATCTTCTTCAACGTAGGTTGATCTATTTTTGGCCATAACTTCCCTGACATTGAGTGACAGAGAGTCTACTTCAGTGACAGAGGAGAGGACCTCTTATAAACAGCATGATTTGAAGGCTTGATTTGTGATCCAGGTACTCACAGGATCTTTACCGATGCAGTTCTGACTATTTGCCATACTCAGCGGATTGAGGTGTTTCTCCTATATTCCTTCGCCGTAGGTTAACTTAGATTTATTTCTCTTTAGTCTCAGCATTTTATTTTGCACTATAATTCTCTACTTAACAAAATTAGAACCTTCACATCTACATCCGAAATCGGAGTGCTCCAACCACATTCATTCAAATATGACTCTTTAACCATGCTCACTGACCCATTCTTTATCTCCTTCCATCGTCTGACCCCCATATCCTTATTGTATCTGGTTTGCGACCTCCTCTTTGATCATCTTTGCCACAGGTCCCGTACCCTCTTTTTTTATTGTTCACCTAATAAAGTAGGCAGAAGTGAGCCTTCGAGCAACAAATATTTCTTGCAGGGTTTTGTAGCATAGCTGGAGCAGGACATCAGGATCTGGAGGTTTGCCTATAGCTGAACACCTTTGGACCCCCAGGTTTTCCGTAAACCATCTTCGAGTGGTCGTGATCCTTCCAATCAATGACGGAGGATCGTAGGGATGTGCACATACCTTCAGGAGCCATCATTGATCTAGATCTGCCCAACCTAGGCTGATTGAAGTTCATCGACGGAGTCATTCAAGCTAGTTCCTCCATAGCTCTTTATTGCCCTATGATCAAGAACACTTTCCCTAGATTGAATCACGAGTATCCAATTACATCGAGTTCTTGGACGTGGTTCAAATCTCCAGATTGAATCCGTGTTGCTCGAGTACGCTTCATCCCCAGCCATTATATCAGAACACAAGCTAGATCCATCTGTTTGAGCCACCACGTGGATTAAGGGTATATTTGCATCTACAATAATGTTGTTTATTTGTTTTGAAAATAAGTCCTTATCAGGACACATGTCTTTCTGTGAATTATGAAACAATTGCATGCAAGTCCCTATTGTTTATTTTATTTACTTTTTAATCCTTCTTGAACTGAAGAGCATGTCATATACATGTTTCTTTGGTATTTTGCAATAAAAGTCGACATGCATTTGTTATTACTGATTGGTATATGCAAAATAAATAATTGTATTTATATCCATGGTAGCGCGACTCACATGTGTTGGCACACATATTTTTGGATAATTTGCATGTTCGGTCCCTCTATTTCTTTATTTGTTATTCAATTAGTCAAGAAACTAATTATCTTTGCATCCATACCCATGTGCGTCTACATTTTATTTTGCATAAAATGAATTAAGAAATAGCAAAACCTTATATGAAATCTACAAAAATCGTCTTAGGCTCTTGTTAACGCATTCTTTCATCGCTAATTTTCATTTTGCATTTTAATCATTTTTACTATTTTAATAATTCAAAAACACCAAAAACATCTATTTTTGCATTAAAAATCGATACAAAACATAAACAATTCTAAAAATTCAAAAAATCATGTTTGTATATTTGGATTTATTTTTTTCCGACCAATATTTATTTCCTAATTCTTGATAAATACCAAAAAAATAGAACAATATTTAAACTACTAATCATTTTATATTAAAATAAATCCAAAACAATTACAAAAATACTTTTTAGAAAATTTGAAAAATAATCTTTCTTATTGTGTATGTTTCCCTAATTTTTAATTTGATTTTCTTTTTTTAAAATCCAAGAACATTCACATTGTTTTATGTTTTCATTTTTACCTATTTTCATTTATTTGAAAACACAAAAAACTCTAAAAATTATGGAAAATCATAAAAATATTATAAAATTTTCAAAATCCCCATAATATTTTTTTAAATTTTACGCATAATTTTATCAAATGTTTAAAATTACAAAAAGTTGTCTTTCCCTTCCTTTCTCTTGTTTCTTTTTCTTTTTCTTTATTTTCTTTTGTTTTCAAAATTTAAAACATTTGAAAAAAAATAAAAAATCATAAAAAATGTAAAATCAGAAAGATAAAAAAATATAAAAATCAAAATTGCATAAATATAAAAAATTAAAAAATTGACAAAAATCAGGAGTATTGTGCATAGAAATTCCTTTTTATTTCATTATTTTCCGAATTAAATAACCCTTGAAATTTTTGTATCATCTTTGAGTTCGATAATGTACGTTATACATGTAAATAAATAGCAAAACTCTTTTGCTACATTTCTTCATTTCATTTTGGCTTGAGAGTTCTTAAATAATTTTTGTTGAGGGATTTTTAGGGTTGCAATGACATTGACGTAATTTTATTAGTTATACCCCCGAAGTTTATTGTTCAACAAATGATACCATTGTCGAGGAGGCACGGTGACGGTAGCTACGTTTTTCTTCTAATAACATGCTATTCTTGGTTATAGATACTTGTTTGTTTTCTTTTTATTTTTATATTCTTATTTTTATCGCATTTTCTTGTTCATGTTTTCTGTCACTTGTTTATATTGAGTGTCTTTTATTTCTTGTCTTTTTTTTCAAATTTTTTATCCATATTCTCTATGTGTGTGTATATTGTGTGGATTGCATCTTATTGTGATGCGAGCACTCACTTCGAATTCCGGGTGCCATGAGGGAGCTTATAGAACGCTTGCAGGATCTAATTTGTCGGAAATCGAAAGCTCCCCAAGAAC
This sequence comes from Ottelia alismoides, assembly GCA_037367405.1. NCBI lineage: Eukaryota > Viridiplantae > Streptophyta > Magnoliopsida > Alismatales > Hydrocharitaceae > Ottelia > Ottelia alismoides. The sequence continues at coordinate 187,694 of JAZKJV010003446.1, read as the reverse complement.
AAACTTTGGGATCCATTTGAGATCCGTGTCACTTGCTCTTCTCATTTTCCCTCTTATCCACCTCTAATGTGTCTTGTTTGTTTGTCTATATTGTCTGCTTTATTTTCTACTTATATTTTTTCTCATGATATCATAATTATGTTTCCTATATATATATATATTCATGTGTTTCCTTGCCTAGCGAGCAAGGGTGGCATTCCTAGGAGCGTCAACTCACCTGAGCGAAGCTGAGGTGGCTCATTTCTTCACTGAGATGCAGGAGAGCGTAGGATGAGGAGTAGAAGATTTGGAAGAAGCAAATTTTTGGAGCAAGATCTTTTATTCTCTTTTTAGCATTTTATTTCACATTTTTTTAAAAAAAATTGAATAATTTGTTTTTCATTTGCCTCCTTTTCTATTTTCTAAAAGGCCATTATATACCTTATGTGTACAGGGCATGTTTCATCAAGTGTTAGTGCACTTAAGGGACCTCGTCCAATTTTTAATTTATCGATTTTATTTTTATTTGTTTTCTCGAGGTTTTGTGTACTTGAGCCCTCAGAAGTAGGATTTATTATCTTGCTTGAGCTAGGTAATCAATTAGGTTCAAAGCCCTTAAAAGAATATATGTTCCTATAGACTGGATCATAGGATCAGACTAAGTCAAATTAATTGATTCTTGAAGTTACTGCTAGGATGGTTCTCTTGCATCATTTATGTTAGATTTATTTCTATCTTTATTTTTATGCACGGATCACTTTGTATGTAGAGTGTTGGTAAAGGTACACATCTTTTTCAAAGATACGCATCTATTTCTTTGCATGCATCGTTGATTTCATTGCACATCGACTTTTTCGTTTTCCTTTCCCATTTCACTCGCTTAAAGGAATTGGAAAATTTGTTAGACCATTTACTTGAAAAAAACCCAAAAAAATGATAACTATATAGAATGAAGAGATCTGATCTTCTCCACCTTAAAACAACAGGATTGGGTGCTGGAGTGAAGGAGTCAAGGAGCACACATAAGCATGTGGACGTTTTTATGGGGTTTGGGGGTCTTGATGAGGCCAACGATGCACTCGAATGAGGAGAGGATATGTATGTAGGAGACGGATGGGCACTCCCAGAGAAAGGTCTCCACGTCACCCAAGATGAGGACTTCGACGGTGAAGGAACTGGTGAGGCCATCCACGATGATGATGGGAGAAGGGGTGGGGGAGGCAAGGCTAGCGGGAAGGGAATAGCTGGGCATTAGGGAAGAATCGAGGGGGAAATCGATAGGCTCATATACATAAGAAGATTTTCCATAATGCAAGATATACCCTTGCAAAAATTACAAAAGTAACATGTTTAATGGGCTTTAAGATATAGTAAGTATACGTATAGAAGTATAGATTTGGTAATCACCGAAATCAACTCCTCTTATCACCCCCTTCTCTTTCTATTTGTTTAGTTAATTATTTAATTACCATTTGATTTCTTTCCATACGGTAATGGAATAAGAGAAGATCCAACAATCAAAGTTGATCATGCAAAAATTATTGCCTAATTTAGTCAATATCATAGTCCATGTGTATTCTCACTATCTAAATAAATAACAAAAAAATAAAACCAAGAGAATCACTGTATTAAAATCTTAAAAGTGGGTTTGATCTAAATAAAGGTATAGAAAATGGACACCGGATTGTAAATATGGCCTATTTATCAAATGAGATTTTGAATTAATCATTTATTCTTATATAATCTTCTTGATATGTTTCCTTTGTGTTCTTTATTTTTCTCAAATAGTTACGATAAAACTATTTCAATTCCAGTTATAGAAACATAGATAGAATTTGAAAATCTAATTTCGAGAGAGGAATAAATTAATTTTGTTCAATTTGAATTTATTATTTTTATTATATTTATTTTTGCATACAAGTTACTCTAAGAGCTCGTTTGGTTGCAGGGTTGGGCAGGGTTGGCTTGGTCCAACCCGGGTTGGCCCTGCAACCAAACAAGGTTCTCCTCCTCACAGTTTACTATTCACAGGGGTACCTCTGCCCAACCCAACCCTGTCCAACCCTGCAACCAAACGGTCCCTAAGTTTTAGTTGGGGCTTGGTGTCAAAAATATAATTTATAAAAATTATATTTTATTATTTGACCTCTATTGTTATATTGTACACGTATTTATATGTGTTTTAATGTATATTTTTCATGTTAATAAAAAGGTTGTAATTTTTACGGATTTTCAAAAGATATGATCGTAACGTGTTATTTACATGTGTTTGAGTAAGTTTTAACATTTATTAGTAGGAATAATAATGATAATGAATATGCTAACATCGATTCTTCAACTTTGATTAAGTTCACAATATGAACACAGAATCAATTTATTGAGCATCATAGCCTCTTGATTGCGCATGGACAACTCGTAGTTGACTGAATTCTCATTGTTTTGTCATGTCTTAGTGCATTGGAACATGTGTTTTGCTTGTAACTATTATGGGGTATATCCTACTTAGTCATTGTTGACCGATTTGCCAAAATTCATTTTGTATCATAATACCACCATATCGTGCGTATTTTTCAATGAATGGAGGAAACAATACCCCTAGACAAGCTAAGAGGCTTGAACACATTAATCTTGGTTGTAGGATAATTCTGTATCAATCTTCCAAAATTGTATTGAATCCATGGAGATAGTATGAGAGTAATTATGCAAACAAGCCAACCCAACCCTTGAACCAACTCCCTTCTAACCAATAAAAGGAAAGGAAATCACCTTGTAGTGGGACCAACAAGCTTGTACAAGGGCACACAATTCAAAGAAAAAGCAAACTATCCGAAGGAAACATGGAGAGATGGGTAGCAAGCTCGGATCATATGCAGTGAACATGCACCACACCTGGAATTCAAAATATCCATGGACCCAAACCAACTCTCCCGGGAAGGAATAAAAAAAGAAATGGGAAAAAAAAGTAGCTTTCGAAGAAAACCCAAGATGCCACGTCACGACCCTACAACCCAATCACCTCCGTCATAAAAGTCCAACCTCTCCTATTTCACCACATCGCCCCCCGTTCACCTCCCCCTCACGCCTCTCCTTACAATCCCCCCCCCCCAAAAAATCTCCTCCCCCCTCTTTATATACCGTACAACCTCCACTCCCCCTCCCCATATCCCCTCCAGCCACACTGTTCCGGCTATGGCCCTCATCCACTGGGCGATCCTCCTCGCGACGATCACCGCCGCAGCGGCCGCGGCCTCGGAGGAGGATGCGAGGCGGCTGTTCGACGCCTGGACCACGAGGCATGAGAGACGATACTCCGCGGAGGAGAAGGACCGGCGATTCGAGATCTTTATGGATAACCTGAGGTTTGTGGAGGAGCACAACCGTCCCGAGAACGGGCACTCCTACGCGGTCGGGATGAACCGGTTCGCGGACCTGACCAACGAGGAGTTCCGGAGGAGGTACGTAGGGTTGAAGAAGGAGGACGGAGTGAAGCGGAGGATCGGAGGTGCGATGAAGAGCGATCGCTACAGGTATGAGGTCGGCGACGACCTGCCGACGAGCATCGATTGGAGAGCGAAGGGGGCGGTCCCGGCAGTGAAGGATCAAGGGAGTTGCGGTGAGCTTCTTCTGTTATTGTGCTTTTGATTGGTCTATTCTAAAATAGTTTCGAATGATCTCGTTATTTTGGTTGATGCGAGTTTTGGATCAGCTTTCTATAACTACACTAAGTTACATCCCCACGGTTAGGACGGACAATATTGTAGAATTTCGGTTTTTCCTTGCAGACCAGACATGAAGCCAAATTTAATTCTCATGATGTTTCGTTTCTTCTTGTTTTGAAGAAAAAGATGGTGTTTGGTCTAATGGAACTTTCTAAAATTCGGAGACTTATTAAATTTGAAAATAAAAGTTCATATACTTTCTGAGAGTGGAATCTTTAAAAAAATCCTCTTAGAGGGGAAAGAGAGCTTACTTCATAAAACATAACCTTACCTACTTCATCTTTATTTCCGATATTTTTTGAGAAAAATATCATTACTAATTTTCTAACTATATCCGTCTAATATGTCATTCAAATTTCGTTAGAAACAAACACTCTTATGCCCTCCATCCAGAACATGTCATTTTAACGGTTTTAGATTTGTTGTAATCGACATGTTCTGGATGGAGGGTATATGAGTCTTTGTTTTCTAACTAAATTTGAATAAGAGGGATATATTTATTTTCCTAAATAAATAAAAAAAACTACCGTAAATGAAGATGAAGTAGGTAAAGTTACCTACTTCATGAAGTAAACTCTCTTTCCTCATATATATATATATATATAGTAATATGGAGCTGACATTCCATTAAAATTTCATTAGAAACAAACTCCTATATCCTTCATTCAGAATATGTCGATTACATCATTCTAAGACCATTAAAATTACATGTTTTTGATGAAGGGTATATGAGTGTGTAGTTCTGACGAAATTTTAATGGAATGTTAGAGAGATATAGTGATTAATAAACATATTTTTATTTTAAAAAAAAACAAAAAATGAGGGAAAATTAGGGGTGGGAGCAGCAGAGAGCAGCCCCATTTTATTCATATATATATATATATGGGGTTGATGGGGCTTCCCTCTGGGGGCAGCCAACATGGCTGCCCCGCCCCATTTTGTTGGCAATTTTTTTATTTTTTTGAAAAATATCTACATGTATATTCATCCATATATCCCTCCTAAATGTCATTGAATTTCGTCAGAAACAGAGACTCCTAGGGCCTCCATCCAGACAAAGTCAATTTAAAAAATCCTGTGACCGTTAAAAAATGACATATGGATGGAGGCTGTAGGAGTCTCTGTTTCTGACGAAATTCGAATGGCATATACGAGGGATATATGGATGAATATACATGGTTTTATTTTTCCAAAAAAATAAAAAAATTGCCAAAAAATGAGGTGGGGCAGCCATGTTGGCTACCCCTAAAGGACAACTCCATTTTTCCCTATATATATACATATATATGAGGAAAGGGATCCTACACCATGGAGTAGGTAACTTACCTACTTCATTTTCTTTTATTCCGATTTTTTATTTTTTTGGAAATTGCTTTAATGGATTTCATAACTATATCTCTCTAATACGTCATTCAAATTTTGCTGGAAACAGAGACTCCTACGGCCTCCATCTAAAACAGGAAAAATACATCAAATATGTGATCGTTAAAAAATGATTGTAAGGATGAAGGCCGTAGGAGTTTCGGGTTTTAACGAAATTTGAATGACATATTAGAGGCATATAGCTATGAAAATCCATGGAAGCATTTTTTCAAAAAGAATAAAAAATTGTAAAAAAAGAAAATGGAATAAGTAAGTTATCTACTCCATGAGTAGGATCATCTTTGTGTGTGTGTGTGTGTGTATATATATATATATATATATATATATATATATATATATATGAAATAAATCGCTTTCAAACACAGCTTTCGAATGTCACGTTCTAAATAAGAAAATCGTGTTTGCTTTTCTAGTGGGTTTTTAGGAGTAAATCGGAGGATAATTAATCTTCGTATCTAAATTGTCCAGATGGATTCACTGTTATTCAGACGGAATAATCTTGGATTGTATCAATTATCGGATAACAGCCATAATGTTGAAATATACCTCACTTCGTTACTGAGTCAAACATATTTTATTAGGATATTTTAAAATTACCTTTTCTATCAGTTTTTAAAAATATGAATAATTTAAGTACAAGTGGTATGCTACAATAAATAGTTTATTTGTTTGCATGGTTAAGTTGGTTTGAGTAAACTCCTTTTCAAGTGTTAGCAAGATGGGAAACCCTTGTGTCAATAATACGTGTTTGGTTGGCTACAACTACGGGCTTGTTTGTTTGCCTGGTTACTGCATGGTAACATAGCATACCTCCTGTAATCTTGGGTTAGAATTTCATCACATACTTAATGTGACATCACATCACACTTCTCATTCCAATCTTCTCCAACCATCCTAACCAATGTAATCATCCAAATAACTCTTATTCATAGGAGATTGCTCCAATCCAACCAAGTAATCAAACATGTCCTTAGAATGTATAGAATGATAAACGTGATTTGATGCAATTTGATGCGTTACTGTTTGTGCTATATTAACTATAGTTATAATTGATGTTGACTTTTTATTTGAAGGTTTTTAGAAATATTATAATAAAATAAATGCAAGATCCATACCACTAATTCAACTCAGAAATGCATGAGTTAGGGGTGCAATCGAACCAAACTTGAGCTAAGCTACCCAGGTTTGGTTCGGTTCGTTTAACATTTTGATATGTTCATATTTGGTTCGTTTCAATAAAATGGAAATGACGTTCAAGTTTGGTTCGGTTTGATTCGACCCCGATTCATAAAAATTTTGTTCGGTTCGTTTAATATTCTATTAATAGTTAAACCCTTGAAATCTAAGTATTTTGGAAATGTAAAATAATCACAGCCGTTTGTTATGTCTTGATCAAGGGCTATGAGATTTTGTGCAAATTCCTCATTCCTTATATACTTTTTTGAGGGAAGGCTCCCTATATATATATATATATGTATATATATATATGTATATATATATGTATATATATATATGTATATATATATATATGTATATATATATATGTATATATAGATGTATATATATATATATATATATATATATATATATATATAACACGTATCGTTTATCAAACTTTTAACGACCGAACTTGAGCGAACCTACCGAATCAAGGTTCGGCTCGTTTAAACAAACTAGCCCAAACCTAAAGCAAGATTTGATTCCTTTATTTTCAAATCAAATTTGAATTGAACCTTTAATGAATTAAACTTAAACAAGTGTCGAACGTAAGATTTTTCTTACACCGTTAGCAGGGGTAGATTAACGGGGTGACACAAGCCAAATCGGAGGTCATATCTTGAGTATTCGAGTAACCTTGCAACCAAAGGAGAAGGAGAACTAAAGATGCGAGGAATTTTGGGATTTTTTTCCATTCTGCACATCCTTATCAGTCAAAAGTATTAGCATAGGGGAACCAGAAGGAGGATAAAAAGAAAATTGAGATGTTCTAATTATTGTATTGTCGTGGAACTTTCTTTGGTGATATGAAGGTGGAATAAATTTAAATTATTCTTATTCTTCATTTCTTTGCTGAACTTAATAACATAGGTAATTGATAGCTGTGTGGAATAGGTGGTGGGAATGAATGATAAAGCGTAATAAGGGAAGTGGAATAATTATAGAATATTGAATATGAACAACTATTTAAGTTTTTTTAAATCTCTACTTACCCAAAAATGGTCCAATTAGAATAGCCAAATTCCAGCTTCCAATTACTATTAGTTGCATAGTTACCATATTCGAGAACTATGCCCGCATTAAATGCGTTCGATATCGGATGGGTTGTAGTTGTCGGGTAGATGGAAATCGCCTTATCCTCATTAGAATATTAGCCGGCGCATGTGATTGCCAGAAGTCGTATTCTCATTAGTCAAATAAATCGATATTATATTATATGCAATTGGCATTTTTTTAGCCCGACGCCTTCCCATTGGTCCCACCGGTCCGGTGGAATCTTATTTAAACCAATCGCTAATGTGGCCGTTTCACGTCATCATCAAACTTATCCGAAATTATCTCTTTCCCCTCTCTTTCAAATCAAAATAAAAAAAGATTCGCATTTCTCAAGGATAGCCAAAATTGAGATATCATGTCATGTTCTGACAACCAGAAATTGCAGTTGCCAGATGTGCGATCCCATTATTGCTCACACTAGCAGGATTCCATTAAATTGGTGGGAGCGGATCCTCTATGTGATGCGTTTTTCTACGAATTAAATTCTGAAAATTCAATCTTATACTTGACTGAATCTTCGGTTAATATTCTGCCTATAAATTTTGCTCAAATTCGGGATCATTTGTTACCTTATATTATTGGTTAAAATTTTGATTTTTTTTTCAATCGGATAAGTTGCTTTTGAACAGATCTTTAATCATTAAGATAAAATAACAAATAACCTTGAATTTGAGTGAAATTTAAAGAATATCTAGAATATTTATATCATAGGTTCAATCTACAAGATTGGATTTTCGGAATTGAATCCGCAAAAAAATGCTTTACGACATCTTTATTGTATTGTAACTCACGTTAATGCAAAGGATCCGCTCCCTCTGTGGGTGGGTTTCCATTATAGACATAGTATACTTTCACAATGACTTTGAGAACCAAGTCTCAAGTTAAATTTATCCAAATTTTATAATCTAGAAGAACTCATCCACATGCTATTAACTTGTACACTCATTTGGATGTTTTAGATTCTGAAATCATATTTACGAGGTTGATTATTTCTTGACTTTAGGAAGCTGTTGGGCCTTCTCTGCGATTGGAGCCGTCGAAGGGATCAATCAGATTGTCACTGGGGATCTGATCACCCTATCTGAACAGGAACTCGTCGACTGTGACACCGGTTACAATGAAGGATGCAATGGTGGCCTCATGGACTACGCCTTCGAGTTCATCATCAACAATGGCGGGATTGACACCGATGACGACTATCCGTATACAGGGCGAGACGGCAGATGCGACCAAACTAGGGTAATTTCTTTTATACCACAGGTGTGATGAATTCTACCTATTAATATATGATTTCCCTTTTTTTCTGTTATAGAAAAATGCTAAGGTTGTCACAATCGATGGTTATGAAGATGTACCAACATATGACGAGAAGTCGCTGCAGAAGGCTGTCGCAAACCAGCCAGTTAGCGTAGCGATAGAGGGAGGCGGCCGCGCCTTTCAGCTCTATCAGTCGGTAAGAGATTGCTGAACTACGCATTTTTATTGTCATTAGAATTGAAAGCATCTAGAGATAGAGGTTAAGGGCTACTTAAATTCCTTAGTATTCTGCTTTGTTTTTAGTGAAAAGTTCGTTCGAATCAAACAAAAGTTAAGTGGGCTTTTGCATGAGATTTAGCTACCAGAACCAGTTGTTTATTCGTAGCCACAACACATCTGTCTAGTTCATAATGGCTTTTGCTTATCTATATCAAAACTAATATGTTTAGAGAAAACGTTGCTTTCATTGATGGGACAAACAAAAGCTTTTACTCACTCGTCCTTTTTCTTGCAAATGTCTTTTAACCTAAAACTATACCAAGGGCAAAACATGGAGAAAAGATGTGAGTGGGCATTATGAAACTGGTGCAGATCATCTGATCATCTGATGTACAGCGTATGTGCTGTAACAGTGGGGAGTTGCTCGATCACGATTGAGTGGCTTGCACGGATGCACATTTCTGGTTGGCCTTCCCATGTGCACGATTGAGCAGCTCCCTGCTGTCAGAGCACTCTGCTCTACGGTAGAGGATCGGCTCCCGAACGAAACCAATGTTTGGTAGGTTGAAGAATCCCATGCGTCGTCTCCATTTTGGATTCAAATGAGAAACACAAACTTGTACCTTTTTCTTGTGGTTAGAGAGAACTATTCCTTAACTTCTTACGTTTTAGTGGAATGAAATGGTGACCTTTTTCGAAAGAGAGAGAACTATTCCCCCCATCCCATCGCCATCACCTTTGTACCCTTAACCCCTTAATTAGAGTCACATTGCTTTCTCTTTCTACTCTTGTAAAGATCCCTTCCCTGAGAACATAAGAGAGGAAGAAAGCCGGTGAGGGCTGCAACGTATCATGTTTACACCATGATCCTCTAATACAGTAATTAGAGGTGGCGAAACTCTCAGCTGGTCGAGGATTACTCTCGCCTAAAGGGGATGTCTCGTAAAAACCTATTGTCTCCTATGCTTGTTTTTTTTTGTTTTTGCACATTCATATGATCGATGTTGGATGCAAGTTGAGATACATATTGCAGCTCTGCCTTTCATCATTTGGTGATAGTCGTGGAAAAACATGACATGCTTCCTTACTGAAGCCAGACGAATGATGCAAACACCAAGTATTATGTTAAATTAGGATTCTCAGTTCAACTTGAATCTATTAAAATTGTCGCTTGAAATATAAAATCTATACATCATTAAATACAACAGGAAGAATAAACTGATTTACATTGCTCCTAACGGTCCTTAAGTACTGTCCGACACGGGAGAAGGCATCCTCTATGTAAAATGTACATCTTAATTTCTGCAGTACTGAATTTCTAAATGCAGTATCCTTAATTTCCGCAGGGAGTATTCACCGGGCAATGCGGTACCGAACTGGACCATGGTGTTATAACAGTTGGTTATGGAACAGAAAATGGCACAGATTACTGGATTGTGAGGAACTCATGGGGCCCCAGTTGGGGTGAATCCGGCTATGTAAGATTGGAGCGCAACATAGCCTCTCCGGCCGGCAAATGTGGCATAGCAATTGAACCTTCTTATCCGACTAAGAATGGTGGGAACCCCCCTAGGCCACCACCATCTCCTCCCTCTCCAGTCCAGCCAGAAACGGTCTGCGACAGTTACTACACTTGCCCTCCTGCTACCACTTGCTGCTGTGTCTACCCGTTCGGCAGCTACTGCTTCGCATGGGGATGCTGCCCGCTTGAGGCCGCGACATGCTGCGAAGACCATTACAGTTGCTGCCCTCATGATTATCCGGTGTGCAATGTCAAGGCTGGAACTTGCTCAACGGTATGTGACCATTATCACTCTCTTCATTTGTTACAAAAAATGCGAGTTTGATGTAGTCTATTATTGAACATAATATGGTCAAAAACGAATTTTAATGACATCATTTATTCAAAATCAAAAAGACCATCTGATAATTTCATTGCAAACATTGACCTCACTTTTAACTTCACATTCGTTTTATGAATTTATCAATCTGCTTCGCTTGAATTATCCTCTTCTGCAATAGAAATTCTATAGAGAAAACTGCACCTGATCTAACTTTAATTCAGTAGGGAAATATTTGAATGCATGGCCTCAAGTTCTACCATATGCACTCCTTTTTTGAGAAATTTATGGATGGAGAATGTCAATTTGCTGACGAAATCAAATATAGTTTCAATGTTAGAATTTTATGTTTACTACTGAACATTGGAACTTTCAAGATCTGAAAGAAGCCATCTCAAATCCCTTCTGGTCATTTTTTTGGTGTTGTCATACTTGACAGAGCTCAAACAACCCGTTTGGAGTTAAGATGATGAAGCGCATCCCCGCGAAGTACACTGCGAGTTACTCAGCTTCTGCCTAATGTTATCATCATCATCTTGCATTCTAGGAGGCGAGAAGCAAATAGCAAGAACTGTTCATGATTAGTTAAAGCTACAGCAGCTTGCTTTTGCGGGTTTTACTTGTGAAAAATTAGGCCTCCTCACAGTGCAAGGTCATCTGCAATTTATTTATTTACAGACTTATTTGTAAATACGCTCTACTCAAATTATCCTCAATGTTTCAAGAAGGGCATCTTTGCCCACTGGCATAACCATGTAAAACCATAATTTATGGGATCCCATTGCTTTATAATTTAAGTGCATTATATATGCAGGATCATGTCGTCTTCTAGTTTAATGGTTCTTATGTTACTTCTGTATTCATATCAATTGTATGAATGACCGGGGGGATTACTTTTGTCTTTCAATTTTCTTGAATTACTATTTTAATTTTTCAGCATAAGACAAGAAAAAAGAAAGCTTCGATGGGATAATTTTTAGTCCAATAACAAAGAGATTGCTGGAGAAAGTATAAATTTATAGTAAATGGCCCTGAAACAGAGCAATCTGCCAAAGGATTTAAGATCACAACAATTTGATTACTATGTTGCGTTGGGTTGGGTAACCTCATGTGAGTAGCAGCTATTTGGATGGTTAGGAATGTTGGAGAGAGTTGGAATGATAAATGCAATGTGATGTAGCATTGATTATGCGTTATATTAACTTTTTTTAATAATTACAATATGTTTTTGTTTTAATTTTTTATTTGATCGTCGTTAAAAAAATAAGGTTTTTAGCAGTTGTGCCCCTTTGAGATATTACAATTTTTGGTATGCTCATCCCTTTTTGGGAATATCAGTTGCGCCCCTGTGAGATATTGCAATTTTCGTTATGTCCACCCCTTTTTGGGAATATTAGTTATACCCTTGACTTCTTGTCGTTCTATCACTTGGACCCTTCGGATTAGTTGTCGTCCATCATCAATGCAAATAGACGTTTATTTTGGGGATGCATCGGGAATTAATTTTAAAAAAATTGACTGAAATATCCATCACATTCTTCTTCTTCTTCCTCATCCTCTTGCCCCATCACCTACCTCCCCCTTCTTTTCTTCCTCCCAGCTTCCTGCACCACCACCTCCCCCTCCCACCTCACCACCAGCTCCTCCCTCTACCCCCATGCCTCCCCTCCCCCTCGAGCTCTTCCCCCCGCCCTTGCTTCTCCTCAGTCCCTCCTTCGTCCCCATCTCCTCTCCCTACCCTTGCACCGTCCGCCTCGAGCTCCTCCCTTCGCCCCCGCGCTCCCTCCTCCACCCTGAGCTCATCCCTTCGCCCTCTCCTCTCCTCCGCCCCCTCTACCTGTTGGGATGTGGGTGGGGTTGTGCCGATGGGTTCAAGAACTTGACCATGACTTGTGGCATCGTCGTCGACATGCTACTGCTACTCCTCTATGCAGCAACCAAGTGGAAGGGTGCACTTAAGGGACCAGGGAGGATGAAGAGGAGGGGTTGGAGATAGAATGGTAGAGGAGAAGGGGCTGGAGGAGGAGATGGTCGGAGGAGGAGGAGGAAATGTTGGAGGGTGAGGAGGGAGGAAGAGTGATAGGGAGGTGTGGACTTTTCTTAAAAATATGTCCCTTTTAACTACACCATGATTTGATTAAACCATGGTTAAGTTCAACTTATTAACGATCAAAATAACGGAAGGGCACAAGTGATAGAACAACAAGAAGTCGAGGACACAAGTGATGTTCCCAAAAAGGGAGGGGTATAATTGATATTGCAATATCTCATATGGGTACAACTGATAAAAATCCTAATAAATAATATAATAAAGAAATCTTACGATCCATACAACTAATTCCAATCTAAGAATGCATGGATAGAGCAAGGGGTATGCTAAGTTATATGGGTAACCTGTCAGGTTACATGGGTAACGTTGGCAACCAAATGATTGGCTCCACCCATAATTATGAATGAAAACTGTTGGATATAGATACAAATATAAGTGTTATAATATCTTTTAAAATCTGAATTGGGTATGGATATGAATATATTACGAATGTGCACAATGGTAAATCATTTTTTTCTATTCAAAATACGTACAAGATACATATATGAATGCATAACGGATATTTGGCATATGGATTAATATATGAAAAATTGGACATTCCTAATTGACTTATATTGTATCGTATTACTAATGTTTTTTTGTTTCTTGGATGTGAGTTTCACAATTTTTGTCCGTGACTTTATCACTTAAGACCAACATTTGGATAAATTTCCATTTTATCAAGAAAATAATCAACTATTTAAAAACAAAATAAATTATATATATATATAAAATAACTTTTCGTTTGTAATATGACTACTTTAATTTTTAACACGATCATTTTTATGTTCAACATGGTAACTTTATTTTCGACAGGCATGTGATGCATTACATAGATCTATGATTGAAAGTACTTATACAACATATTATATAAGAAACGACAATTGAAAGCTTATAAAAATCTACTTGAGCATGACACCATTAAGACTGCATTGATATGTGTGACAGAAGCAACATACTCATGAGAAAATCTCAGTAAGAGAATTTACCATGCTAGTAAGCATATTATTAGTAATATTGAGCAAGATTTCAATCGGAGAACTACACCACTATATCCTTTCCACTGTCAAGCTTCTTTCAATAATGACAGTGATGATCACCTTCTTGCCCATATTCACATGGTTATAGTATTGGCAATCATGTGTTCAATCAATTAAAAGTTATAGTTTTCTCATTTATACTTAGTGTTATCCAAAGTCGAATTCAAGGAGGTAATTTCAAAATTAGGATGTAGTGATAGGCAATTCGAAGTAGTTATTCCTTCGTCTATCCACTTCTATCGTGTACATTCACACCACTGTACCGACCATCTCCCTACCTCCTTGAGACCCCAACAATCAAACCCAAAATGTAGCCACCTTAATAACCTCCCATTCCATTGCCAGCTTAGCCACTGCCCAGTTAATCACAATCATCTTTGTCATCTAAACTTACCATCCTCTCCCTTCTCTAAACCTTTATTTTTGCATATAGACCCTTACATTCGTTCATTTATTTGAACCTTTTTCATTGTCATTTTATTTTTTTTAAAAATAGTACCTCATACAACATTTAACCCTCTTTCAAATGCAAATTTTTTTGTTGAATACTAATGCATGCAAGTAATTTAATAATTTTAAATTGGTAAATATTTACATATCCCCCCCATGTGAGCCATTTACTTCATGGTAAGTTACGTTGTTGTCCAAAAATCTCCAAAAATCACATTTTATACCTCTTTGCATGATCTGCAATATATCTAAAAATAAATTAAAAATATGGTTTCCTCTTCCTCAAGTAATTATTTCTTTGATTTGGTATTTAAAAATAAGCTAGTTATGTTACACCACCGCTCGGATGCAGTCCAAAATTTACAATGGTTCCCGCATGATGGACACATTCGAATAAATAAAGTCTAGACGATGCTGCAAAACGAAGTTATGAATAGGTAATTGAAATCTTGGAACTTAGATAGGAAAATCGGTTGAGATCGTTTATACGATGGAATGAAGGAAGATTTGTATATTATATCTCCATAAGATAGAATAGGTTGGAGAGAAAGCAAGCGAGATTGAGAAGACATGCTTCAATTATGATATTTAGGTGAAGATAAGGGTAGAAAAGCAAAGAGAAGGGTAGAAATAGTATTGGAGAAAAATAAAGAGAAGGGTAGAAGGATTTGAAGAATAATGTGGTTGAGGTGTAAAGATTTGAGGATCGGATTATTTTGCTAAAGTTGATGCTTAAAGAAGAAATTTTGAATATCATCTCTAGTTATGCATCGCAAATTGATTTAGAGGAAAAAGATTAACATATTTTTTAGGAGGATTTGGATAAAATTATGCAAGGAATCCCATAAAGAGTGATAATTTTCCTAGGTGGAGATCTTAATGGACACGTGGGATAAAATGCTTTAGGGTATGCTAGTTTCATAGAGGCCATGGCTTCACGAATAGAAATGAAAAGGGAAAAGTCAATCTGGATTTTGTAACAGCTTATGACATTTTCGTAACACTCTCTTCAAGAAGAGGGAGGAGTATTAAGTTACTTGTAAGAGTAACCTAAATAAACATATAGATTACTTTGCTATGAGGAGAAGAGATCGATTATGTTGCAAAGATTGCAAAGTAATCCCGGTAGGGAGCTTGACTCTCAACATCATTTGTTAGTCATTGATATACAATTAAAAAGGGATGGTAAAGAAAATTATGGTTACCAATGTCAATAGAACTAGATGCCATGATCTTCAATTGAAGTAATCAAGCTTCAAGGAGAAGGTTTTAGAAGACTTATCTTGGGAATATAACAGAAGTGGGAATGGGATGTGGGAAGCGTTAGCATCTTCTATCTGATGAATCTATGATTCACATTCTTTATTCTTTCATTTTGGAAAAAATCCTTGGTAAAATACATGTCAATAATCACTAGCTCCCATTATTTAATATTCTAATCACAATTATTATTCTTATATATGTAATACTTATTTTATCTAAAATAAATAATAAAGAGAAAAAGAAAAATAAAAGAAAAAGAAGGTTGTAGATATAAAATATATACAGACTAATCCTAACCCTAAGACCAGGTCAATATTGACTTGGTCAACAAAATAAATAAGTAGGGGGAGATAAGGAACTGACCTATAAAAATAATAGAAAATCAAGATCAAAAATACATTTAACGCATTTTCTATATCGTAAATATTTCACATATTTTATTTATCATAAAGAAAATCTCAAATCAAAACACTTTTTTTTTATAAAAGTTGTTCATACAAATATAAATTATGGGATATTTACCCAGCGAACCCTGAAATCTTTCAAAATTACCTCTACGACCTTTGAAACATCGATATTCCTCCCTAGACCCCGTAATCTTGCTCCGTCTTACCCAACAAACCCTGCCGTCAATATTAACTATATTTGAGTCAAATACCTGAGTTAGTCTTGAGTTAACCTAACCAATTATCATCGGACGGTTAGGATTAGCCAAAATAAAAAAAAGGGAAAAAATAATGTCGGAGCAGCAGGGAGGTGGGGGCGGGAGCCCATCGGGAGGGGACCGCAGCAGCAGGGCGGAGGTCGGGAGGTGGGGGCGGGAGCCCATCGGGAGGGGGCCGCAGCAGCAGGGCAGAGGTCCATCGTCCTCCTGCGCCTCCTCGCCTCCTCCGCTCCCCCTTCCGACCTCCCCTTCTCGAGCTTCTTCCGACACGTGCAGCGACATCTGCAAAGCAACCAGAATTGGAGATTGGCGGTGCACACGTCGGAGGTGGAGATCTGGAGGTAGTCGAGGCCGAGGGCGTCGAGGCTGGCACGGAGATTGGCAGTGCGCACGTCGACGTAGGCGGCAACGCAGCGGTCAAGGCAGGAATTGGCATCCAGGCGCTGCGCGATGGAGAGGAGGTCACGGAGGACGGAGGAGGGGATGGGGGAAGGGGAGATGGCGAGAGTGGCGGAGGAGGAAGAGGAGGGAGAATTCATGAGGATGGGGGAGGTGTGGGATTCGAGGAGGAGGCGGAAGTGTGACTCGAGGCGGAGGAGGGAGGCGGAGAGGAGGCCGGAGTCGAGGGGAGGGGGGGAGGGGAGGGAGAGGAGGAGGGAGCGGAGGGAGGAGAGGAAGGGGGGGTCGGCGAGGCTGTGGTCGTGGAGGAACTCGAGGATGTCGAGGAGCCACTGGAGGGCGAGAGGGGAATGGGAGGAGAGGAAGCGGAGGGCCTCCTCGAGGCGGAGGACGAGGGAGAGGAAGGAGGGGAGGTCGGGAAGGGCGGGGGAGGAGGAGGGTAAGAGGGAGGGCTCGAGGCCATGGAGGGCGTCGAACACGCGGAGGACGGTGGGGAGGAGGGAGGGGAGGCGCTGCCGGATGTCCGAGAGGCGGGAGTCGACGGAGGACAGGGAGAGGGAGAGGGACGGCACGGTGGGGTTGAGGTTTCGAGGAGGACGGCGGGGAGGGCCAAATCCAAGGGGAAATGGCAATGAATGTAAATTTAACAAACAAATTGGGTATAATGTAAACAAATATAACGGAAGCCGGTTAGTTTTAACGGACAAATGGATGGGAGTTAACCAGAGGGTCTGCACGGTAATGGTTAGCAAGATTACGGGGTCTAGGGAGGAATATCGATGTTTCAAAGGTCGTAGAGGTAATTTTGAAAGATTTCAGGGTTCGCTGGGTAAATATCCCATAAATTATTTTATAAAAGTATTAGAAAAATTATTCAACATAAAAATAATTATTTATAATGAATTGAAAAAGCTGTAAAAGCCGACTTCCGAGGATCATAACTAGTTATAGAAAACTCCAAAAGGACCAAACTCACTTTTAAACTTTGTTTTCCACTTAATACTATTTATTAAAAATATTAAAAAATAGTAGAATAAACCAATTAACTTAATTTCTTTTCCAAAAATCTTGTAAAAATATATAGAAAATTATAAAAATAGCACTTAAGTCAAAATATCAATAAATCCCAAAGCCACGAAGCCGCTACTTACATTTTCTGGACCTCATAACTCAGTCTAGTAAATATGCAAAATGTGGGTTTCGGGATTCTATTGGTATATTGTACAATGTAACATAACTTATATTATATACTCTATTCTTAAATTAAAATAAATAATATTTTATTTATTTATTTTTTATTTATTAATTTAAGTAATTATTTAATTATATACTTATTTATTTTATTAAATTAATTAATTAATTCCTTAATTAATTACTTAATTATCTATTTAATTATATTTTAATTAATTTCTTTAATCTAATTATTAATTCAAATCATTATTAATAATATTAATTATTTAATGAATTTTATTTCATTTATTTTTTAATCCTAATTTTCTCTCTCCTACTTTATGCTTTCTTCTCTAAGCTGTTTCGTCTTCCCTGTTTCTTCTCCTCTTCTCCACGCCGTCGCCTTCCATCTTCCCTCCAACCTCCCAACCAAATGGTCGTTGGCCAATATGCCAACAACCTCTAGTGACACTACCCTCGGCGGTGATGCCATCCGAAGACGTAAGCCCCAAGACTCCTCGACTATAAATAGTGCACCACCCCTCGTCGAGCTCGTTATCCGCCATTAGCGACTCCCTGCTCCACCAAATTTGTGCAGCGAGAGAGAGGATTGGATGACAGACCTCCACTCAACTCCGTCTAGCAAGAGAAAGGGAGTTCTGACGCGATCTACCGCCAACATGTAGACCAGCTCCGCTGCGCATCGAGCCTCCCGTCGTCGCTGCGATTGAGGTGATGACTCCCTGGAGCTACTGCTCCAGGAACCAACGGCACTTATCCATCCTCCATTTCCTACTCCCAGGTTAGACCATTCTCCTTCTAGCTTCTCTCTCTCCTTCTCTTCTAGATCTCTTCCTTCTACATTATCCTCCTCATCCCTTTGTTTTCTCTCCACTGTCGACTCAAATAGGATAGCCTATCATCCCATTCCAATCAACTTTGTGTTGATTCCCCTACCTTCATCTCTATTCATTCCATATCTTCTTCATCCACGTTTGCTAGAGGATATTCTCCCATTTCCCCCAAAATTACAACTAAATCCTGGCCAAGAATCAAATATTGAGCCCCATATATACTTGTTGGAAAACGTGAATGAGATGATTTATTCCATAGCCCTAGGCTCTCTTATATAGGAGAGTAGCCTATGGGTAAATTACATAAAGAGAATAACAAGAAAAATAAAATAACAAAGAGATACAAATAGCTTATATGCGTCAACACTCCCCCTCAAGATGGAGCATAGATCTCAATCATGCTTAGCTTGGACGCACACTTCTGGAATGGGCCTCTAAGTAATGCCTTGGTGAAAATATCAGCAGTCTGATTCTCTGATGTGACGTGAGATGTAGCAATGAACCCCTTCTGAATCATGTCACGTATGTAGTGACAGTCGACCTCAATATGCTTGGTCCTCTCATGAAAAGCTGGGTTATTTGCAATGAACAAGGCGGCCTGATTGTCACATTCCAACATCATAGGAAGAGGTATATCAAGACATAGGTCTGCAAGTAAGGATTTCACCCACATCATTTCTGTGCTGGCCTGGGCCATAGCCCTATATTCTGATTCAGCACTGGATCTAGCTACTACTGTCTGCTTCTTGCTCTTCCACGAAACTATAGCATCTCCAACATAGACTGCAAACCCTGATGTTGACTTCCTGTCCTTGGGGCATCCTGCATAGTCTGCATCCGCGCATGCTGTGACATAAATCTCCTTTCCTTTCTTAAATAGCAAGCCTGCACCTGGAGATGATTTTAAATATCTCAGAATCATGTGTATTGCATCCATATGGGCCTGACGTGGTTGCTCCATGAACTGGCTCACACGACTCACTGCAAACTGTATATCAGGTCTAGTGATCGTGACATACAGTAATTTGCCTACCAGTTCTCTGTACCTTCTCTTATCCACCTCTTCTGTGTCATCATCATACAGCTTCATGCTAGGATCCATTGGTGTCGTAGCAGGTCCACACCCTAGCATACCTGTCTCACTCAGTAGATCTGTGACATACTTCCTCTGTGTCATGACTAATCCATATGGATTTCTAGCAAATTCCAGCCCCAGAAAATATCTAAGGACTCCCAAGTCCTTGGTGACAAACTCGATCCCCAGCCTTTCCTTTGCCTGCTTAATGCCTTGGTCATCATCACCTGTAATCATGATATCATCAACATAAACCATGATTACAATGATACCTCTCGCCGTCTTCTGCACGAACAAGGAATGATCAGCATTGGAGCGTTTATATCCTTGTTTCTCAAAGAGGTCTGAAAGCTTCTGAAACCATGCTCTGGGGCTCTGCTTAAGGCCATAGATGGCCTTATGTAATCTGCAAACCTTGGAACACTCTCCCTCAACAGCAAAACCAGGTGGCTGTTGCATATAGACTTCCTCCTGCAAGTCTCCATACAGAAATGCATTCTTCACGTCCAGTTGATAGAGTGGCCAGTCTTTAGCAACCGCAACAGATAGCAGGATCCGTAAAGTGGAATGACGCGCCACAGGGGAGAACGTGTCTAGGTAATCTACCCCATATGTCTGCGTGAAGCCCCGAGCAACAAGGCGTGCCTTGTACCTGTCAATAGAACCATATGCATTGTGCTTAACTGTAAACACCCATTTGCAACTCACCGGGCTAACATCTGGAGGTATAGGAACCAAACTCCAGGTTCCTCTAGACTGAAGTGCCTCCATGTGAAACCCCTGATTTTAGCCCCACAACTTTTTTTTAAGTTGATGATAATCAAATAGTTGTGGTTCATAAGAAATTAATGAAAAATCCAATTTCGATCTGATTGTATCATATTTGACTTGTTGGATGCGTATCGTCGTCAGGATTCCAACGCATCCGAAATTTTGTAAATCGGATATCGGATGAGTGAGATATGATCATTTTAGTGAGGATGGGTCAAATCTGAAATGGTTATACGGGATTGGGCAAGATCCATCTAAGAGATCCGCCCAAGTATGATTTTTGAGATATAAAAGGACACATGGGCTGCTCTCTCCTCTCACTTGCAAACCCTAGCCACCACTCACCATCCCCCACCTCTCAAGATCGCTGGAGCTCCGACGGAGCATTGGTGGAGTTGGTTGTCCTCTACTATTTTTGTGGGGAAGTTTTCCCTCGACATCCTCTACACGGATCTAGCACAAGAAATGTAAGATCATCTCTCTCGTTCCTTGTATTTCAAGATTTTGTTGTGGGTTAGATCTAAGCAAGGGATTATTTTGATTTAGAGGATTTTCGTGATCATGATGAAGCGTGGAACTACTTAGAATGGACATATGACGTTGATGCACAAACAACAACAAACAACATATAGGTACGATCCCCTTCCCTTTTTCTTGTGATTTTCTCGTGTTTCATATGTCCCATGGACCTTCGTGTCCCTCTTGCTGGATTGGGTTTCCCCCTTGGTGTGGAGATCGATGGTTGTTCATGTTCCCAATAAAATAAAGAATGTTAAATGGTATTTTTGCTAAATAAAAGTGTGTGAAGGAAAAATGAATGGATAACTAAGAATATATATGCTTAGATGTTCCCTTCCTTCATTGTCGCTAGTTTCATATGATCCGATCTACCCCGTTTGTTTGAATGCTTATAGAGCTATGGGTTTCTCGTGGTGTAGCATAAGCATGATCAAGAGTTTTCAAAATTTTAAATCCATCAAACAAGGGACTCTTTACACTTCTTTATCACAATACACGTCAGATATAACTTTTAATTAGTTAACATTATTTATTTATTCATGTGGATCTTGCATGAGTGATGAACATGTACACGAGTATTGGAGTTCATTTCCTTGTGCATTCATGATTGGAAAAATCTAAGTTTGTTGTATTACATGCCAAATTGATTTCCATATTTTTTTTAATGATGGATTGCGGAGATGATACCTAAGGGACCAGCAACCTTGGCACACGTTAAGAGTAAAAAAAAGAGGGGGGGAGCCCCTTTGAACATAGTCAAGACATATACTTAGTAAATACGTTATACTTACAAACAATTGCATATAAAAATGTGAGTTGCTCTGTCATGAAGGGGTCGGTAAAAGTTCTATTCCATTTCTGCCGTAACCGTTATCTATGGATGATCAATATAATTGGACGGATGGTTAATTTTTTTAAAAATCTTGATCTCAGTGATATTTTCTTGTTCCAAAAGTTGAACGGATGGTATTGCAATAATGAATTTCTTTTGAGTGAATTTTCCTACGACCCTAAAAGAAACAAAACGTACGCTTTCAATACCATAGTTAATTATTTAATCAAAGATGTGTAACGTGTGATATCTAAGTTGGTGTTCGAACACTTAAGGATATGTATTGATTGATTAGTACGTTACATGACCTTAAATTAAATTGAGTATAGCCTTAGATGTTAACCATGATTTATAATACAATAACTCCTTGTCTGTGATACACTTAAATCTTGAGATGGATGGTTGCTTTTATCTTAATCGTGTTATCATGTTAAACAAGCTCTTTGATATCCATTAGATGATTTTCCCGTATTAGAGGTTAATGAACATTTCAAAAGTCTCATCCATTGACTTTTTCACTGGTGTAATTGCTTGTTATTATAATAATATGCATCTCATTCTATTGGAAACAAATGTATTCGGAAGCAGTGATGGAATACATTCTTAGAATAGAAATCATAATCTTCCACACATGAATCCATGATTGAAACTTTGTTTAGATGCTTGTTTGCTGGAAAATATCATCCATAAATTAAAAACATCCTACTTACAATTTTGGATATCTCACAGGCTATGGTATAATGACAATGGTATTAGCAAATAACATTAGTTCGTTTACTCGTATGGAAAAGTTAAGGTAAATCACGAGCATCACTTATATTCTATGGCATCATATCCGTGTGTTAGATTCGTTAGGATCCACATACATGAACTAATTCAAAGGTATAACAATAAAGAACCATTGGGATCCATTCATGTGTTCAAACCTATTCTACCGTTGGACTGGAATATATCTTATATCTTTGACGGACTTGATGAGTTCATTCCATATAATTAGGTACGCCTTAGATAAAAGATTCAAAAATATATTCCAATTTGAGTGTTTTAAATATTGAAGTCTACTCACAAGTCACCCTCAACGCTCAGGCATGTATCCTAAAGGTCGCCGCAACTGTTAGCATTCGATACTTCGACGGAGTAGGCTGGAGGCATAGTTGACATATGCATATATGTTTGTGAGAAATAATATATGATCAAATATACGTAATCACTTTTTATATCGTTGTTAACTCTAACCAACGGTAGAAATTGCAAGATCATTGTGATATTATTATTTAGTAAATGTTCTATTAATAAATAAAATTAAGATTGAATTATCACTTGTTGGATGTATATGTCATGTTTAGAGAAGTAAGCATACCCGAGAGTGGGGCGCAACTCTCGTGGTCCCGGTGAGTCCCAGATGGAGTGTTGGTTCTAGTTCCGCGAGTTTGTCGGTGTGTTCCGCTACTCTGTCGGTTGAACGTAGTGCTACGGGTACAGTCGGTGTGTCCGCGTCCCTAGTACGGCACTCATCGAAGACTCGTACTTCATCAAAAGGGTGTATCCGGTGCGGTCCCGTTTGGCCGCGGTGTACTCGTTCCCGGGTATTCCCCTTGTGATGGGTAAGCTGGGGAAAATGGCTTAAAGTTGGAGTCGGAGTTTGTTGGCTTGAGTTATTTGCTCCAGTGCATATGTTGTGACTGTTGAGTTTGTTTATTAATGTTTGAACTCCATAACTAAATGATGGCAAGATCTCTTGAATAGTATATTTATGTGCACAGACGTATATGATTATCCCAAGCAATTCATGTAGATAAGTGTATAATTAGTGAGCTCATGATATGAATAAAAATAATGGCATTAGTAGAGTACAGATAGCAAATTGTATGCAACTTATAATAATAATCTTATTGGTGGTTTGGAATAATAAGCAACGATTACAAGAATAATAATGGAACATGAACATCCCTCTCTTTACTCTTTTACACTTTCTGCTTAGTGTAGTGTTAGCCTGTTTTAGCTGTACTGAGCATTTTAGCTCATACGTACTTCTTTGGAAACCCATCCAGGTTTACAGGTTGTTGATCAACAGCAGTGACTTGATCTTCCGCAGTTTGTACAAGACCCAGGGTACAGTTTCATTTGTAGAGATATACTAGTTGTTGTTATGCTTTTGTAGCTTCTACAGTTTAAGTTGTTAGTCATGAAAATATATTTTGTGGACTCTATTGTAAATTTCTAAAATTTTTGGGAACCATGAATATGTAAATGTCATTGGTACATTTTTATTCTTTACTTTTCCTGCTTTACATTCTGAATGTTAATCATGATGTATGAATGTGGCTATTGCTGAGTATCTGGATCCTAGGGAGATAGGTCCGATGTCCTCCCCGCGGGACGGGGCGTCACAGATGGTATCAGAGCAAGGATACTCCATTAGCCAACATTTATACTTATGATTATTAACGGTATTCGGAATGTATGGAATACATCAGGGTCCTCTGACTATGATGTTTAGTCCAACAGGAATGGTTCCCGTATAAGAGTCCTAATATATGAAGACTTAGATATTTAGAGGCTGATAAGTGTAATTAATTCATGAAGAATCATGTCGTTGTCTGATGTCGAGATTGCTAGGCAATTGACGACGCTGGATATGCTCCTAAGTATGGATAGGAGACTGCAAACTTTAGAACAAAGACTTGATGGATTTGAAGAATCGATTCGTACCCTTCAGAATGAGGATAGTACTAGAGTTCCACTTCTCCCTCCATCTACTGAGAATATTTTTCAGAAACATCAGAAAATATTTGCTAGCTATTGCAAGGGTCAGGTACCAGAGTTTGTTGGGGATACTAGTCCTGAGGATGTTGATGCTTGGTTAGAAAAGATTGAGAAAGTTCTCAAGATTATCCAAGCACCCAAAGATTGTTGGGTGCCATTTGCTGAATACTCCTTGAGCGGTCATGCAAAGCATTGGTGGAGTGCGTTATCCCGACATTTACCACATCCTTTGACTTGGGATAATTTTGTGAAGTCATTTAGAGAACAATTTCTTCCCGATTTCTGGGTTAGGAGAAAAAAAAAGAATTGGATGAGTTGAAACAAGGATCGATGTCAGCTAGAGAATATCAGATCAAATTTGATGAGTTAGCACGTCATTCACCCATGCTTGAAATGTGTGAAGACGAACGGATCCTAAAGTTTTGGTGTGGACTTCGCCTTGATATTCAACATAGACTCTCTTCTTGTCGGCCATCCACTATCCGCGAGATGGTAGAAGTTATATCCCGCATGGAAGACTTACATCACGATATGAAATTGAGCAGGGAAAGTTTACATGAAAAGGACAAAGACGAGCAACATATTGTGATGCCTTATCCAATAACTTATAATGGTTCCCTACCTTCGGAAGCAATGCGCGAGACTACAACAAGTTCGACTACTAAAGGATCAAGGGGAAGTAGCAGGCCTCGAAGATGTTATACATGTGGCCAAAGGGGTCATAGTCAAGCTGAATGTTCTCAGTGAGCAATATGCTATTGTCAGAACACTTGATGAGAGCATCTACATGCTGATGAAAAGGAACACAATTATACTCAAGTTATGTGGCTAACATAATAAAGACTAGCAAATGTTCTTGTAATTCAAATTGAAAAAAAAATGTTAGACAATGTTTTATCTATATGAACATAAATTATGTTCTTCTTGAATTTGTAGATAATATAGAGAAGGTCTACAAGAAAATAGAGGCACATAGATTATAAGCTTCTGATGGTTATAATTGTGACAATACGATGCTTAAATGTCTTAGTACCTTCTTAAAGAATGATAATCGAAACGAGTTCAAAGATTGATAAGTGTCAAATTGTAGTGACGTGATATTGAGACTCGTATTAATTAGTACATGCTAATTCGTAAGACAAGCTTTAGAACTGCAAGAGATGGTTTGATTTTTTTAAGATTGTTATCGCCGGCTGCGATAACACCATTTCTTTTGTTTGTACTCATTGAGGGTGATATAATTTTTTTTGATATGCTTGTCACTAAAGGATGACTATAATCCACTTAAAGTTGTTATCACCGATTGCGACAAAAATGGTCCTATCAAGATGGTTATCACTCTCGTGATAAGCATAAACTAGATACGGATCCATCTTTCTACTTAATAAGGAGAATACTTTAAGAGTGTTATCATTGAAGATGATAACCGTAATCATTAAAGATTGTTGTCGTTGACCACGATAGCAAAGGTCCTATTAAGATTGTTATCACTCTCGTGATAAGTGGAATGTAGATGCATGTACATATTTTGACGAAATATGAAGAACTCTTGTAACATATCGAAGGTGTCAACTGTAATTTCTTAAAATTATTCGTCGTTGACAGTAATAACAAACCGTTTTATTAAGATTGTTATCACTCTCGTGATAAGTAGACTGCAGATGCGAATGCATCTCTAGGACAAATAGGAAGAGTCCTTTTAAGATTGTTATCGCCTTCAAGCTAAGAAAGATGCATATTAGGATTTTTTTTCAAAAATTATAACCTTAAGGTCTGTAGATAGCCTTTCACATATCGTAATAGACACATGTCCTATCCCAATAATATCTTTACATGATGTAATGGATATTAGGTATGATATCGTGGATGTATACAACACATGATATGAATAGACAGAGAATACTACCAATACCGATTCCTGAAGTCTCGAGGACGAGACTTGTTTTAAGATTGTTATGATGTGAAACCCCTGATTTTAGCCCCACAACTTTTTTTTAAGTTGATGATAATCAAATAGTTGTGGTTCATAAGAAATTAATGAAAAATCCAATTTCGATCTGATTGTATCATATTTGACTTGTTGGATGCGTATCGTCGTCAGGATTCCAACGCATCCGAAATTTTGTAAATCGGATATCGGATGAGTGAGATATGATCATTTTAGTGAGGATGGGTCAAATCTGAAATGGTTATACGGGATTGGGCAAGATCCATCTAAGAGATCCGCCCAAGTATGATTTTTGAGATATAAAAGGACACATGGGCTGCTCTCTCCTCTCACTTGCAAACCCTAGCCACCACTCACCATCCCCCACCTCTCAAGATCGCTGGAGCTCCGACGGAGCATTGGTGGAGTTGGTTGTCCTCTACTATTTTTGTGGGGAAGTTTTCCCTCGACATCCTCTACACGGATCTAGCACAAGAAATGTAAGATCATCTCTCTCGTTCCTTGTATTTCAAGATTTTGTTGTGGGTTAGATCTAAGCAAGGGATTATTTTGATTTAGAGGATTTTCGTGATCATGATGAAGCGTGGAACTACTTAGAATGGACATATGACGTTGATGCACAAATAACAACAAACAACATATAGGTACGGTCCCCTTCCCTTTTTCTTGTGATTTTCTCGTGTTTCATATGTCCCATGGACCTTCGTGTCCCTCTTGCTGGATTGGGTTTCCCCCTTGGTGTGGAGATCGATGGTTGTTCATGTTCCCAATAAAATAAAGAATGTTAAATGGTATTTTTGCTAAATAAAAGTGTGTGAAGGAAAAATGAATGGATAACTAAGAATATATATGCTTAGATGTTCCCTTCCTTCATTGTCGCTAGTTTCATATGATCCGATCTACCCCGTTTGTTTGAATGCTTATAGAGCTATGGGTTTCTCGTGGTGTAGCATAAGCATGATCAAGAGTTTTCAAAATTTTAAATCCATCAAACAAGGGACTCTTTACACTTCTTTATCACAATACACGTCAGATATAACTTTTAATTAGTTAACATTATTTATTTATTCATGTGGATCTTGCATGAGTGATGAACATGTACACGAGTATTGGAGTTCATTTCCTTGTGCATTCATGATTGGAAAAATCTAAGTTTGTTGTATTACATGCCAAATTGATTTCCATATTTTTTTTAATGATGGATTGCGGAGATGATACCTAAGGGACCAGCAACCTTGGCACACGTTAAGAGTAAAAAAAAGAGGGGGGGAGCCCCTTTGAACATAGTCAAGACATATACTTAGTAAATATGTTATACTTACAAACAATTGCATATAAAAATGTGAGTTGCTCTGTCATGAAGGGGTCGGTAAAAGTTCTATTCCATTTCTGCCGTAACCGTTATCTGTGGATGATCAATATAATTGGACGGATGGTTAATTTTTTTAAAAATCTTGATCTCAGTGATATTTTCTTGTTCCAAAAGTTGAACGGATGGTATTGCAATAATGAATTTCTTTTGAGTGAATTTTCCTACGACCCTAAAAGAAACAAAACGTACGCTTTCAATACCATAGTTAATTATTTAATCAAAGATGTGTAACGTGTGATATCTAAGTTGGTGTTCGAACACTTAAGGATATGTATTGATTGATTAGTACGTTACATGACCTTAAATTAAATTGAGTATAGCCTTAGATGTTAACCATGATTTATAATACAATAACTCCTTGTCTGTGATACACTTAAATCTTGAGATGGATGGTTGCTTTTATCTTAATCGTGTTATCATGTTAAACAAGCTCTTTGATATCCATTAGATGATTTTCCCGTATTAGAGGTTAATGAACATTTCAAAAGTCTCATCCATTGACTTTTTCACTGGTGTAATTGCTTGTTATTATAATAATATGCATCTCATTCTATTGGAAACAAATGTATTCGGAAGCAGTGATGGAATACATTCTTAGAATAGAAATCATAATCTTCCACACATGAATCCATGATTGAAACTTTGTTTAGATGCTTGTTTGCTGGAAAATATCATCCATAAATTAAAAACATCCTACTTACAATTTTGGATATCTCACAGGCTATGGTATAATGACAATGGTATTAGCAAATAACATTAGTTCGTTTACTCGTATGGAAAAGTTAAGGTAAATCACGAGCATCACTTATATTCTATGGCACCATATCCGTGTGTTAGATTCGTTAGGATCCACATACATGAACTAATTCAAAGGTATAACAATAAAGAACCATTGGGATCCATTCATGTGTTCAAACCTATTCTACCGTTGGACTGGAATATATCTTATATCTTTGACGGACTTGATGAGTTCATTCCATATAATTAGGTACGCCTTAGATAAAAGATTCAAAAATATATTCCAATTTGAGTGTTTTAAATATTGAAGTCTACTCACAAGTCACCCTCAACGCTCAGGCATGTATCCTAAAGGTCGCCGCAACTGTTAGCATTCGATACTTCGACGGAGTAGGCTGGAGGCATAGTTGACATATGCATATATGTTTGTGAGAAATAATATATGATCAAATATACGTAATCACTTTTTATATCGTTGTTAACTCTAAACAACGGTAGAAATTGCAAGATCATTGTGATATTATTATTTAGTAAATGTTCTATTAATAAATAAAATTAAGATTGAATTATCACTTGTTGGATGTATATGTCATGTTTAGAGAAGTAAGCATACCCGAGAGTGGGGCGCAACTCTCGTGGTCCCGGTGAGTCCCAGATGGAGTGTTGGTTCTAGTTCCGCGAGTTTGTCGGTGTGTTCCGCTACTCTGTCGGTTGAACGTAGTGCTACGGGTACAGTCGGTGTGTCCGCGTCCCTAGTACGGCACTCATCGAAGACTCGTACTTCATCAAAAGGGTGTATCCGGTGCGGTCCCGTTTGGCCGCGGTGTACTCGTTCCCGGGTATTCCCCTTGTGATGGGTAAGCTGGGGAAAATGGCTTAAAGTTGGAGTCGGAGTTTGTTGGCTTGAGTTATTTGCTCCAGTGCATATGTTGTGACTGTTGAGTTTGTTTATTAATGTTTGAACTCCATAACTAAATGATGGCAAGATCTCTTGAATAGTATATTTATGTGTACAGACGTATATGATTATCCCAAGCAATTCATGTAGATAAGTGTATAATTAGTGAGCTCATGATATGAATAAAAATAATGGCATTAGTAGAGTACAGATAGCAAATTGTATGCAACTTATAATAATAATCTTATTGGTGGTTTGGAATAATAAGCAACGATTACAAGAATAATAATGGAACATGAACATCCCTCTCTTTACTCTTTTACACTTTCTGCTTAGTGTAGTGTTAGCCTGTTTTAGCTGTACTGAGCATTTTAGCTCATACGTACTTCTTTGGAAACCCATCCAGGTTTACAGGTTGTTGATCAACAGCAGTGACTTGATCTTCCGCAGTTTGTACAAGACCCAGGGTACAGTTTCATTTGTAGAGATATACTAGTTGTTGTTATGCTTTTGTAGCTTCTACAGTTTAAGTTGTTAGTCATGAAAATATATTTTGTGGACTCTATTGTAAATTTCTAAAATTTTTGGGAACCATGAATATGTAAATGTCATTGGTACATTTTTATTCTTTACTTTTCCTGCTTTACATTCTGAATGTTAATCATGATGTATGAATGTGGCTATTGCTGAGTATCTGGATCCTAGGGAGATAGCTATGACACCCTCCCCGCGGGGCGGGGCGTCACACTCCATCTCTTCTTCCATTGCTAGTCGCCATCTAGCATCCTGCATAGCATCCTGATGGTTTCGTGAAATGGCTGTAGCTGAAAGTGCCATAGCAAACGTCCTGAACTCTCCAGATAGCCTCTCAAAAGATACCGCTGCTGACAATGGATATTTGGCACAGCTTCGTTTCGGCTTGCGTAGAGCGATTGGAACATCCAGATCATCTGTGTCATCACCATGCTCCTGTAATGCATCCTGCTGAGAAATGTCGTCAGATCCATCAACATTAATATTTTCATTACATACCATAGGCGGGCTAGTTGACGGTTCATGACCATGAGCTGGAGGAAGCCTGCGGGTGTAATGAAATGGTAGCGGGGATACTAGTGATGGTGGTGGTGGTGGTGGATTTTGCGGTGGTGGTGACGGTGGCAATGGTGATGGTGGTGCCATGAATATGGTATCAGGAGGTATAGGTGGTGGCTGCATGTTCCCGGATTCTGAAAAATACATAATGGATTCAAAGAATGTAACATCTGCACTGATCATATACCGCCGACGCACAGGGTCAAAACACTTGTACCCTTTTTGAGTTCTGGAGTACCCCACAAAGACGCACTTGACAGCCCTAGGAGAGAGCTTGTCAGAACCAGGAGACAACTGATGGACAAATGCGACTGACCCAAACACACGAGGGGTAAGAGTGAACAGATCCTTGTCAGGATAAATAAGTGAAAAAGGAACCTGTTCATTCAAGACAGACGAGGTCATACGATTTATAAGATAACATGCAGTGAGGACTGCATCACCCCAGTAGGAATACGGAACATGACTCTGAATGAGAAGTGACCTTGTGACATCAAGTAGGTGACGGTGTTTTCTTTCTGCAACCCCATTTTGTTGAGACGTATGAGCGCAGGATGTTTGGTGAACAATTCCTTTAGAGGAGTAGTAGTTGGCTAGATTATTGGTGCACAACTCTAAGGCATTGTCACTTCTCATAATTTTGACAGTTGTGGAAAAAACATTCTGAATCTCATTTAGAAAGTGAATAATAATATTTCCAGCTTCAGACTTATTTTTCATTAGAAACACCCATGATGCTCTAGAGAAGTCATCCACAAATACAATATAAAACCTGTGCCCCTGATGATCGGAACACGACTCGGACCCCAGACGTCGACATGAAACAACTCAAACTTGGAGTTACTACTCCGACCTTGACTACTGGGAAAAGATGACCTGTGATGTTTTCCCAACTAACACGCCTCACACTGGATAGGTGTGTGAGAAAGACTATAAGGTAGGACTAGACACAACTTCTGAAGCGGTAAATGACCAAAACGCAGATGCCACAGGAGAGGAGATACTTGTTCTGCGGGAGAAGCTGTGATTCCGACAAACGGGGTCTGGTTCAGACGATAAAGGCCTCCTTGCTCATAGCCATGACCAATCACGTTGCACGTACGGATGTCCTGAAAAATCAATGAAGATGAATCAAAAATAGCTCGACAATGAAGATCCTTCGTAATCTGACTAATTGACAACAGATTCATAGAAAAATGCGGTGCATGCAAAACATTCTTGAGCTGCATAGAAGACGTCAATCTAATCTCCCCCTGGCCCGTGATAGGAGAATGCGTGCCATTGGCAATAACTACTGTCCGTCCTGGAGGAATCTGAGTGTATCCTGTAAGTAGGCTCTGGTCTCCACATAGATGATGTGTAGCGCCGGAGTCCATGATCCATGGCAGTGTATCAGATCTACTACTGTGGAGTGCAAGTGGACTACCTGAAGTACTGGTAGAGGCCGAGGCAGAAGCAGCAGCATCAGTATGGCTCTCTGTAGTCGGTGCTGGACCAGATGGTGGAATAATGCCCCTGAGACGGGCAACTAGATCATCAAATCGTTGATCCAGTGTAGCAGCAGACGGGGGCTCTATCTGCTCAGCGGCTCGTGCGGATGCAGGAAATCCATGCTTTGAGTAGCATGTATCTTCAGTATGTCCGACTCGGTGACAATATGAGCATGTTGGCCTAGTGCGGCCACCCCTTCCACAGGGAGTACGTCCACGGCCCTGGTAATGAGAGCCACGGCCTCTGTTAGCCGCCATGGCTGAGGGATTCTGACTCGCAGCTGCTGAAGGTACTGTGATCCTACTCAATCTGTGAAAAGCCTCCTCCATGGGAGGAATAGTCGAGTCCGCCAAAATCTGTGAACGTGCTGCCTCATATTCTGGATCAAGTGCAGCAAGAAACACACCCACCATCGTCGCATTCCTGTATGTCTTCTGTTGTTCTGGCGTGGCGGTAAGAGGCATGAAGCTGTAGAGCTTCTCAAACATCCCTCTCAATGATGTATAGAGGGAATGTAAAGGGCGGCCGTTCTGCTTTATTGTGAATATGTCATGTTGTAGTTGCAGGATCTTCGTCTCATTTTTCGCCTGAGAATACGTTGCTGCCAGGATATCCCACATGTCTTTAGCCGTGGGTTGATGTAAGATGTCATTGGCGATTTCAATAGCCAATGTACCGGATAGCCACACCTTGGCATATGCATCATCGGCCTCCCATGAGGCATAAACTCCAGTCTTCTCTGTAGGCTCGGGCTCGGTAAGAATGTGCTTCTTACCTGTAGACTTCATCATACTCATGAACTGCATTGCCCACAGTTCATAGTTCATACCATCCATCTTGACAATGGGCGCTGGACCACGAAATGCGCCCATAGATGGGATATCTGCCTTGCTTTCTGACATGATGGAGACGGAAGACTGGAGCGACTGAGAGGATATAGTCTATGTCTACAATGACATAGATGGGATTAGTTGCGTGTGTAGACTTCAAGCAACTAACCCCATGTAGATCAGGAGTTGTGCCCTAGAGTTTTGGGACTTAGGGAACGTACGCACGTGCGAGAAGCACGCACGCACCTGGAGGATCACGCGCGCACTGGAGTGCTCAACTGGAGAATCTCGCGAGCACTAGCGCACACAACTGTGCGCGTGACAGTGCGCACAATCGCGCAGGAGGCTATGCACGCGATCAAGCTGTGCGCGCGAACAGGAGCGCGCGACTGTGCGCGCAGTCGATGCACGGGACTGTGCGTAGGTGTGCGGTGACGCACGCACAGGCGCACGATGCTGTGCGGAGGCGTGCAACGATGCACGCAGAGGCTGGGCGACGCGCACAGGCGCGAGAGGCGCTCGAGAGGCGATGCGCACAGGCGCCCAGGCGAGAGGCGATGCGCACAGTCGATCGCCGATCGGCTAGGCGGCGCCGATCCGAGAGAGAGAAGAGAGGCCGACTGGTGGGGTTAGGGTTAGGGTTAGGTTTCGAGAACTCCGGTCTAGGACCGTCGCTCTGATACCATGTTGGAAAACGTGAATGAGATGATTTATTCCATAGCCCTAGGCTCTCTTATATAGGAGAGTAGCCTATGGGTAAATTACATAAAGAGAATAACAAGAAAAATAAAATAACAAAGAGATACAAATAGCTTATATGCGTCAACAATACTTGCAGGTTGATGATTCACTAAGGGATTTAACCTTCGATGGACATTAAATAAGTGTTGAAATCTTGATC
The DNA here is from genome assembly GCA_037367405.1 of Ottelia alismoides. Taxonomy (NCBI): domain Eukaryota; kingdom Viridiplantae; phylum Streptophyta; class Magnoliopsida; order Alismatales; family Hydrocharitaceae; genus Ottelia; species Ottelia alismoides. Next base: position 153,860 of record JAZKJV010003446.1, on the reverse strand, counting down.
AGATTCAATCGAGCAGCAAGCTTTTGTCGTACATCAAATCACTGCCAATGCTTGGAATTTGATTCCATTTCCCTTGAAGAGCACAAACAACAGAGAATCGCCTAAAGTTTGTTGGAGTTGATCGAAGCAATACCTTCCACATTGATTGCTTGGAGGAGATATCGCACAAGCACCACCGTCGTGCACGCAGAACAACAACACCGATCGTGTGAGGAAATTAACGAAGCGTCGCCGAGTCGCCGGTCGAATTTGAAGATGGAACGAACTCCAGAAGCTATAGTAGTCATTAGATCAAGAGAGATCGAACGACCACTGTCGTTCCATGTGTCATGTCAAGATTAAGTCCATTGCCTCACTGCTTCTGCCGCACACGTGTTCTGAACGTGTGCCCGATATATTTCTGGGCATTTTAAGTCAAATCCCATGATTCTTTTGATATCGACGAACAGGTCTAGATTAGATGCTTCACGTGCATAACACGTGATATTTTGGGCATTTTTGCAGATCAACCAGAATTTTAGGATTTTACGTGCATATCCTTCCTCAATGCCTACACATGCAATGCATGCAACTTCCTAGGGCAATTGAGCATAACCCCCTAGCTTCTATTAATCATACACACACACACACGCACACGCACACGCGCACGCGCACGCGCACACACGCACACACGCACACACGCACACCCCACGCGCACGCGCGCGCGCCCGCGCGCACGCACGCGCCCACACGCCCACACGCCCACACGCAACGCGCACGCAACGCGCGCGCGCCCACGCGCCCTCGCGCGCACGCGCCACCCGCGCACCCGCGCACCCGCGCCCACGCGCCCACGCGCCCACACGCCCACACGCACACACGCACACACGCACACGCACGCGCACGCACACGCACACGCACACGCACACCCACACCCACACGCACACACCCCCCCCACACACACCCCCCCACACACACCCCCCCCCACACACACACACGCACACTCACGCACACGCACGCACACGCACACGCACACGCACATGCACACCCACACACACACACACCCACACACACACCCACACACACGCACACACACACACACACGCACATACGCACACACGCACACACGCACACGCACACGCACACGCACACACACACACATCCCTAGCATGTATATAATACTATATCATATTATAATACATACTAGATAACATAACAAATATAAAAATACAATACAAAATACGTATAAATATCGTATAATAAACTATATATAGTATCAAATATTTTTTGAAAAATAAAATATTTTATATTTTCAATAAATCATTAAAAATACATAAAAATATAACAAACTTTAAAAATCATAAAAATATAAAAACTTCTTTAAAAATCCTATAAAAATTATATACAATACTTCTTACGATATTTTATATAGAAAAGTAAAAAAATAAAAATCAAACAATAAAACCAATAAAAAATATAAAATATATAAAACTTCAGAAATTCATAGCTAAACAAATAAAAATCACACAAAAAGGCGCAACGTATCATTAGAAAGATAATTTCACCTACTTTGTAATAAAAATATTTTCGCATTATTTTACATATAAAAATCGAAAATTAAAAATCAATTTCTATAAAAATATAATTTTCAATATTAAAAATAAACCAAACCACCATTAAAAATCCAAAAAGTACCTTAAAAACTCATTACAACAGTAAATAAAATAAAAAAAATAAAAACAAAATAAAAACCGATAAAAATACAAAATAATTTCCAAATTAAAAATTACAAAATATTTAAAAAATTACAAAAAGTAATATAAAATTCATAAAAATTAAATAAAAATCTAGAAAAATCCATAAAAATAAATAAAAATTGAAAATCCATAAAACATTAATTCTCTATAGTTTTACCATAGTTTTCAATAGTTTGCCTCCCTGAGTTCGATATTTATCACTTTATATCAAAGTTTAGGAGTATAAATAATAAAAATAAATTTTCTGCTAAAATCAACCTGGTTGATACAACTACCTTTTTATTTTTAGGCCTAGTGATCAATTTTTGAGATGGCATCGTTGTCACGGAAGCAACGCTAGGGTAGATCGTAGACTTAGGGTTTAGGATTTTCTCTTCGTCATTTTATTTCCTAACTTCACGGCTCTGATTTGTACAATGCATGTTTCGAGTCACACATTTGAGAACCGACGAGCCAAATATTTTTTTACCTTCTGTAATTCCTTGTAAAGAAAAAATAAAAAATAAAGGGCAACTACTCGGTTTTCTATTTTTGTAGAAGGAGACTCATAAGGGCATCCTATCTTGCACCTTCCTCCCTCTCTTTCTTAGAGTCTATTTCACCGAATGTCGTGCACTTGGGGAAGTAGAGCACCCACCGCCTCTTTTATCATATCACGATTTTCTCGACGGTTTTCTGCAACTTTCTCGAAGATAAGTGCTTGCTTAGGATTTTTCGATTTTTCTCTACTTGTGCCTCCGTAGCTAGTTTTAGGACTCGCAAACTAGGTGCATGCTTATCTAGGATAAAAATAAAAAGAAAATCATTAGATATTGTTTGAAATATCCAAAAGAAGAGATAATAAAAAAAACTAAAACTGGGACTGCTAATTTTATCTGACCTAAAACAAAATGTAAAGAACTCATTGTTATTGGGAGAGCAATCCCCAGCACATGAACTACGGGTACTCTCCATATTTGTGAGTAAGGGACGACACTTAAGGTTAGAGCCAGAGTCTAAATCTCTTTGGGCATACTACTGAATTCATACATTTAATCATGTGCTTTTCAATGGGGACTCTCGGGTAGCCGTAAACATTCCCAGTTTCTTTATCATAGTGGGAGGTTTAGAAGACACCGCAATAGCACGGTCCTCACATAACATAGTTAGTCAGAAATGGTATGTACTTACCCCCCATAGTAGCTGAGAATAGGTGATTTTCTATAAGAATTCGGGATAGTCGTCCGTGGAAGTTTTGGGATCCTATCAGCTCACACTAATATGTGAAAAGATTTGTTTGCCAAATAACCCTAAAACTGAAAAGATTAAAGATCGAACTTTTATGGTCATCATCGGGTTGAGTTGGTGAATCTGGGGTTTGATTTGCGTTTGACTTTGTGGTGTGAGTCCATCTTTCAGAGATCTTGATCAACTATATTCTATCTTATCAAGATAATGGGTAGGCGATCGCTTCAATTGACTCTGACCGATCCACTCTCTCGTGCATCTATTCATCCATCTAGATCGGTTCGAGATTTCCCTCTTCCCAAACTGAAATCTCATCGAGTTTCTACTTCCAAACGTGATTCTAACCTTGGAAGCTCTTCTACGATTTCTTCTTCTTCTCATTCTCCCTTATCATCACCTCCGGTTCGAGGAGTCCCTCATTAGTTGCATATTGACATGGTCGAACATGATATATACTCTCTCTTTTCCAGGGATATGGATGGAAAAGGACTGAAGACTACATCAATTGTAATAGACCAGGATGTTATGAATAACAGTCTACTTGCATCCCTCGAAACAATGCATAACCAAATTCAGGAGCAAGGTACAAAGAGACAACTTAGATGCTGAGAATGCAGGAGCTGAGGAACCAAAGAAACCTGATGAAGGAGAGAGACTACCTCTTGATCCGAATAGAATGATGCAGCAGCTCTGCAACCCTCGAGCTACTACCACTCATCGAAGGATACGTCTCACTGTTATTCGCGAAAACTTCGAGCTCTGACCTCAGACAATCCAACTACTGCCCAAGTTTGATGGGCATTCTACTAAGGAACCACATTTGCACCTCCAGAAATATGAGCTTATTTGTCGTACAATGCACATCCGGCGTTCCGTCGCCGTGCTCCACCTCCGGCGAGCTTGAGCCTCCGGCACCGCCGAGCCGTCGAGGCAACGACCCGAAGCTTCTCGAAGCTTCAGCCCAGGCAATCCACTCCATTTAGTTGTTGTTCCTGTAGGATCTGGAGCTTCGGCGAGAACAATAATAACTTGCAGAAGTGAGATCGAGCCTCATCATCATCAGCATTTGGAGTAATAATCTGGATATCGGGACAACTACCACACCTGGAGAGAGACTACCTACCATGAACAAATTTTTGAATGAATTATGACATCAACGTGAGATCTGGATACATTCATATCCTACAACAAAACCGTAGATGCTTTTTTTATATAATCTTGTAATGGTTGATTTGGTACACTTGTTCTATGATGCATATCCATCATTATGAGATTTAATTTCTGCATGTACTTACATTTACAATCCGGTTCCAAAAGAATCGAGAAGAGGAATCACACTCTGCAGGTTATCTTAGTCCGTTGAGCTGAGATCTACGACGTCCCTTCCCCGATTTCACGAAGCATCATCGAAGAACTGGGATCCACTGCAGATCAAAATCCTCACGAAGAACCGCCGTCAGCCACCCGCGAATCCTTGTCCGGAAGAACAGATTTCTTTTCCGGATCGCGCGCGATCATCCGAACAGATCCGCCCAACCGATGTCCGCCGGTGTTCTTTACATCGCCAGGTGCAAAAGAGGGAAGAATAGCCCCTGGTCTTCCAGATTGCATTTGAGCCATCCGATCCGAGATCTGATCCAACGATCCAATGCGAGCCACGCGTTCGGTCCTCCACTGATCCGTAACGCCATCCAAGGGACGCGCGCGTGCCACGTGTCGAAGCCAGAGCAGCGAACGCATCATTGCTTAAGATTCTCACTGGCATCGCACAAGAGTAAAAAATATATGTTGGTAATTTGCTAATTTCCCCTCCTCCTTTGTATTTACACACAGAAGTTGGTCAATTCAAACTCACGTGAATTGCATATCATTGTTGCGAAATTTGCAGGCGTACCCATATTTTCCTTCTATGCTCTATTTATTCAATAACTTTTAGAAATAACATTGCAGTCCTTGTATTTCCAGAATGGTTTTCTTGTCTTTGTTGCATAGAATAAATATTAACCCTCATCCAAAAATTCTACAAAATTTTGGCTAAGATCTTGTTACTGTTTTCTATCTCCAATAATTTTTATTTCGCAAATTACTTTGAGTTGTTATTTTTAGTTATTCAAAAACTCATAAAAAAACATATTGCCTCCCATAAAATAAAAAAAGATACAAATTCACAAAAATCCAAGAGTAGGTTGCTTAGATCCCCTCTTTCATTTCATTACTTGTCTTTGAATCGAATAACCATTGCTTAATAACTGTTGCCTCCTTGAGTTCGACCCTGGGAGCTATACCAGGTTAATAATTCAATAACAAAAATCCATCGTTTTCTTTTATTGCTTTGATTGGATTAATAAATTTTTTGATTCAGTCGGTTTTTCTTTGGTACAACGACATTCTCCATTAAATAACTAAAACCCAAGTGAGATTACCGGCCAATCAAAATTCTGATGATCCAAAAATCGATCAATCTGGATCAGATAAAATAATCACTCTCGGGTCGTTGCGACCCGGATCGATAGAGATCTCAGCTCAACAAGAAAATTGTGAGATCAGACCACCAAAACAAGATGAGAATCAAAGAAAAACAATAGTGGCCCTGGCTATTGGATTAGCCTGGTATAGCGACCAGGGGTCGGACTCAGGAGCACGTGATGGCCTCGCAGCCTATGAAGTAGTCTAAAATGAAAACAAATAAGAGAAAATTATTTTTGGGGTTTTTTAATATTTTATATTTTTTTGGAATTTTTAATTATAAAGAAAATAAGAAAATCAAGAAAACAAGCAACTTGGACAATTTATTCAAACACTCAAAATTAATCCAAAATTCAAACAAAAATATTTTTATTGTTTTTTTAAAAATTTTTATGTTTTTGGTTAATTTTTGGTATTTTTCTGATTTATATAGATATTTATAAAAATAAAAGAAGACTGAAAACCAAAGACACTATCCAGTCAGGCTTCTACAACCATTTAAAAATGCCAAATGGTTGTTTCAAGGCATGGAGGTAATTTTCATGTAAGTAGGAACTACAAGGAAAAATAGGAACTGACTTATTATTTTTGGATTTTCAATTACTTATTAGAATTTTTATAAGTTTTCAGTGTTTCAATTTTTATAAGTTTTATAAATCCAAAAATGACCAAACTTGGTCAGAAAATCAAAAACAACAAACACACAAAATTTAATTTTTTTTTGTAATTTTTGAAGATGTTTTAATATTTTTTGTGAATTTCAAAACTGAACAGTAAGAAAAATTGATATATTTGAATTTTAAAAAATAACAAAATGGCTCCAAAAATTTCCCAAAATTCATTGAAATTCTACACAGTGGCAGGAGCCACATATCAAATTTCACTTAATTTGGATATGATTTGATATTTTATTTAAAGCAACCACGAGCCCATAGTGCACAAGGACCTAGTTGCAATAAAAATATCTTCGGAGGGCCTAAAGTAACAAGCCAAGAAACCCAGGGGTCTGGTGCAAATTCCTAGATCCGCACGTGCTATGCACTTGTCTGGGGCACTCAGGGACCTCTTTGTGAATAAAATAGTTCTGAGGGCTTTTTAGCAACAGGTGCTAAAAGCCCAGGGTACTATCTACAATTTACCCAAGATATTCGACACATGTGGAAATAAAACATTCACAGGGGTATATGTGCAAATACTCAAAAGATAATTTCATTTCATAACAACCAACAAGTATAGGCCCTTACACGCAATTTACCGCAAAATACACGTGACGAAGCACGTGTCCACCACACACAGGGGTATAAACGTAAATAAGATGAACTACCAGGCCCACTATGCAATTTTACCAAAATAAAATGAACTATGAAAACATATTTACAGGACTAAATGCTAAAACAACATCGAAGAGGGGCCTAAGTGAAATTACCCCTTATTATACTCGAGGGCTGGATGGACGCCATGTGGAAGATCATGCGGTCTGAAGCAGGGGCGCCTCAACGAAGGGATCCTCGGCGATAATCCCAACAGTTGGGGACACGTCACGTATCTGATCAACGGTCGAGAGGCGTTGGATCTCCTTCGCGGGATGGAGAGCTGAGAGGAGGCCACGTGTCGATCTGACGTGGCTGCTGGGCCTCCTCTTAGCCCTAATCGGACGGTCCGCACATGATCTGGAACTCCGGGGGGTAAACGGACGGTCGTGGAGGCTCCTGGAAGAACAGATGGCCGGCGAGGTTCGCCGGCCCGGTGAGCGCGTGGTGGACCTCCTCGCGGGACGCTGATGATCGGAGATGAATCACCTCGGTGGTCCGCAGCAAATGGGGGCCTCCAATGAAGCTGGAGGCGCCGGAGATGCTCAGGCGACCGAGGTGGAGCTGGAGCTGCTGCTCCTGAATGGTCAGGCCCTCAGATGGACCTGACTTGACCTGCAAAGTAATGCAACAAACTCCTGGGTCAAGGGCAAAGTGCCTCGACCCGGTTAGGAGCGAAGTGGGGGGTCGGTGCATCGTGGTGGTCGAACTTCGACGAAGCGACGACGGAGGAGTTCGAAGACCCTGCTCCGGGACGAGTCAGGGGGTGCGAATGGGGAGATTTGGGCGTAATGAGAAATTAGCGAAAAGGAGATGGAACTAAGGTTACCTGATGGTCGAGGTCAACTGGGAACGAGCTGACGGAGCTCTGGGTCCTAGCCTCAAGGGCCGGTCGATGCCCGACGCTCGAGCACCACGCTGATGGCGGCGCACGGCGGTGCTAGATCGCCGGATCGATGGTCTGGACACCCTCTCCTCGCTGCAACACCACCGGCCGACTGCTGTCACTCAGGCGAAGATGGTGGAGGTCCTGGAGTAGCGAATGCACGAGCCAAAGATGTCTGAATCGTGCGGCGGAGCTGGGCATTTAAGTGGCTAGGGGTCTGAGAAGATGGGAGTCGGGAGACTCGATCGGCGCCGGATCCCCAAAACCCCGCTCGAGCGTGGATCAGGGAGGAACATAGATGGATTATGACCCGGAATTTATGGATTGGAGCTCAGATCAAGTGGCTATAATTTGGAGGAGCGGGTCAGGGCACTGGATCTGCGGGTCTGTGGTCCAAGGGGGGAGTTGATCGGGGGGTCAACATCCCCCGTGACCAGTGGAATGCGACCACGTGGAAATGGTTTGGGAATTCAAATTAAAATAGAAAATGGCTGATTTTCACAAAAGTCAAAACATGAAAAATGTTCCTCTTATTTAAACTATTTTTTTATTTTTAATTATTTTTTGAAATAGAATTAGGTATTCATAATATAGTACTATGTATAGGTATATATACAATATGATTTTTAATTTTTGATTTTAAATTATTTATTTTTGTGCATTTTTATTCCAAATTTAGATTTTATTATTTACAAGATAAAATTGGGAATATTTTGGTATTTTTATTTTATTTTTATTATTTATTTACAGGGATGAAATAATAGATATATACAAGTATGTACATGGTATATGTACAATGTTTATTTTGATTTTGATTTTTATTCTTTTTATTTTATTTTATTTTTATGGTTTTTATTTTATTTATTTACATTACAAAGTATAGACTATGTACAATTTATATGGGATTTTAATTGATTTATTTATAGGATAAATCAATGGATACATGATTCTATGTACATGGTGAATATACACAAGGAAGGTTATTTTTATTTTCTTTTTAATTTTCCTTATTTTTATTTTTAATATTTACAAATATATACAAACCCATTTTATTTATTTTTAGAGGAAAATATATTATTCTATTTACAGGTATATGTATAAAGGTGAGCTTCCTTATCTCTCTCTACTTGGGCTTTTATCGGGTGAGGCCATGCTAAAGCCCTCCTTGGGATTAGGTCGCTCAATATTTACCCTCCCTTGGGATTAGGTCGCTCAATATTTATTCTAAATATCTCCCTCTTTTTCTTTTGTCTCTTTATTCTTTTATTTATGCACAAAAATATGCCAATTATTAACTTTTATACAATGCATGCAATTTGGTAATTATTTGTATTTACAAGAATATACATGTATTTGCAAAGGTTTTTGTAGCTAAAATATAAGAATAAAGAGTGATGAATGGGTATTCATCACCGACCAAATTGATCAACTTTCCATTCTCCCTATTAGATTAAGCAGTCTACTGGATGAAACACTTAGGGAGATATGTTTCTACATGAGAGCAATTGAGAACCACATATTTAAATAAATACTACCCACTGGGTCGAATGAATGCTACTAGAGCCATGATCAGTAATTTCACCATGATCAGGAACGAGCAGTTCCATGAGGCATGGATCATTTTAGAGAGCTCATTGATCGGGGTCCCCATCATGACATTTCAAATCCAAATCTTGTACAAAGTTTCTTCAGTGGATTGATACCATAATTACAGGGACTAGTGAATGCATCTTGCGGTGGGTCTTATTTTTCGATGCATGAGGACCAAGTTTGGGCCATTTATGAGAAAATGACAGAGAACTACACCAGGATGTCCCAAACTTAGGTCTATACTCAGATGAAACCACATACTTATCACCAGAACTCCTGAGGGGCACAAATCGGAGGGACTCCTTCTTTTGTTGTCTCGACACCAACCAAATCCTCATCAGCTGATATGGGGATTATTTGTCAAAAATTGGATAGAATGGAAATCATTGAAAAAAGTGCCAGAATTTAGATTAGCTCGACGAGATCAACGATCTTGAGAGATGTTTAAGTGATCTGAAGACACAAATCATGCACCTTCAAGAGATTCAAACTGAATCTATGAAGTCTTCGAGATCACAGGTTGGTTCAGGAAGTCAAGATCGAGGCATACTTCTGTGGCCTACAGTTCAACACATCTACCATGTGTACTCTGAGCCGACTCACTAGTCTTTGGCTAACTCGCAACACTAGCAGACACCATCATCTGACACTCAGATGGTGGTGTATCAGAGCGATTAGCCTAATCCATTAGCGTATATGCCCCCTATTTACTCTGAGATGCGTGAGCCATTGACTGAGTCAATGGGATATGGTACAACCACCATCAACAACCAGGGATCCATCGTGATCATCCTGGTTTCTGTTGGTCTTCAGGATGTGCCTCTTCCAAGTAGTCACCCCAAGCACCGATGGGGTAGACCAGAGAATAGCAGCAACATTCCGATCCTCATCCTTACCAACACAATTAGTGGAGGCGGAGTTCATATCCTTCTCAGTTTCATCAATCCTATCCTTCTCAACATTCAGCTCAGTAGCAGCCTCAGTATCATCGAGGTGACTCATACAGGTCTTACGATCCTTTCAATGAGAGCCCAACTTTAGAATATCTCGCCAATCTGATCACCGACCAGTAAGATGCTTTTAGGCGAGAGATGGGTGAATTCAAAACTCATGTATCTAGTCAAAGGAAAGTCTTCCTTGCCTGCTCAGATAGAACCTAATCTTAACAATCTGAAGTGAAAGTCAGGGAAGGTAGATTTGACCAAGCTCACCCTCTAGTCACAGGTATTTTCAGATGACTATTTTTACTGTGATGATGTTGATTTTATTTCTCTTAGGAGCAGTAAGATGCCAGTAGGTGGAGACTTAACTAGGCTCGATGAGGATACACGTGATGATACAAGCAAGTCTGTTGAGGACATTGATAGTAGTGGTGAAGCCGATATTCCCTTTGTTGATGTAGATGGTGGTGCTAGAGCCACCAAGTCTGAAGAACAACAGTCAGAGCCGAATGCTGATATAACTGATTTACCTTTCTTTTTGTCTAGTGATGATAAGATAAAATCACAAAAAGATGTACAAAAGAGAAGAACTAGAAAGAAAAATAAAATAAGACAGTTGATCAATCTTAATCTTTCCTTGATGGTTCAAGAAAAGCAAGTCCCCATTTTGCAAAAAAAAATCTTCTTATTCTGATTCTTCTATTATACAGATTTATAAGGAGGATGTACAAATACCTTTTCCCCAAGCACTCTGCTTGGAAAAAGGTGATAAAAAAGAAAATAGCAAAAAGAAACAATTGAATGATCTGACGAAAGAGGTGTTCGACAAGTTCACGATCCAACTCACTCTTTTGGAAGCCTTGGCACACATCCCTCTTCTATAGAAATTCTTAAAAGAACGAACTATGGTCCACAGAAAGAAGAGGTAGTGTAACCATTGTTCAGGGATCCATGTGTTGACCAAGGAAACATGTCACAAAATTCAGAACTATTTTTAGCTAAGCAATCAGATATGGGAGCACCACATGTCAGATGCGAGATCCTCGATCAGACTTTTGATCACTCTATTAGATAGAGGATCTTTGATTAATCTTCTTCCTTCTTCCTTACTCGACAAGTTCGAGTTCAGGCCTCTTCGACCAAGCAAAACAGTCTTGCAGTTTGCTGACAGATCGGTCAAGAGGCCTAACGGTTTAATCGAGGATGTTATCATCACCATTTAGGATTTACAATTCCTCGTGGACTTTGTAGTGTTGGACATGGCGCTCCCCGAATGTGTGACCGATACCTCAATCATATTAGGACAATCTTTTCTGGTTATAGCTAAGGTTGTTTCCGACTATTGGTTCTGGGAAGATGTACTTTTGCGTCCAGGGAAAGAGTATACATATAGAGAGCTGATCCAAGATCTCCACTCCAAAGAAGTTGAATCAGAGCAAGCATATGATGACGAACCCGATAGTCATCAAGACTGTGATTTCATACAGGCAGATGATGAGGCTGTCTGTGCCAAACAAGTACACAATCTTTCATCATGTCATCAGGAGAATCCAAGATTCAGTCATCCTAACGAGTATTTGGGAATAGTCTCATGGGACATTTGGGAGAAGTTGGCAATTAAGGATCGCATCTGATTCAATCATCATACGGGATAGTACTTGCTCAAAAACATGGATCCCAATTTCTCGTAGGTCGTAATAACTCTCCTAAATGATTGATCCAATATAATGCCTTATCCATAAGGCCGAACGAAAGGGTTGTCATCTACACTACTTCTAACGGGATGTTAAGATATTGTAGACTACATATGCAGACAAACTGCTGAAGATGTACGTAAGTTTCTTCATTAATATGACCGTGGAATATGGGGAGTAAAGGTAAAACAATGGGTTTCAGATCAAAATGCCCATGAATCATATGTACCTGAATCCATGTAATAGTCTGTCATGCACCTGGATTATAAGCATCTTTAAGTGTGATCTTAGTCATTATCTCAACCAGTGGATCTCCTCCTCGATTCCCACCTCCCTTCGGCTACTCGCCCTCCTCTTCTATCTACTATATCATTCCTCAGCTCAAAGATCATATATCTCAGTCCATCTAGGATGTCAGTTTGCTCAATCAAATGTGCTTGAATAGCCTGAATAAAAGCTAACATTGTATTGTTGATCTTACTCTACTCTACTATGGAATTCTTTTTCTTTAGTGGCTTCAAGTGTTCAAAATATGTCTCTGAAAATATATACAACACTTGATTAGTCCTAAAAATGATGGAGTCTAAAATGAAAGTTTGATATTAGAGTCAATATCAAACAATGGATTTATTGGTGAAAAGATGCACAATGTAGAGAAAGAGGAATATCTATGAAGTGAGTCTTTCCGAATAGAAGACGACCGAATTGGAGTGTAAAATGAGCTCGCAAAGTCCGAGTAAGAAATACACCAATCTGACATCTTTGATGTCAACAAGAAAGATGCGAGAACGTGAATTTAACTCAAGAAAAAGAAGGAAGAAAAAGTCAGGGAGGGTGCTGAGGGAACTTTACACTAACAAACAAACACAATACAAACCCCTGATTCACCAATTGAACACAATGTGAGGACCGTAAAAGTTCGGTCTTTTATCTTTCAATTTTAAGTATAATGAGTCTACACAATGTTACTAATTATCGCACAGGGTGAGTCACCTCTGTCTCCCAACGTACGTTCTTAATCCTCTTCAATCAATGGAACCATCTGCCCAGGCTGTCGGGTTCAATATCAGTATAAATGGGAGAAAGGAGAAAGAGCACACAAAAATGATTCTTTAAATTCAAAGGCAAGTGTTTGCATCTCTATCATGCATCAAAGAGTAATACATAGGAGCATAGGGCATAAGTCGGAGATTTGGGCTTAACCTTATGGGTGAATCCTCATCCACTTTGTTTAGAGGTAAGTACCTGCAACAGTGAGGGGGTTACTCTCCCAAAAATAATGAATGATTTGTCCTTATGTTTACCTCTTTAGGGTCGAGTGAAAATTAGCACTCTCTTTTTTATTGGAGTATCACTTTTTGGATTTTTTCAAAGGATTGACTAATGAGATTGCCGATTCATTTATTTCTTAAGTGAGAAAAATCAAGGGAGTATATCGGAAAAGTCGATGTGATGGAAATCAATGATGCATGCATGAGATAGAAATGTGTACCTTGCTTCAACAGTCTAAATGCAAAATGATCCTTGTATAAAAATAAATACAGAAAAATAAACTAACCTAAATGATGCACGGGAAGTGTCATAAGCAGTAACTTCTATTAGCGGGCAAGAACCAAATATATTAACTAAGTCCAATCCTATGATCTAGTCTATAGGAATAGAGATTCTTATTAAGGGCTTTGGACCTAATCAATTACCTGGCTCAGCCAAGGAAATAGAAATTACTTCTAAGGGCTAAAGCATAAAAAATCGTGAGAAACAAATAAAAATAAAAGAAATGAAAACAAAAACTAGTGAGGTTCCCCAAGCGCACCGACACTTGGTGAAATAGAACCCGCAATCCACAAGGGAATATAATGGCCTTAGAAAAATCAGAAAAAGAGGCAAGTGCCAAACGATAACTGCAATTTTTACAAAAATAATGATGGGAAATAAAGATTTAAAAGAAAACAAAAATATACATGTGCAAATTTTTTCCTAAATCCTCCAAGTCTTATGCTTCTTCCTCCTACACTCTCCTACTGCTAGATGAAGAAACAAGCAGCCTCTGCTTCGCTCGGGTGTGCCAGCACTCCTAAGAATATTACCTTAGCTTGCCGAGCCCTCATAAGAAATAGAGAAACAAAGGATATGTCAGATCACGATTATATAAAATATGAGAAAAATAAAAGAGATTAAGAGCATAAAATAAACAAACAAGCAAACAAATAAAAAAGTGGACAAACAGAAAAATGAGAAGAGTAAGGAATAATTATCCCAAATGAATACTCAAATTCCGATCTTGGGGAGCTTTTTATGTCTAACAAATCGGATCTTGTAAGCATTGTATAAGCTCCCTCACGACACGTGTTACTCTAAATGAATGCTCACTCCTCAACAAGATGCAGATCCACAACAATTATATATATAATATATGAAAGATAAATAAATGACAGAAAATATGCATAGATAGGAAATAAAGATAGAATTATATACAATACAATAAGATAAGAAGTGACAAAAATATAGAAAAGAGAAAATAAAAAGAAACAAGTACATATAAAATCCAAGAATAACAGTCTATAAGGAGAAGAATCTATCTACCCCCGTTGTGCCGCCCCGCAACGGCGTCATTTGTTAAACATGAGATTTTTAGGGGTTTAATTTAATAGAAATTTGAAGTATTGATGCAACCCTAAAGATACCTCAACAAAAAAAATTTATTTAATTCTCAAGAAAAAAACAAAATAAATGTGAGCAAGAGAAGTTATTATTAATTTACTTGTATAGCATACATGATAGAACTCAAGGAGGTTACAATAAATCCCTAGGGTTATTTAAATAAAAGGCAAGCAAAGAAATAATAAGAATGAATTCTATGCAATCTGCTCTTAGATTTTTATCAATAATTTATTGTTAGTTTTTTCTTTTCAAAATTTCCTATTTTTATATTTTTTATTCTTTTCTGGTTTTATATATTTTTTAAACTTTTTTCGTTGCAAATTTTTAAATTTTTAAGAAAAGAAAACAAAAAATAAGTAAATAAAAGAAAATGTAAGGAAAGAAAGATTTTTCTATTTTTAATATATAACAAAAATATACCGAAAGTTAAAAAAATATTTTCAAGTTTTTAGTATTTTTTTACTATTTTTATGATTTTTTGATAATTTTTAGATTTGTTAGGTTTTAAAATTAATTAAAAATTGGAATTCTAGTAAATTGAAAATGCTACAATTATTTTTGGATTTTAAAAAATAGAAAATAAAATCAAGATTGGAGGATGTATATACATAAGCAAAGATGATTTCTCAATTTTCTAGAATGTAATTTTGTGAATTTGTTGGGATTCTCTGTGATTTAATATGATTTTTATTAGTTATAATGTTTTACTATTTTTTGATTTTTTATGAGGAATTTTAAGGTGAAACTTGGTCAGAAATTAAAACAGACCAAATAATGCAAAAATAAATTTTATGTAATTTTAGAAAGATTTTTATAATTTTTATTAATTTTCTTGAACAAACAAGAACTATTTTGATGTTTTTGATATTAAAAATAATAAAATAAAATAAATTGTGAAACAAAAATCATTATGAATAAAGAAGATTGGCAGGAACCTAAGATAATTCTTGGGGATTTATAATGACTATTTAATTTTTATTAAACTAGATTAACAAGCAAAATAAAAGGAAGAACAATGAACTTTCTACAAAAAACGTTACTATATGGACCAAACAAATAATAAAACAAAGAAATGTAGGGGTTAACATGCAAGTTTTCCACAAGACCTCGCACCAACAATGCGAGTGCGCTGGCACATACCTTTATATGAATATTTTATTTTTATGGGCTAATAGATAATAGTAAACCGTGAGGACTTATATTGTAATTGTCTAGAAGGTCACGTGCAAATCACGTGCCTTAGATTGAATAGGGACAAAAATGCAAATAGCAAAAAGAAATAGGGTTATTATGTAAATGTTCAAACACTTGCAGTAAGACACGCGTCCCACTAGGACTTATTTGCAAAACAAAAGAAATATAAGGGTTGGAGTGCAATAATCATTGAGGCTGGCATGACGAATGGAATGGCTCTACTACGTACTAGATCTGATCTGGTGGTGGAGAATTGGGTGCGCTCGGGTGGTTGGATCTAATCTGAGATTTGAATTGATGGTAGAAATTTGGGGCCTTTTGGATGATGACGATTAAATCTGGAAGCTCAATCCATTTCTGATAATTAGGGCTCTGTCAAGGGTCATGATGCAAACTGGCAAGGTTGTTCTAGATCGAACGACAATAAAGGCTCGAGAAAGAACTTTCTTGAATGTTTGTACTGATGAGCTTTGATCGATCTGATGATTGCTAGAGATCTACAAGGTCCTCCTACAGTGAAGGGATATGACGTTGAAGCTTAAAGGTCAGTTATTGAATATATGGAGCTTCAGGAGTTCTTCTGCTGCAGATGGTCTCCGGATCACTCCTCTTGAGCCCCAACAGACTCCTAGCACCTGCAAAAGATCTTACGCTTGGAGGCGAAGCTCCAACGACCTTTATTAGCAGAAGAAGCAATGGAATGATGGTGGATGGTTTAATTCTTGTCGAGATTATTGGAGTTGAATCAAAATCTCATATCCTAATGGATCTGAGGGGGTCAGATTATGAGTAGAAAGGTGAAGAAAGGTTGTGTAATGGTGATCGGGAGTCAGAATGTGAAGAAGAATCGGAGAGCTCCGATCTTGCAATAGAGCTACAACGAAGGAGATCTGATTTATATCTAAAAACAAAACGCAAAGAAAATTTGGAAGGTAAATATTAATGAAAATGAACTACGTTACCTATGGTGGAGAAACGAAGGTTAATTGCCTCGATTGTAGAATAGAAAACAAAATGTGATGGAGCTCCAACCATAGATCAGATTGCGTCCTCCCGGTGCTCCCACGCAGTCCCAATTGTGGACAAAGCTAGTTGTCACCTCGCCTCTAGAAGTTGACCTTGGGCGTCAATGAAACGGATCAGCCGGAGTAAATGTTATTCTGGAACTATATATGGGCGTTAGTCTGGTGAGATTTGAGATTTGAATAATGCACAAATTGATGCAAGAAAAAAAGAAGTGATAATCGGGCGTTAAAGGTTGTTAATTATGCTAAAAGAAAGGGGAAGAAAAGCTGAGGGTGTTAATGACCAGTGCGTGCGGAAGAAATCAGATAAACATGAATGGTAAGAGAAAAACACGGGCATGGTCATTGATTGGGGATTTGACTCGGGTCAATAGAGCTTAACCAATCAACGCCAGTCCGCTACAGGACAAAAGTACAAAAAAGATGGAAAATAAAACGTAAATCAAAATAAAATCAAAATTGAATTCAAGTAAAAAAAGTTTTAAAAAAATAGTAATTAAATTAGATTATTTATGGTGATTTTTGATGAATTAAATACCCCATATATATATATATGAAAAAATAATCAGAACATGTTATTCCTAAGTATATATACCTATAGATACAACACTTGAACTTTTAATACATTATTTTACAAATATACATACAACTTAATAACTTATTCTTTTATAAAATTTATGATGATTTTAATGATATTTTTATTAGATTTTTAGGAATTGATTTATTAGGTAAAATAATTAGTGATATTTACAATTTACATAGTCGTATATGTACAATATTTTATTTTGGTTTAATTTTGATTTTGTGATTTTTATTTGTATTTTATATAAGTCAAATATGCTATATATAAATAGTTAAAAATATAATATAAATAAAAATACAAATAAATATATACATAAATAATGCATTAAGGCATATTATACAATAGTACCCAAAAAACCACATTTCACATCTTAAATCCGATTTTTGTGAAACCACCTCCATTTTAAAGAGTATTTAACTCTGAGTATAATAAAAGTGAGTTTGCTTCATTTTGAGTTTTGTGGAGAATATATTGATCTTATAAGTTGAGCTTTATGACTTTTCAAAGTATTGTTATTTACAAACTGTACAATGGTTCTTTTTTGCAATTATTTTTAATATTTACAACTTTTTTTATGTACAAGTTTCAAGAAGAAACTATATTTATTTGAGGTGAAATTATTGATGAATAAATTATTATAATGATTATGTAATATATAGAGTAGTGTACAAGTGATGAATATACACAAGTGAGTATTGGTTTTCTTAATTTTTTGAATGAAGACCTTATGTCTCTCTACTGTATTCCTTATCGATCAGGTCAAGTCTTGATCATCCTCGAGGTCAAAGTTAGCCTGTATTTATTTCATGTATAGAGTCTTTGGTTTTCTTTATTTTTCCTTTATTTATTTATTTTAAGTTAAAATAATAATAAATGTACATTATTTACATAAGGATTAGATTTGTTAAAAGAAGAGATTTATTGATATTTAGTGGTATTTTATATGGGATTTTAAGATAAAATAAATGAATAAAGATGATGAAATGCAGATTCATCACATGCTCATATACTTACTGTAAATTTTTGAAGTTGGAAATCTCTCGGGTCTTATATCATAAGATCTAGATCGACAATAGAAAACCAACAAAATTTGTCTCGTATGAATCAATTTCGTTTCGATTGGATATGATTTTCCGGAAGAAAGATTAGGCTTAAGATGTCATTAACTCTTAGTGACTGTCAATAAGACTAATTACTCATGATTAAATAAACAAATAATGGATTGAGGATCGCTAATGACCATCAACGAATATTAATCAGAAGTCAGTGAAAGTTAAGCGTAAGTCGAGAAAGTTAAATTATGATTAGCAAAATTTATTCATGATTAGTGCTAATTAAGCTTTATTAGTGAATCTAGAAGTTTGTAGAAAGTTCTAACTTAAGCCATTAAGTTTTGGATAAGCTTTGGCCAAAACCATGAGCTGCTAACTGTGGTCAAGGGTTTAATCTTGGTTTACTAACCAAGGGTAGCGGTTTTCTGAAGCCTATAAATAGCCCCCCGACCATTCATTCTTCACAATTTCCATTACCACCAGCCTAAAGGTTAGGATCCGGAGGTCAAGAGGTGGAGAGGGACATGAGAAAGGAGCGTTAGCAAAGTGTTGCCAAAAGCACGAGGAGGGGGAGGACGGTGCGATTCTCTCCTAGTTGGCTTAGTGTAGGAGGTAAGTAGCTCTAAACTTGAGCTAGGTTATCTATTCATCTTACTTTCCGATTTTTTTTTGTGTTGTAGTTCGAGGAGAAATCTGGTGTAACACCCTAAGTGCGGGCGACTATGCATGTCAATGAACCATGTGATTTGTCACACACTTCACTCACCGAAGACACATGGTGTCTACCGATTCTCCACTGCTTACAGTTCTATTATATTCTTTTGATTTCGCTTTAGTAGTTGTTTTGATGGAGAAATATGTGTAACACCCTACTTAGGTGTAGGCGATTATGCACATCAGTGAAACCTATGATTAATCACATGCTTCACTCACCTAAGATGCATGGTTGTTTGTCAATTCTCCATCTCTTGTAGTTCGATTATATTCTTTTGGTTTTGCTGTTGTTTTCCTCTCGATGACTCTATAGATAGAACCATTTCCATTTTTCTTTAGAATAAGGGAAACTCTATCAAAAATTTTATAGAAATATGCCCCCATATAAGGTGAAACTCCGTCGAAATTTTCTTAGAAATATCTCCTCGTATAAGGGGAAGCTCTGTTGAAAATATGCGAGAAAATATGTCCTTTTTGTTTTTCATTTCTTTTTTGCGTTCTTTATTTGTTCTTCATGTTCTTGGCTCTTTCTTAGTGTTCTTGATACAAAAATGAAATTCTATCATTTCAGGAGCAGTAAATCATTCTATCTAAAATGAATCACGATAAAGCATTGCATACACGAGACAAAGCTTGATTAGGTAATGACATCGTTCCTTTTGTAGTTGGGTTTTCATACAAGATCATTGAAATTCTTGATTTTATATTCTTCATTACGAAGAACCCTAATTGGTCATTTTTGAAAAAATATAAAAAGTTAATTTGTGATTATCATTAAAATATTATCTAAGAAATGAATTGATGTAATGACTTTGAAAGTTAAAGTTTGGGTGTATAAAATAAATGTAAATATGAGTATATATATATATATATAAATTAATATATATATATATATATATTGTGTGTGTGTGTGTGTGTGTGTGTTATGTGTGTTTTGTGAGATATATACACTCAATGTCGATGAATTTGCTAATTGAAGGATTAACGGAAGACTTACATCATGTGATTTTGATGCGTATTGATTTGGATCCTGAAAAGGATCATTTGTTACGTTAAGAATGATTGGGAGTAGAACTATAGGTCGTGCATGCAACCTATAGGTTTGTTAAAAGATCGTCTATATTGGCACACCAAACCTAAATGGTACATGATTATCCAGATATGTTGAGTGCACAAAATAAATTATTTGCAACATATGGTACTCGCCTGCCGTTAGGCGGGTTGACTAATTGAAGATGTAATCGTGCCATGTGGCGGCACGGGTGGTTGGATAGTAGTTGGGTCATGATAACATATATTTAAAGTTGTTAGTATATGTGATTAAAGGTCAGCCTATGGTTTTAAGCTACTGGATCCTCGAGGATAGTGTGCTTCATTGTTTGTCAGGCTATGGGTTTGAAACCTTGGATAATTAAAGAAAAGGAAACTGCCATGTTTGTATTGGAGGATTGGTTGAGATCACGTGGGGCGGAAAATGCTCACAAGATCAACGTAATCTTCTATCCCGAAATGTCCACATCTTCGGAGTCCATTAGTGATGCGATAAATTCCCTAGACAAATCCCTAACATGGCATAGAAATGAATATAACAAAAACTAATGAGAAGAAATGAAAATTTTCTAGTATAAGAAGTTTTACTTAACTACACTACTTGATTACTTTTCTCTTCTTCATTATACTTTCTAATATTCATCCTATGATTTCTGGAAATCCAACAAGTATCAGTGAGCCATCGCAAGGATTTTAATAATCCAACCAACTAACAACAATAGCCATCTATCTAGTAATAGTAGCATTACTGTATAAGGTAGTTGGTAATATTTTTATGCATTTTCTTTCCAGTTGATTGATGAATCCACGATTCATCATCTCAATATCTTGATCTTAGCAAAATCCCCGAGTAAAATCCCATAAAAATGTCCCTAAAATCCATAAATTAATAAAATGACTCTTGTAAATAAAACACACTAATTATTGTATATTAGATTGTACAAAATAAATTACACATAAAAAGCCGCAAAAATGAAGGAGTTCTATACATGTAAATAGCCCAAAACTTCATATATTTTTAATAGTTTCATTTCAACTCCTTTTCGCCTAATTCATTCTCTTACCTATTTATAAAAATGTATATAAAAATACAAAAATACAAAACAAATTTCACCTCAAATAAATTCTCCTAGATCCCAAAGAGAAAAAAACCGTAAAGTCCAACTTCCAAGCCAAATTCCCGCTCCGTATGAACTTCAAATTCACCAAACTCACTTTTAAAATTCAAGTTAGAAAATTATCTATCCATCTTTATGTTAGGAGAGCCTAGTTCCCACAGTTGATTCGGTGACAGCGACACAACCTCGGTCGAGCGACGACAACTTTCTCTCCAGTGAGATCCGTTGGCTTTTTGGCCAACATCGCAGCCGCAACCGCGCGCTGCTCGAGCTCATCGCACGCCAGTGATTCGAGCGAAGACCGTGCTTCGAAGGCACACCATAGGCGACCGCGTTCATCGTAGGCAAATTTTCTCTTCATTTCATCATCGTGTTATTTTCTTTTTTTTAGCACACCACATATCATCCCTTCCACCACCACCATCACACCGTCATTTTTTTCCATTTGTTTAGTTCATCATCATCAACACCACCAAGCCATTGTCACCCTCCTGTTTGTGTACATATTTCCTGTTTTTAATAAAAAAATTAAAATTTAAAACAAAAAAATTTACATCAACAAAACAAAAACAAAATAAAAAAAACAAAAAAAAAGAACGGAGGTGGAGCAACAGCTCCAAGGCTGCCGCCCCAACTCCTTCCAGATTCGCCAGCCCCCGTGCTCCGCCACTCGCCTCCAGTCGATGCCGACCTCCCACCACCGCCCCCTCAGCCCGCCGCTCCTCCGCGCACAGCGACTCACTGCCCCTCGCGGCCACACCGCCCTCGACCATCGCGGCCTGCCGCCGCCCCCCTCGCTCCGCAGCCCCCCCGTCACCTCCGCCAGCGGCCCCGCCCTCCACCGCTCTCCGCGGGTGGCCGCGCTGCCATCGCGCGCCGCCCACGCCACCAGCCCTCCCCCGCGCCTCTGCCGCGGCAGGCGGCACCGCGCGGCCGCGCGCGAGCCATTCCTCCTCCGCCTCAGCCCGCCGCCGACCCCCCACCATTTGGGTTCATCCCTATCGTGAGGAAGAAGAAGGTCTCTTTCCCTTTCTCATTTTTTTAATGTAAAAATTACATTGTATATATTTCATGTTTCCGTAATTGCATAATAGTCCCTGTACATAACTTGCATTGTATTTTGTTTTCTGAATTTGCAAAGACACCCCTGTGTTCGTACTTAATTTTGGACTTCAATATTGCATCTTTTTATTAAGTAAAAAATGTTTTCATGTTGAGCAACTAGTTCTTTACCTCATGGATATTTATTTATATTTTTGTGAATTGTGGGTAATTAATTAAAATTTTTTAACTTAAAATATTGTATATTTTACCCAATCAGTGTTCTTAAATTGATATCTGACACACGGTTGCTCTAAAAATTCCACCAAAATTAGGAATGATGTCTTGATATGTGCTTAACGTACTTTCCAAATTTCATCCAAAGTGGAGATGTCTTCTGAAATAAATTATGGAATGATTTCAGTATTTGATTTTTAGTTAAATCCACGTATTTCATTTTTGCGAAATTTCAAGTATCCTGTATGCCACGTGAAAATACCTACTTGAGATAATTTGTACTCTGATTAAGTTGATAATGTGGATTAATTAGGAATTAATTACTCACTGTCGCTCTGTTTTCACTAAAAAATCCATAAATAAATCATAGTTTGTCAAAATATTCCAAAAATATTACTATAGCTTCCTTTAATCATGTTTTAATTCCATTAAAATTTTCATGATTTTTGCTTACTGTTTGTATGAGAAATTGCGAGAAAACCCATAAAAAGTGCGCATTTTTCCTTGTTGCATTCTAACCCCTAAAATTCCAAAAAAAATGTGTTTTGTGTTCATCTTTGGATTAATATTCTAGGAAAAATATAATTTGGCTGAATTGAACTGATTTGGCATTTAACTTAATTTGGCTAAGTTGTATGCTTTCTTAGTATATTAGTTCACTTGCATTGTGCATTTTGGCATCCTATTTGCATTAAAAAAATTAAAAAATATACCGCTTGGAAATCTAGATCTAAATTTTCAAATTAATCCATGTTGTTCCTGTGCCTCCCTGTGTTCGACCCCGGACTTGCCCGGGATATAAATTAAAGCCGAGACACTCTTCACGGAGATTCTTTTCTCGGTTCTGACTGAATCACTAAGTACATGTACTACAACGAATACAATTTAAACATCGTATTTAGCGACTCGTCAGATGGCGCCATTGTCGGGGAGGCAAACGGCTTAGGGATTAATTTAAAAATTTGGATTTAGATTTTCATTTACTTGGGTAGTCTGACCCCCGAGCCACTTGTAATTAATCCATTTTCTATCATTCTTCTCTACATATTTTTTGTATATATTTTGTTGTTTATCTCTCTAATATAAATCTCATTTTCCTTGCGAGGGTTTGGTGGACTTGAAGTGCATCGGAGGTCGATGGACGTGATGCACGCCGACTGCTGAAGAGCTAGGAGAATTTATTTATTTTAGAGAGAGTTTTTGTAATTATTGTAATAATTTAGGTAAATTCGTACTTTCCAGCGGCTCTTGTTTGAGAGCTCGCGCTTGTAACTGGACTGGACATTGGACCCGCTCGTGGTCGTGTGGTTGATTGGCGTAAAATAGGACTTGCACTCGCAGCTCTTAGAGCTTATTTTATTAGAATATCTTTATTGCTTGTGCTCATAAATTTTTAGGACCACACATCACATTTAATGAGACACACTTAGACCGCAGAGCTATTAGTCAAATTTAACTTGTTCATCACTCGCTAATAGAACTGCCTGTCTAGGAATGGTTTTCTCGTTTGCATTCATATAATATAAAATTTCAATTCTGCCTTGCATCCTGCATATAGAGCGCGAGGATCATTGTGTCTCCTGAACTGGGCATGCATCATTGATTTCACTATTTGCATCGATTTTCTCGACTCCTTCCCTCTTGGTTTTTGAAACTTAGGTTAAAAGGAAATCGGGACTGATCGTTCGACGTGCTTTGTTTGGTGGATTAATCAAGTGATAACCAAACTTAAAATCGGGACTGCTAATCAGAGTTGACCAAAAAAACTGATTAATTAACACTTGTTTTGGGAGAGCAAAACCCACATTGTATGCTTGGCTAATTATGATTGTTGAGAGGTGAGGACGCATCCCTAGGATAGTTCCCAAAACCTACTTTTGAGCCTTGCATAATTGAATTTATATCTTGATTTATCACCTAATTAAAACTGAAAAGATAAACGGTCAGACTTTTGCGGCTATCACTGTGTTGAGTAGGTGAACTCAGGGTTTGCTCTTGTGTTTGTTTTGTATGTTATTCGGTGCAATTGCACGCTTTCTTCTTCGATCCGCTTCATTCTCCCATCTCCCTTCCAAGATGTCAGAATTTTGGTCATCATATCCAAGTCACCCTTCTTCGACCATATTCCGATCATCTCCACCCACTTATTCCTCCTCATACCCATACACCGACCGCAAAGTCAGAACTCCGACTGACTTCTCCACTTCTTCGTCCTTCTCACCTACCCCACATTCTTGTACCCCTGACCCACAACCACCCTGGATTGACTCACTATATTCTCGTCCGCTTGCTAGAATCAAGGAACAAATCGAAGAGTACGCGACTGCTGAGATGAATGATTGGCATAATCAGTTAACCCCACATACCTCACTTTCACCTCGAGTTGGGACAGAACAACAAATTCCATATACACATCCCAACTTAACCTTAGGGTACAACATGATCGACCAGACAAACCGAATGGAGAAGCATGCACTACATGATCTTCCTGACTTGATTGACCTCAGTGATAGAGCCGACATTGACCAACCTTCATATCACCCATTCGGAGAGCCGACATATACAGGGGATTGGACTCATGAGACCGATCTACAGACTCCCTGTCTACTGACTCCACCTTATGAGGCTCCTACCAACATCTGCCATACAAATGGGTCATACTCAACCCAGCATTACACGCCTGAGTCAAGATGTGTTGAGTATAAGATCCCAAGTTCTCAGCGGTATCCTCCAACCAAGCAGACTTCTCTCATGATGTGTCATGAGAACTTATTGGAGGATGACATTGGTAGACTGATTAAGAGTCCATGTAGGAATGTGGATCATGGATCTTGTGGATTGAATTTTGAAAACCTGGAAGACACCGGATTGACCACACATCATGTACAGCTGGAGTCCCTTCTACCTCCCTCTTCTACTAACCACTTTCCCTCCAAACCAGAGTCTGTACATCCTCCTCCTTCATCTATTAAAAAGACCCAAAAAATGGAAAAACTGGAAAATACCATAAAAATTGAAAAAGGAAAAGATCTAAAAAAATTGGATCCTGCAGTTAGGGAAGCACTGGATAGAAAGTTGATTTTTGAGCTTCCTTTAATAATGGCCATTGAACACTTTCCCGACCTTAAAAGATTTGTGAGAAGTAAATTGATGCCTAAAAGGTCGGGCAATAAGAGAACAAGGACTGAGATACATATAGTTTCTTTGGCCACATCTTTGATGATAGGGAGAAAAACCAAGAACCGCGGAGTAAAGCGGTGGCCTAGGTTTGATTGTGAAATCAAAGATACCACATTCACCCATGTAAGAATCGATGATGACTTACTGATTAATATCCTCCCGACCTCCGTGTTTGCCAAGCTCAAACTCAGATCTGCCAAGAAGTCAAGAGAGATCATTCAGTTGGCGGATCGGTCTGTTAAATGGTCGAGAGGAACCATTTCAGTCATCGTTACTTTCCAAGGTGCTCTATTACAGGTGGACTTCACGATCATTGACATTGAGCACCGAGGAGAGCTCACCCAGTCTTCGATCATTCTTGGGAAATCGTTCTTAGCCTTGGCTAAGGCAACTATAGATTGTGAGACTCGGGAGATCGATTTCTATGCATTGGGAGCAATCCGACCTCACCCGATCTTTGAGGACACACGATATTCCAAGGTAACCCGTAAAGTTGCAGACAGTCGTGACCTTCGAGAGACAGTTGAGCCCCGTCTCTCTACTACACATGAGATACCGACTGTCCAGACGACCATTGGTTTAGAGACTTCCGACAACCACACACCACCTACTGCTTGCACCACCACCGCGACAACTTCTAGAGAGGACTCACGACCAGAAGCTATCATTGAGTCGGACATGACCTTTGTGGATTGCCTTGATCATTTCGATGATCTAACACAAGAACCCAACAATGTCAAGCCAACTGAGAATATTGTGCCTTATCAGAGACGTGTGCTGACCTTGCAGGAGTATTACAATGCATATGGTGACTCATTTCGATGATCCGACAACTTCTAGAGAGGACTCACGACCAGAAGCTATCATTGAGTCGGACATGACCTTTGTGGATTGCCTTGATCATTTCGATGATCCGACACAAGAACCCAACAATGTCAAGCCAACTGAGAACACTGTGCCTTATCAGAGACGTGTGCTGACCTTGCAGGAGTATTACAATGCATATGGTGACTCATCTGATGATGAACCTCTGGTCAGAACCTCACACATACCACATCTAGGACATACACCAAAGGAGACAACTGGGACCAAATTGACCAATCTTGATAAATCGGTTGCTCCATCCTCTAGTCGGTCATCTGGTAAGATGAAGACGGGTATTGATTCCTTGAGGTGTTCTCCCGAACTCCTTAACACGTATCAATCTCCTCTTCCTCTTGATGCTTCAGGTTCTAGAAAACCGACTAAGAAGGTTACCTTCGATGTTCCAGAGAAGGAACTTTCTGAGGAGTCCTCATCAGGTCCGGATGAGGTGATCTATATGTGTGAGCTCAGTTCAGCTGTTCTGAAGCCATATTTGAGCAAGCAGCCGTGTGTCGACCCTCATTGGACGTTCCCCACACCTCACTATTATTCCTCTACGAACGATTCTGACAGCGACACATATGTATACTACCCACCCCCTCGCTCCCGCAAGAAGGTCCGTCACAAACCTTCTTGATCCCTGTACAGATTCACTCCTCTTGTACATTCTCCCTTCTTTGTATATTCTCCAGATCACATCGGTTCTCAGACTTACTCTTGTCCTATACTTAGGCTTACCAAGAGCCTAAGTATAGGGGGAGCCGATGCCCGCCATGTGTACATGCTCATCCATTTCTCCTCTTGACCTCGTCCGCCCCATTTTTGCTCTTCTTCTACACTTAGGCTGTCCAGAGCCTAAGTATATGGGGGGCGGATCGACTTCTATACTGTTCATTATTTTAGCCATCCTACGCTTAGCACGAGCTATGACTTTTTCTCGCTTCTTGTGCCATGAGGACATAGCACATGCTAAGTATAGGGGGGCGTGTATATATTACATATATACTTTACCCATAGCTCGTACTTTCACGTATTTTTGTATATATTATACAATAATTATATGGTGGGTAAAAAAACTTTTTAAAAAAAATATGTGTGTTTTATTAACAAAAACCTTTTCAAAAAAAAAATTTTGTTCTCTTTCCTTATTTGCTCTAAAAAATTTTCAAAAAAAAGTCCTTTCTTATTTACCTATAAATTCCAAAAAAAAGTAAAAAAATTGAAAAAAAACTTTACTTTTTCAAAAAAAAACTTTCTTCTTTTCCTTTGTTTTTCAAAAAAAACTTTTGAAAAAAAAGAGAGCAAAATTTTTCAAAAAAAAATCTCTTCTTTGCTTTTGTTTGTAAAAAAAACTTTTCTAAAACTTTAAGAAAAACCTAAAAAAACTAACTAATAAGTTGGTTTAACCCCTGACACATTCACTTTCACATTGATATACATGTAAAGAGTTATAGTGGGACAATGTACCATGTAAACTTTATTTTGTTAATGAAAAAGTATAGAAATACTTCCATCTTAATGTTTTTAATTGTGGTTTATTTCTTATCCTTTGATTTTGATAATTGACTGCAGTACCATTCACAAGTCATTATCCCTTATGTACATCATTCTAAGATGCATAGGACCTAACCTTTGACCTTAATTCATCCTAAGATAATGAGATACCAAGACTTGTCTAGCCAATTGGTGACTATGATGACAATGCTCCAAGATATGGGGCAAAGGTAGTAGGCATTGGAGGAGAGGCTCAATGCTCAAGCTAAGAGACCTGATGCATCCTGACTTGTGGATGCTAGGATAGAAGGTTCTATCCACCTTTCCGAGGAAGAATCTATTTACCATCCTTCCACTGAGTTTGCTCCTACCCTAGTTGAGGGATCAATGAAGACAACCCTTCTTAGACACCAAAAATTACTAGACAATTACCAAAAGGGAAGAAAAAATGTATAAGTACAAAAATCCTATCTTATAAAGGGATTAGTAGGGCAAGTTTTTACAATATGAGAAATCCTACATAATTGTTTGGTACAGATAGCAGGACATCAAGCAGATGTTTCCTTCCTACTTATTGAAATGGATGATTCTGATCTCATTTTGGGAATGGACTAGCTAGAAAGGCATCATGCAAGCCTTGACTATTTCCAGAAGACAGTAACTTTTCATATTCCTAACTCAATAGAGTTCTAATTTATTGAAATACATCCAGTGACGATATCAAATACATCTCTACTTTGAAGGCACAACAATTGTTAGAGCAAAGGTTCCTAAGTTATTTACCTTATGTATCAACTACCTCAGGTTCATACAGAATGATAGAAGATGTAGCTATAGTGTGCGAGTTTCCCGACGTATTTCTAGTTGAACTACCTGTATTACCACCTAAGCGAGAGATTGATTTTGAAATCTCTCTCACACCTGATATTCATCCTATCTTTATACATCCATATAGGATGGAACTAGCTGAGTTACAAGGGTTAAAGATACAATTACAAAAATTTTTAGACAAAGGCTCCATTCATCCTAGTACTTCACCATGGCGTGCACCTATTTTATTTGTGAGGAAGAAGGATGGGTTGATGCAGTTGTGCATTGATTATAGACAGTTAAACAAGAGGACAATAAAGAACAAGTATCCTCTATCAAGAATATATGATCTATTTAACCAATTGCATGGTTCAACTGTGTATTTCTGGAATGATTTAAGATCTGGATACCATCAATTGAAAATTAAGGACGCTAATATTCTCAAGACAGCCTTTCAAACTAGATATTGGCATTATGAATTTTTAGTTATGCCTTTTGAACTGACAAATACCCCAACAACCTTCATGTATCTCATGAATAGAGTACTCAGGGAATTCCTAGATCACTTTATAGTATTCTTCATTGATGACATGCTTATTTACTCCAAGTATATGTACCAGTATAAACATCATCTCTGGTAGATACTAAGGAAGAACAAATTATATGCTAAATATAACAAATGTGACTTCTGGCTATCTGAAGTATCCTTCTTACGACATGGTATTTTTGGAGAAGCTATATCAGTGGATCCTACGAAGGTTAGCGCAGTCATGAGTTGGGAACGGCCAAAGACTGTCACAAAAATACGATCTTTTCTGGATCTAGCTTGGTATTATAGAAGATTTGTGAAGGACTTTTCATGGATAGCATTTCCAATAACGAAGCTGACTTGGAAGTAAGTCCCATTCATATGGTCTGATGCATGTGAAACTAGTTTTCAAACACTAAAAGATATCTTAGCATCTGCACCCATCATTACTCTATCCTCTAGGACTGAAGGGTTTACAATGTACATTGATGCAGCTAAAGAAGGACTTGGGGCAGCTTTTATGCAGCATGGCATGGCAATTGATTGTTGATGACCGAAAAATCATCACGAGATCAGGGTAAGGTGTAAAAACAAGGGTCATTGCGACCCGAATCTCAGAGATCGATCAATCAAGAAAACTAGACCACCAAATTAATAATCAGTCAATTAAGCTAAATAGTGGTCTTTTTATTTATTTAACCTGGTATAGCGGACAGGGTCGAACACAAGGAGCACGGGTTGGCCAAAGGCTTACGAAGTAGTTAAAATCAAATAAAAAAATAAGAAAATATTTTTGGTGGATTTTTTTGGATTTTTATTTTTTTATTATTTTTAATTATGAAGAAAATATAGAAAAATGCTAAAAAGAGCACACTCAACTTCAATGCATTAAAACATGTCAGAAAATTATAATAAAAATATTTTTGGGTTTTATAATTTTTCAAGTGTTTTTGGTAATTTTCTCAGATTTTTATGATTTTTTATTGATTTTACAAAAATAAAATAAGGTGAAAAACTAAAATCAATGTGCAGCCAGATTTGAATGGCTATTCAAAAATATGAAAATAGCCTCTAAAAATCTGGAGAAGTTTTATAAAAAAATACAAATAAAAACTAAACTACAGAAGTAGAAATTGTATTTTTTGAATTTTTTAGAATTTTAATGATTTTTATAAGGTTTTTAGGGTTTTTCAATTTTTCGGGGTTTTATAAATCCAAATGCAGTAAAAATGGAACTGAAGCAAGAAGGCACAAAAACAAACAGACCACAATTCTTTTAGATCTTTTGAAGGCTTTTTAATATTTTTAGTTGATTTTATAATTGAAGCAATAGCAAAAATGATGGGTTTTGAATTTTAAAAAATAGAAAATCAAAATAAAAATGTCCCAAAAAATTATTGAAATTTTTACACAATGGCAAGGGCCATGTATCCAAATTTCAATAGATTTGGAGTTGATTTGATATTTTATTCAACCAATAAGAAAGGCACAGCACACAGGGACCTAAGTGCAAAGAAAACTAATTCCAGGGGGTTAAATGAAACACGCGCGCAAAGTATAGGGGGCTTAATGTAAATTTCATGATAGAATCAACACGTGCTCAAACCCAGTACGCACAGGGGCATAAATGCAAATATTTAAACTAAACTTTCATTTCATAACATTCATAAACCCCAAGCCCTGTACATACAATTTTTCCAAAAACTCACGTGTCAAAGCATGTACACCACATACAGAGGGACTAAAATGCAATATCTTAAAACTCTAGGGGTCCAAGGTGCAAATTATCCTAATTAGAAACAACTATGACAAATATTTACAAGACTAAAATGTAAATGAAAAAACAGAAGGGCCTAAGTAAAATATACCCTTTTTATTCAGATCCAACGGTTAAGGGGAGTCCACTTCAGATCGAACGGTGGAGGACAACTATACTCCTTCGGTGATGGACACTTTCGATGAGTTCCTTAGACGATCGGACGGTTGCTAGCTCTCCATAGATCAACGACTCGGATAGACCTGGAGGAGGAGACTCGATCGAACGACGGAGGAGCCTCCTGGAAGAACTGGTCGTCGGCGAGGTTCGTTCGACAATTGTGCGTGCTAGGGGGCTCCTCCAAGGCTATGTAGATTTGGAAACGAACGCTGATGGTCGGCCGCAGCTAGTGGAATGCTCTAATGATGGCGGGAGCAGCTGGAGCGCTCCGACGATGAGGAGGAGATGGAGCACCTGTGCTCTGATGGTTGGGCCTCTAGATGAGGCTCCTTAGCCTTCTAACCTGCACAGGAAAAACGCTGGGTTGAGGGCAAACTACCTCGACCCGGTGAGGGGCAAAATGGGTGAACGGGGGAGTCGACACGTGGGTCTCCGACGAGCGGCGGAGGAGGAGACCTGATAGCCATGTTCCGTGGCGAACCAGGGTGATCGAATGGGTGAAGAAGGTGCGGAGAAGTCTCGTGAAGGTGAAGGGATGGTCGGATGATGGAATGGGTGATCGGAGTGTCGGGGAATAGCTGATGAAGGTCGCCGGTCGGAAATGGAAAAATCGAAATCTAGGCGAAGCTAAGGGCTAACGAAGCTACCTGGTGATCGGAGTCATCTATGATGGAGGTTCTGGTCCTCCTGGGGTCTTTGCCTCGATGGAGCGAGGCCTCCAGAGGCTCGAGCTTTGCCGGTGGCGGAGCTCGGCGATGTTGGTCGCCGGACCTAGGGCTACGGCCTCCAGTCACTCGCTGCAACACGCTCCCGCGCTCACTGTCACTCGAGGAGGAAGGTGGATGTCACTGGGGTCGAAGACGATGGCCAAAGGTGCGGGAAAAGGCGACTGGAGGTGAAGCTATATAGGAGTGAAGGTACGGGAAGATGGGAGTCGGACGCGCATCGCGAGGCTCGGACCCCTAAGAAGAAGATCGGGCATGGATCATGGATCATGCCTCTACAATTAGAGCTCGGGGTTTGATCAAATGGATGGCGGACCGATTCAAGAAAATTGGGAGAAGTCGGGTCGAAAACCGGGTCCGCGAGAAGGGGTCCATGAGGGCGCAGTTGACCGGGGGTCAACGGTCCCCCGTGGACCAATGAGAATTCGGGATTACAAAATTATTTAGAAATTAAATAAAAAATAGTAAATGATTTTATTTCAAAATATTTTCAAAAATAAAATGTTTGTAATTTTTCAAAGTATTTTTTAGTGATTTTTATTTATTTTTTTGAAATATAAATTAATGTATATATATAATATAATATTATATATAGGTACATATACCTATGTATTTTACATATTTATTTTTTAGTTTATTTTTGTATAATTGTCCCAATTTTATATTTTATTTATTTACAACATAAAATTTGGGATATAAAATAATTTTTATTTGATTTTTGTTGTTTATTTATAAGGGTAAAATAAATAGGTATAGGTACATATGCACATGGTGTATACAAGGGTGAGAGAGAATTTATTTTATTTTTATTTGTATTTTTATATTTTTTTTATAATTAGAATTATATACAAAGTCTGAAAAATACATATATATTTTTATTTTTTGAAAATAAAATATATACACCAAGGGGGAATATATGTATAATAATGAATTCCCCTATCTCTCTCTACTTGTTTTATTTTGCGGTCAGGCCAATGATTGGCCCTCCCTTGGGTTCGGGTCACTCAATATTTATTCTAAATATTTCCCTCTTTTTCTTTATTTCTTTATTCTTTTATTTTTGCACAAAAACATGCTAAATATTGCTATTTACACAAAGCATGCCTTTTGATAAATTATTGTATTTAAAGATATATACATGGTATTTTGCTAAGATATCTAGATAAAATAAATGAATAAAGAGTGATGAATGAGGATTCATCACCCCCCTATACTTTACTTTTGCTAGACCCTTAGCAAACACTTATTTGAAAAAGAAGTGAAAAAGAGAAAGAAAAAGATGGGAAATCAAGGTTGATTGTTAAACTTCATTAAATTGAAGTATGGAGCTCTGTCAGATCTTTGGATTATTAATTTGTCGAAACCTTATTTGGACAAAATCAACAGTCTCTAAGTTCCACCAATCTATGGTCAAGACTCCTTAATAAACCAGATTTGAACAAGTCTACATACACAAACTCTAATGATCATGAATCTTTCTTTGTGCTGTGTAAGTGAAATGTAGCTCCCTACCTTAGAAATGATAAAGAAACAACCCCCCCAACAAGGTAACTCTAATGCCTCAGTCTAGCAACTCTTTCCTCGAGGAGTGGGGTATTCCCTTCTAAGTTCAAGTACAACCAGCTCAAGAAGAGGGGGAAGAAGAGAATGGTCCATGACCAGTGTAGCCATGTATCCCTGGGAGCTCTAACCAGTGTAGCTGAGTCTCCCGCTGCAAGCTTCATGAGATGGTCATGTATAACATAAACTTTGTTTTATTTGACTATATATACTCCGGTGGGTATTTTATTTTCAGTTAGACCCACCATTTTTTTGTAGTTTTTCTTTCTTTGCACATTTTTTCGATGTGCATATGTACAACATATCTACATGGTGCAACATATATATATATATATAAGGGGTTTTTCCTCTTGAGCCAGTAGACTATCCCTCTTTTGAAGCTTTATTGCAACCCACAACTCCTGTCTTTAGACTTCATCACCACCAAACCAAGTTGAGACGCACTTCCTTCACTATAAGAAGAAGAGAGGTTCTGCCTAGAAGTACTACCCTCATATGCTACCCCAAGCCAAAGGAAACTGCCTCCTCACCACCTCA
This sequence comes from Ottelia alismoides, assembly GCA_037367405.1. Classification (NCBI taxonomy): domain Eukaryota; kingdom Viridiplantae; phylum Streptophyta; class Magnoliopsida; order Alismatales; family Hydrocharitaceae; genus Ottelia; species Ottelia alismoides. Next base: position 119,700 of record JAZKJV010003446.1, on the reverse strand, counting down.
TCCGTGGAGAGCTATGTGTAAAGTTCTGGTGCAAGTAAAGCCATTGACTCTAAGAGTCATGTGTGCGTTGTTAAGTGCTCTACTTAGGCTCATCAAGATGACATATGCTCATAGCCTAGTGGACTCAAAGAATTAAGTCCCAAATGGACCTGAAGAATCTTAATCTTAAGCCCTATAAGGTTCCTCTTAGAATTAGGTGGATTAAGGTCTTAACCAAGATCCATTTTCCAATCTAATTTCAGGTCAGTTTAAATGTCAACCATGATTTGGAAAAATTGTACATATGTTTACAAATATGCAATTTTTACAAAATTTTTGAAAATGTGCAAAATTTTTGAATTTTTTTTGAAAACATGGATGTATGCATGAATGCGAAGTTTTGCAAATATTTACAAATATTTACACAAGATTTTTGCAAACTTTTTATTTTTCAAATATTTTACAAAAATTTTGTACTATCATAATTTTGATATCAAAATATTTACAAACTATTTACATAAATCATTTTTACAAACATTTGTACAAAAATAATTTTTATAAATAGCTATGTATGTGCAAGAAGGACTTTATGTACAAGGAAAATTTTTAAATCTTTTAAATTTTTATGGATTTTTAGCCATTTTATTTATTGACACACTCACACAAAGGACGAGTTATGGCTAAAGTATATATGAAATATATACGTCACCTCCCTTTACTTAGCTCGAACAATGTCCTCAGAGTGAATCAAGAGCGATGAAGAAGGCATAACTCGTACTTAGTATAGGAAAGTGAAAAGGAATGGTGTACTACAACGGCGAATCAAAGAATAGAATGAAGACAACTCGGTGTTTCCCCCTATACTTAGGATCAAGTAATCCTAAGTATAGCAAGCTGTACATGAAGGGAAATCCTAGTGGAAGGATGTACAGGGTCTACCCCCCTATACTTAGGGTAAAATATCCCTAAGTATAGGCAGCAAAACAGAGGTAGAAAAAAATCAATAGAATACCCAAGAGTCCTACATCAACAGAATACTCGAGAGTCCTACACCCCCCTATACTTAGGGTAAAGTACACCCTAAGTATAACAGAATCATAAGATGAAGATGGGGTGTGGGACTAAAGAATGGAGTGATATGGACAACCGGATCTATACAAGTCGGAAGAACAGTGATAATCAGGCGTGAGATGCAATAGATGTGAATCAAGAGACCACATCTCACACAAAATGAATGAGGGAAACGTCAACGACCAGCGGCTCATGATCTAGATATGGTTTGAGCCACTGCCCGTTAACACGAAAGGTAGCATCAGAAGACAACTCAGATATATCAATACTCCCATTGTCATGTACCTTTCGGACCAGATAGGGTCCCTTCCATTTGCTATGTAGCTTCCCTGGAAATAAACGAAGCCTAACATCAAACAACCATACTCTTTGTCCTGGCTCAAACTTCTTGTGGCTGATATGAGAATCATGCCACTTCTTCACTCTCTCCTTAAACTGTAGGCTGCTCGAAAAGGCTGTATCACGAAGCTCCTCCAGGGATGCTAACTCTGCCCTCCTCTAATCTGCTACTCTCACTGGATCCGTAAGTATATCAGTGACTGCCCAAAGTGACCTATGTCTCAGCTCAACAGGTAAATGGTAAGGCTTGCTATAAACGAGGCGAAAGGGAGATGTACCCAAAGGAGTCTTAAAGGACGTCCTATATGCTCACAAGACCGAGTCCAAAAGATGTGACCAACCCTTTCGGGCAAGGCGGACGACCTTCTGCAATATAGTCTTGATCTCCCTGTTCGACACTTCAGCAAGACCATTGGTCTGAGGGTGGTACAATGTGGCTACTCGATGGCCTATGCTGAACTCGCTAGCAACTGCCCATCCTCTAACAGTCAGTACACCTCTTCACGAACTCATCAGAGTCCTTGAAGAGAGTAGGCCACCATAGGCCGGATTAGAGCACTTTCTGTGTTGTTCTCCTCTCAGAGTGATGTCCTCTTGCCTCAAGCATGTGGCAGTAAGTGAGGACGCTATGGTGTTCCTCCTGAGGAATGCACCAACACCAGATGCTATCCCCTCCTTCATGATAAAGGAGAGGATCCTCCCAATGGTAAAACTTGGCCTTCGCGTGGAAGGTCTCAAGTTTCTGCCTGGGCCGATCTTGTGGAACTTTCTAGGCGACAAGATAGTTCACAATATCGGCATACCATGGGAGAGAGGCGATAGCAAGGATCGCCTCATCTAGGAAGGTCTCACAAATAAGCTCGATTTGCTCAGAATCCTCAAGATACTCCAATCAGGAGAGATGATCCGCCACCAGATTCTTGACTCCATGCTTATCCTTAATCTCTATATCAAACTCCCGTAGTAGAACGATCCACCTGGTCAATCTGTCTTTGGCATACTTCTTTTCCATGAGGTACCTAATGGTGGTATGATCGGTATAGATGGTCACTCTAGATCCAATGATGTAAAATCTGAACTTATCTAGGGCGAATACTACGGCTAGGATCTCCTTCTCAGTGACAGTGTAGTTCTGCTGAGCGGCATCCAAAGTCTAGATAGCGTAGTGAATTGCAAAGGGGACTCCATCCCTCCTCTGTCCCAGTACGGCCCCTACGGCAAAATCGAAGGCATCCATCATGATCTCGAGTGGGAGAGACCAATCAGGCGGCTAGAGAACAGGAGCCTCTACAACTAGACTCTTGAGAGTCTCAAATGACGCTAGACACTTATCATCAACAAGGAACTCGGTGCCTTTCGTCATCAGATCAGTCAATGGTCGTGCAATCCTACTGAAATCATGAATGAATAGTCGGTAGAAACCGACGTGCCCCAGAAAAGACCGTAACTGCCGCAAGTCGGACGGTGGATCGAGTTTTATAATGACATCCACCTTGGCCGGATCAACCTCCATGCCCCTATTGGAGATGATATGGCCAAGCACCGTCCCTTTAGTCACCATGAAGTGACTCTTCTCCCATGATAGCACAAGGTTAACCTCAATGCATCGCTGAAGGATGTGGTCTAGGTAGTCAAGGCAAGAATCGAATCCATCACTGTAGACCGAAAAATCATCCATGAAGACCTCCAAGCACTCCCCCACCATATCTGAAAAGATGGACAACATGCACCTTTGGAATATCGTCGGAGCGTTGCACAATCCAAAGGGCATGCGTCTGAAAGCATATGTCCCGAAGGGGCAGGTGAATGTGGTCTTGTCTTGGTCCTTGGGCGCAATGGCCACCTGATTGTATCCGGAGTACCCGTCCAAGAAACAGTAGCGGCTCTTCCTTGATAGCCTCTCTATAATCTGATCAATAAAAGGCAGAGGCAAATGATCCTTCTTGGTGGCCTGGTTCAATCGTCTGTAGTCCACATAGATCCGCTAAGAAGTGGGTACCCGGGTAGCGATCTCCTCTCCAGACTCACTAACAACTGTGGTGATGCCTGTCTTCTTGGGCACCACATGTAACAGACTGACCCATTTGGAGTCAGAGATGGGGTAGATAAAATCAATGCTCCATCATTTCGAGATCTCCTTCATGACAACATCTCGAAGGTTCGGGTTCAACCGTCGTTGGAACTCACATGACGGCTTCGTGTCCTCCTCGAGATAGATATGGTGGGAGCACAGGACCAGACTTATCCCCTGTAGATCGGCTACACTCCATCCTATCGCCTTGCAGTTCTTTTCAAGAACCCCCATTAGACGGGATTACTGCTCTCCAGTCAAATCAACGGAGATAATGTCTGGGTACATCTCATGATCACCCGCAAATAACCTATACTTCAGCGATGACGGTAGCGGCTTCAGCTCTAGACAACATGGTGCTGGTGGATCTGGCCTCTGAAATGTCTGAGTGAATGCGGCCACATCTACATGGGAGAATAAAAACTCTCGCTAGCAATCTGAATCTGGCGAATGTTGCTCTGCCGGTGTGTCTCTGCTCTATATGGAATGAGACTCCTCTCTAGCTGTAGGCTCTGTGGAAGTCAGACACGGTATCAAATCATCAAACTCTGCCTAGTCTATATCTGACTCTGAGGGATCTATATCAGAATCACAAACAAAATCTGCCTCACGATCGGGAACCAGCTCTGCTACTTGAGATGTATCCTGGACCAGGAATGCTCTCTCCAAGCTCTCCTCTGCTATCATATGTGCATCAGCGAAATCTGAAGGTGAGAGGATGGCATGTGCTACTGGGTCTGCCCAAATTGCCTCGTCATATGTGATCACAAAGTCACAGTCCTGGTGGATGTCTTGCCCTGCCTCTGTCATCTGCTCTGAATCGGAAGTCGGCTCTGAGCAAGCTGAATCTCTGGCTCTAGTCTCCTCGACTGTCTCTATTTGTATACTCTCGCCCTTGACGCGAAAGTATACCTTCCCGCTATCATGACCGGACACTGCCTTGACTGTGGCCAAGAACGAGCGTCCTAAAATGATGGGGGTATCGGTCACGAACTCAGGGATCTCCATGTACAACACAACGAAATCCACGGGGAATTTCAGGCCCTAAGTCATGATGACAATGTCCTTCAGCAACCCCTTCGGCCTCTTGACAGATCGATTAGCAAGCTGAAGGACCGTCCTGCTCTGTCGTAGATGGCCCAACTCGAAGCGGTCGAGTAGGGCTGTCGGAAGTAGGTTGATCAAAGAACCATTGTCTAATAGAGTGCGGTCGAACCTCTGCTCATGAATATGGCATCTGACATACGAGGCTCTTGCATCTGGCCTCTTGGCTGGCAGACGGTTCTGAATCGCGAGGTATATGGCACGAGTGAGCACATGGATCTCCGACTGGTGGTTCCGCCTCTTCCTCCTAACTATGGTCCTGTCTCTGAGTGATCTCTAGAAGAGAGGTATGTGCTCCAATGCCTCCTGTAGAGTCAGCTGTGTATGAAATCGGTCCATCATCTGCTGACTGAACTCTATCTGGTAGGACTTTTTCTAATTTTCTTTTTTCTGCCCCTTAGCCAAGTGGAGTGTTCGGAGAAAGGGGACTACTGGGTCCTTCTCAAATGAAGGACTAGGAGAGGGTATGGAATGCTCAGGCAAAGCAGAATCTACGCATACATCATCAATCAACACAGGTGGATCCGAAAATAATAAACCCTTTCCTTTATTCGCATAAATGCCCTGAGATACATGAACTGAAGGAAAAGCAATATGATTAGCAAAACTGGAACTGGTGGCCTTAGCACCACCCTTGGCATCTGGACTCGCGGCATCAGTACCGCGCTTTGGCTCAACAACTGGACTGGTGGCGTCAGTACCACCTCCTCCATCTGGTGAAGCGACGGCCTCGCTACCATCGGCTGGATCAACATCCGCAGTGGCGTCAGCACCACCGTCATCATCATGCTCATGAGCGGCATCAGCTCCGCTCTCCTCCTCGCCTGGCGCTCCTGGAGGGGCGTGGGATCATCGCTCAGGCAAGGCATCGCCTGCTGGCATCCTACCGCTCCTAAGTGTAACAAAATTAGCATCAAACATGTATGTAGTCATCACCAAGTGAAGCACTAGGAGTGGTAATCTCTGTAAACTCTACCTGCTCAGACTTCCTCTTGAGGCTGTTCGGATTGGGCTCGATCTGGGCAGGAATGGCGGCCTTTCCTCTCACAATCTCCCTCATCTCCTGCCTGAACTCGTCCATCTCCCGTTGAAAAGTAGCCTGCTGCTCGGACATGAGGCGGGCTAGGTCATCCAAGGCAAGGTTCTCATAGATCGGCCCATGAGAACCTGACGGTTGGCCTCGTTGGTAATGAGGTTGCTGCTGCTGGTGAGGGTGAGAGAGGTACTGGGGATGATACTGCTGCTGAAGCTGCTGCTGCCTCCAAGACCGTCCCTAATGATAGGGACGAGGACCATACTACTCTCTGTGGGATGGCTGCTGGTGTACTGGGAACTAGGGCTGCTGGTGCTGCTCACGCTGCTGGTCGTACTGGCCACCCTAAACTAGAGGCTTCTGGTGGGAACTGGTGCCTTCCGTCGACCAGCGAAATCCGAGATGGTCTTGTCGGATACCGAGCTGGGATTGGTCGTACCATATCCCGTTGACATCCATCAACAACTCCTGTTCGTAGGTGGGGGGGGGGAGTACTGCCACGGGCTGGTCCGACTGATACACCACCATCTGGCTGTCTTGAGATGGTGGTGACTGGACGTACTACTGCTGCTGCGGCTGGTAGGGCTCCGCCTGAACATGGTGGACATGTCGGTACTGAGCGGAGGGCTGGGCCGAACTGCTGCTGCTCCCGGTGTCTGCCCGTGACCTGAGACGGGGCTGAGAAGCCATATGTGCCTCTTGGAGACACATGATCTGTGTCTTCAGGTCACTCAGCTCTGTGCCATCTGATCGATCTACGTCATGCCCTAGCATTGCTTCTTCTCAATCAACTCGATCCGGTCCAGCTTCTCACTGATAATGCCCATGTCTGCAGCTGTGGACTATGCCTGTGCTGCTGCCACTGACGAAGTGGAAGGACCGGCATACCGTGCTATCCTCTGAAACTGCACAGCCTATGACTGCAGGTGTCCCTGAGTGTAAAGTCAGGTCTAGGACATCACTGTATAGTTCTCGACCATCTCCTCATAGATGACCCAGACCTGATCCTCATCCTTGACGAAATAGGAGCCTCCACATGATGCATTCACCAACCCCTGCAGCTCGAGTGTAAGTCCGTAGAAAAAGCTCTGAACTAGGTTCGGCTTTGAGATATCATAGTGCGGGCATCTATCTGTAAGCTCTCAAAACCTCTCTCATGCCTCATGGAATTGCTCGTTAAGGAGCATGGAGAAGTTGCTGATTAGGGCCCTCGCTGCATTCGTCTGCCCGAGTGGATAGTACTTGTTCAAATACTCGGTACGGAGCTGCTCCCAGGTGGTAACAAATCTCTCTAAATGCTTCAGCTAGTTGGCTGCTCTGTCTGCCAGGGAGAAAGGAAAAGCAATCATCCTGATGGTGCCCTCGTCCATATGCCGATTGTGAACGGTGCTGCATATCGTCTGGAACTCCTGGAGATGAAGATGGGGATCCTCAGTCGCGAGCCCGTGGAATCGGGGAAGAAGTTGAACTGTATGTAGGGGGAACTTGAAGTCCCCCACGATCGCTAGAAGTACGATCCACCGGTGTGTAAGTGTCGATCCGGGGTTGTGCAACTCTCGCATCGGTCTGGCTGGTGCTGGCTGGACCGGCTCCTTCGGCTGATCTGGAATGTCACCCTCTCCATAGGATCTCGGCTGATCTCGCTCTGCCCTCAGCCTCTCCATCTCTCTACATATCTCCACCATGAAAGCTCCATGATCCCGTATCTGTCGCTGCATAGTCTCAAGGGAAGCTAACATGATGTTGTTGATTGTACCCTGGTCTAACACGTATGTCTGCTTGGTGATGAATCTATGATTCATTACATTAAGAGACCAGAGTAAGGACTTCTCGAGCATTATCACGATGGAATAGAGTGTTTTTCCATGCATATTTCAGTGGTTGAATTTTCTAGTCGAATGTCAGTAACTGAGCATAATTCTCTACATCTGGGGTTTAACATGTGATTCACTAACTTTGTGATATGCTTCTTGGGTTAGGCCAAACCCAAATCCAATCTTAAAATTAGAACCATATCCAACACGTTGTTGAAAACATTTGAGGGTTTCTTGAAAATAATAATAATAAGGAACATCATCCATTATCTTCTGGGACACCACTGCAAATTGCCCCATAAAAGATCCATGCACATGCAAAGCACCTCACGTACAGAATGGTTCTTTGTAATATGGACAATAAAGGAAATCACAACCATTGGCTAACTATCAAACGGCTGATGTCCACAACACTATCTAGTGTTCCTTTCGACCAAACCCATTTGATCTCGACCTTGTGTTGGACATCCTATGACAGAGAAAACTTAAGTACTGATCGTTAGCCCGAGACCCAAATACTGGATCTGAGCGTGGCTTTATGTCCATTACATACATCGGGATGACGTATCCATATTTTATGGTATCTTCTCCTGCCAAATCGTGAGATTCATGCACACGATCTTTCCCGATATATACTGCTTGATTGATTCTCTTGCTATCAACGGTGCACAGCTGTTGTGCACAAGTTTCGCACATATGCCACGCCTCCGTGCACTGTAGGTGTGTGAGATATTTTATCATTGCTAGGCTCCCTAAAATCACGCACATATTATATCAGATCCGGGGAATCGGCAGTGATCACTCCTTCCTTGTGAGCACGCGAGAACGAGGATAAAGAGAGAACATTGAAGGTTCTTCTCGGTAGCTGGGAGTACGCGTACAGAGTCACAACTGCTGGTAGTAAGAAAGAATATCCATTCTCTCGTCTCGCACAGAGGACATACGGGATCACCCTTTCAGAAACTCCACCGTCGTCATTCTTGCCAGAATCCCACGCTCAACCTTTGTCTTTTGATTTCCTGATTATTTTATTTTGCATTCCGTGTCTTTGGAATGTTTATGCAGCAACGTAAGATTAGTAATGAGTATTCTTTTAATGTTGCCATCGTCTTCCATTTGCAGAAGGTGAATTAATCTAGTTCCATCTCTTCATCCGGATCATCACGTGCTTAGAAGCTGCAAAGCAACACCGGGCTTACTCCATCGCATGCGAAGGAAGGATTCATCGATATGGAGCACTACTACCTGATTCAGATTGTGGAAATATCAGCTTTCGTTGCCGCAGAGAAGTAGTCGACAAAATTTGCAAGACGAGCATCTCCACAACTTTCCTACGTGGGTGCTGCCAGAACCAAAGCTACCAGGGTTGCATGTCATTCGGATCAAGAACCCCTTGTGCTATCTGAAATAAACTCATATCCCGAATCAGAGTTTGATTTACATAATCTTTATGCTCTTCGATCGTTTTGATATAGTCTTATCTTGTTTGCATCCAATTTGTTTCATGTTTTATTACTGATAATCGAGAATTAGATGCTACTTTGAACGATTAATCCATCTGAATGATAATCATATTTGCAAGGATTGTGTTTTTTATTTAGCCAAGTTGCAATGTATTTATTCGACTTGCACACTCTTTGATTCAGAATCCTCTTGCTTAAGAATAATAGTTTGACACATGTCCAATATGCCTCCCAGTGTTCGACCCGTAACTCTCTACTATACACGAACACATCTCATGTGTGTTTTGTTAATTTGAGTTTCGGATACAAATTTTATTATTGATTCGTCCTCTATCTTGTGCACAACGACTCGATTTTTACATCGATTTACGCACTCCGATTTTCGACGATCACTTGGCTCTGGGACCCTCGGTGCGCTCCTCACTGCTGGCCATGGTCTCTTCAAAGGCAAAAGACCCAAACTCAGGTGTCGATTAATCAACTGTCTGTTGCTCTCTCAGCTCTGGCATTGGCATCTCAGAACTGATGGTAGAAGGGTGGTCAAGGAGAAACAGGGTGGAATCGAACTCGGGTTCGGAGAGCGGGTCTCGGCTCTTACAAACCAACCTAGATGAATGGGTTGGAATGCGGTGAAGCGGTATATCCAAAGGCTGCCTAAGTGACCTCCTGCCCATCATCTTGATCTGGCGAGTAAGGCGGATGAGATCTGGAAACACGCAAGATGAGAAGACAAACCCTCGATTCACCTACACAATACGAAGCTGAAGATCGTAAAGGTTCGGTCAATTATCTTGTCAATTTTATTTAGGTGATCAAGTCAGTCTATCAGAGCGATTTAGCGAGCTGATGGAAATCCAATACTCCCAACAGATTGTCCCGTATAAAAGGTCGGTAGTCTGAGAGGAAATCAGATATGGCTCTAGCCTAGTGTGCGGATCACTCTCTCGCTCATCCAAACCAAATAAGGAGGCGGTTACTCTCCCCAAGATAAATTTTTAAGTGAGGTGTCTTTTAGGATCAAGTGTGTTTAGTAGTCCCAATTTTATAATTTTTCCTTTTTAGAAGTTTTTTAAGCAAATAACGCTTAACAAATTTTTCGATTCTCCTGGTTATTTAATATCAACATTTAGTGAATGTAAATCATTTGATAATGCGTCGTTACTATAACTATTCCTCGCCAATACGGACCAGAGATCTAGGATAGAATAAAGAAAGGACATAACGATGACCATGTCCTTAGGACTTAAGACAACAACTTGAGAAGAATGAGATAGAAGGATTCCATATACAAGATGAGTTATTATATAACCATCACAGAGTTTGTGTACCAAACACACTCGAATTGAGGAAAGACATCTAGCGTGAATCACATTTCTCCATATTATCTATTCATACTAAAATTACAAAGATGTATGAATATATTCTTTCACACTTTTGGTGGCCAAGAATGAAGAAAGATGTTGCTGAGTTAGTGAACTCATGTTTCACCTACAACAGGTAAAGGCTTTATATCAAAAGTCATCAGAATGGTTGCAACCTCTCCTTATCCTGAAATGGAAATGGGAAATTATTTCCATGGACTATGTTACTAGATTACCTCAAATGACTAGTGGTAAAGACAATATATGGGTTATAATTGATCGCCTAACAAAGGTAGCACATTTTATTCCGATAAGCTTATCTTTCACTCTAGACCAACTTGCTGAGTTATATATTACACATGTGATCCATCTCCATGGTATCCCAAAGGAGTTAGTCTCTGACGGAGATTCATGATTCACCTCATTAGGAGAACTTCATGAATGCCTTAGGCACACAACTATGCCTGAGGACATCATATCATCCACAAATAAATAGTCAATCAGAATGTACTATTCAAACTCTAGAGGATATGTTACGAGCATGTGCCTTTGAGTGGAAGGGATCATGGATTAAACATTTTTCTCTTGTAGAATCACCTGCAAGTATTGGCATGATATCATTTGAAGCACTGTATGGATGATGGTGTACTACTCCTCTATGTTGGCAAGAGGCCGAGATAGAAAATAATCTTTATGATTCGGACAGACTAAAGGAGATACGAGAAGTTGTAGAGCTTGCTTGAAAAAGGCTAATAAGTGCTCAGAGTCACCAGAAAAGCTATAGTGATACCAGGAGAAAAGATCGTGAATTTGATGTAGATGACTTTTTATTCCTCAAAGTATCACCTATGAAGGGAGTTTAAATGTTTGGCTTGCATGGAAAGTTGGTATCTAGGTTCGTGATTCCCTTTGAAATTATTCAACAAATTGGAAAAGTTGCATATAGACTTGCACTTCCTCGACATCTTTTGTCAATACATGATATTTTTCATGTATCATATCTGAGAAAGTATATTAAGGATCCTGAGTATAAGATAAGCTATGATGATCTATATGTTGAGCCAGATTTGACATACCTAGAAATACCTATGCGAATACTTGACAAGGATATCAAGAAGTTAAGAAATAAAGAAGTACCTCTAATTAAAGTATTTGTGGCAGAACAAAGAGTTTGAAGAAGCCACATGGGAACCTAAGGTTGATATCAGAGAGAAATACCCTTATTTGTTTGAATGATAATGCTTTTATTTTGTATATCTTCTTTATAAATAAAAGGACATTCATTCCCTTTAAAGTTGTTATGGTTTCAATCCTCTTTAAGGTTGTTATGCTCGTACTTCAAGTCTCGATGATGATACTTCTTTTTAGGTTGTTATAATTGTAAAGTCTTGAAGTTGGCCATATCTCGGATCCTATATCATAAGATTCAACTCGTTGAGGAAACCAACGAAATTTGTCTCGTATGAATAGAATTTCATTTTGAATTGTTATGATTTTTGGAAGAAAAATAAGTAGGGAGGCTTAAGATGTTATTAACCCTTAATGAATCTCATTAAGATTTAATTAATCATGATTAAAGAAACTAATGATAGATTGAGGACAACTAATTATCATTAGTGAATACTAACCACATATCAGTGAAAGTTAAGTATGAGTCGTGAAAGTTAAATTATGATAAGTGGAAGTTAATCATGATTAGTGAAAAACTCGAAAATCCTTGGTCTTAATTCTTCATAATCCTGTAAAGAAGGAAACGAAGGAAAAGTCGCGGTCTTAGTATCGATCATGTGAGTTTTTACAGAAAAGATTAACATGAATTAGTTAATCTTCTTTTATTTTTATTTATACTCCTAAACTTAATGTATAGCGGTTAAGTACGGGAGTATCGAACTCATGGAAGCAAACTGTTAGAAAATAGGGAGAGTCCGTAGAAAAAACTTAGGTTTTTGGGTTTCCTAATTTTTATTTTATTTTAAAGGATTTTTCTGATTTTTATTTGAATTTTATGAATTTTATATTGTTTTTTTGTATTTTTAAGTATTTTGTATTTTTATTCAATTTTGTTATTTTTTGTGTTTTAAATTGGTTTTACTGTTTTTATGGATTTTTAGAGGGTTTCAAAGATGTTTATGGAGTTTGATTTATTTTTAAAGAGAAAGACTATTTTTTATTGAAAACTAACGATATGTTGTGCGTTTTTCGAGGATTTTTCTTTATTTAGTTATGATTTTTACAAGGTTTTGTGTATTTTATATTTTTTATTGGTTTTTTTATTTAGTTTTTGTTTTGTTTTGGGTTTAATATGCTAAAATACACTATATGTAATTTTTATAGTAATTTTAGATGCGTTTATATATTTTTTATGTGTTTTGAAAGTTTGTTATATGTTCTTTTGTATTTTTCAAAGAATTATGAAAAATAGTTTATATATATTTTTTAAAATTGCTTTAATACTGGATATGGTATAATACTATATATCTATTTGTATATAAAACTTGTTTTTTTATTAGTAGTACTTTATTTATTATGTACTATAATACTATATAATATGTACATTAGAAGGGTATAAACGTGTTAAACAGAAACTGGAGAGGGGCATTCCGTAAATAAGCATATGTTGGAGGGTCTCGGATGCAAAAAAAAGAAAAAAATCCACGCAGATCACGTGGTTACTCACGTGAAAGCATTTGTATGGGATCGTTTTGAGAATGGCAAATGCTCGGAGGATTTGTTCGCAACTTCGCCAAAAATATATGTTGTTTCACGCTCAGTGCGCGTGATCAAGCTTGAGCGGTGGGGGCGTAGCATTTGCGGTCGACGCGTGGCTGGGCATTAGTTACTTCGAGCAAAAACAAACGGTGATTGCGACTCCTGGGAATGCTATCTGTGATGCCCACACGACGTCGGTGCTGATTCTCGGCAACACAATTTGAAGATAAAGACGATGACGATTTAGATCGATGCCAATTCCTCGATGCTGTGGCTCGGAGAAAATGGATCAATGACAGGTTGGTGATTCGGTTCTTCGTAATATGTTGTCATAAATCCACTGGAGTTGAAGGCAATAATGTCCTCGACAGTTCGATGGTGATGTTCTGATATGGATTTAACATGCAAATTGAACACGGCTCCAGGTTGCGGCAGATAAACAGTGGTGCTGCTTCGCTTTGGTGTTCAGTTTTCTGACTATGATCAACAATGGATCATCCGATGCTCCATAGACACCAACATTATAGGGTGCACGCTTTTTTTATATGCAATTCAGATGCGTAGTCTAGAGATATCCAGTGTAGGTGCTCAATGATATGAGCTCCCCCTACAAGTAATCAAAAGGCCTCGAGCATGACGACTCGGTCGAGAATCTAACGGATGTGGGGTGAATGGATTGTGGAGAACTCGTGAAGGCGATGGATGAGCTCCGATCTCCAGTGAGAAATCGCCGGAGTTGAACAGAAATGAAAGGAAATTGTGGAGAAGCGGATTGAAATACAATGAGGCGAAATCGATTGATTCGATAACGGATTTCAAGTTGATTTTTTAATCAAAATCGAGAGGAACAGATTGATTGAGTGAATGAGAACGGAGGAGGAACAGAATCAGGTACGGAAAACGGAATGTGAAAGTTGTAGATGGAAATGAAATCGATGTTGATGTGATCACATTGGTGATTACAACTTAGATTTGAGGGTGAATGAAGATATTGACGCCTGTAATCCTGGAGCGGTGGATCCAACAGATCGCGGCCTCGACCCAGCGGCGTGCGGACCGCAGAGGCTAAATCACGGCAGAGAAACGCTCCCACCGGCGGCCTGATCTCGCCAGATCCTCCCCTTCTCACTCACTCGACGAAGAAGGAAATACTGTCACTTCTCTCGCTCTCTGGAACTCAAGGGTAGAAAATGGCGGATCCAATGCTCGTTTGGAAGGGGAGAGGTATAAATAGGGATGAAAACTTGGGGGCCAAGAAAGGTGGTGGCGTCACCTGGCGGTGGGTGGCGTCACTGCCGAGGTTGTTAGGCTAACGGCCTAACGGCCGGTCGGTGAAGGAGAAGAAGGGGGAAAAGAGTCACGGGAAGAAGAAGAGAAGAAGAATTAGGAAAGTTAGAGAGAGAGGAGGAAGAGAGAGAGGAAGGATAAAAAATAAAATAAATAATTAATTAAAGTAAATAATTAAGAAGAATAATAATTAGATAATTAGATAATTATTAATTAAATATTAATTTCGTAATTATATAAATAAATAATAATTAAATATGATTAAGAAGTAATTAAGTAATAATTAAGTATATAATTATGCAATTAAGTAGTAATTAATTAAATATATATATAATTTAATTAAATAAATAAATACTTCAATTAAATAAATAAATGAAATATAATTTATTTATGAATAAATAATAAAAGTATTAATGTATCAAATAATAATATAAGTTACGATTTATGATACATTATATCATTACAGACCCGAAAACCGTGTTTTTCGCATTAACTCCGATTTTAGAGAAACTAGTGTAATTTTATAGATAACTGAAAAATATGATTTTAGGGTATGAGTTTGCTAATTTTGGAGCTCATGCGGCTGAGTTAGGAGGCCCGGACGAAAAAAGTAGCCATTTCGGGCCTCCGGATTTTTTTGACATTTTGGCTTTATTATATTTTTATATTTTTATATACAATTTTAGATGATTTTAGGAAGAAGAATTGGGTTTACGGTTATTTAATTAAAAATCGGGGAACTTTCTACATATATTACATATAGACAACGGGTCCAAAAAGCCGAAACTCATCGGTTATATCCAATATTTTTCTAATAATTTTAATAAATAGTATTATGTATAAAATAGATTTTAAAAGTGAGTTTGAACAATTTGGTGTTTTATATAAATAGATATGAACCATGAAAGTCAGCTTTTGCGGCTTTTCCGATTTATTACGGTTATTTTATTTTTATGTCGAAATACTTTTCTGATATTTTCATAAAATAATATATATTTTTATGAACAACTTTTATAAAAGGAGTGTTTTTATTTGAAGTGGTTTTGATTATAAGTAAAATATGTGAAGTATTTACATGGTGAAAATGGGTAATTTATATTTTTGGTCTTTATTTTCTGAATATTTTTATAAGTTAAGATCCTTATCTCCCCCTACTTATTTCTTTTGTCGACCCGGTCAATATTAACCTGGTCTCGAGGTTAGGATCAATCTGTATATTACAAATACATCCTTCTTTTTTTTATTTTTCTTTTTCTCTTTATTCTTTTATTTTGGATAATTTAAGTGTTAATTATATAATATTAATATTTGTGGTGAGAATGTTAATTAAATGGAATTAGTGACTATTTACATGTATTTTACCAAGGATTTTAGCCAAAATGAAAGAATAAAGGCGATGAATCACGGATTCATCACCCCTATACTTTACCTTAGTCCCTTGGCAAACACTTATTCTATAAATAAGTGCAAGCAAAAAGAAAAAGAAAAAGGAAAATAAAAGAACTTAGAACATGCTTGTTTCTTTAAACCGAATTTCACTTCACCCTCTGGAGCTTGGATTCAGACCTTTGGATTTATTAGTGTGTCGGGACTTTATTAGAATTAAGATTTAAGTCTCGACAACCCTCAAGTTCCATAAATCCTTATCCGGATCCACCTAAACATCCATCTCAGATGCACCTATCCATTATGTAAATTTTTCGGCTTTGAAAACAACTTGACTGTGTGTGAAAGGTTTTAGCTCTTCCCGCTTAAAGAAGCGAAGGAACAACCCATCCAGTTACACAATCCAATTGGGCCCTTATCCAACAACTCAGTCCTCGAGGAGGGAGGTATTTCCTTCTAAGGTCAGGTCGTGCTGTGTCCACAATCGAGTATAGAAAGAAGTAGGAAGAATTGGAAGAGAACCGGAGTGTGATCGATGTAATCACATCTCCGGTGAAGCCTGACCAGTTTAGCCAAGTCTCCACGAAGACATGCAATCTTGTCTGAAGCTCGAACCATTGTGGTCATTTTTTGAAATTTGGTGTATTCGGCTTCTTTTTAGTAGAGATAATTGTTGCACTGCATAGGTCTTTTGTGCCCCGACGGATATAGCATCTTTTCATTCCGCCTATTTTTTGGGGTCTTAGAAAAAATTGTGCCAGCAGATCCTTCCCTCATCCGAAGCTTTATTTCAACCCCAATCTCTCCCATCTTAAGACCTCATCACCGCTAGACAAGGATGGAAATGCACTACCGAAATGGATTGCCCTTCGCAGTCCCAGGCAGGTTGAGTTAAGTGCAGAGTGCTAGAGTTCAAAATTGGTTCAAATGGAGAAGAGTTCATCGGATGACTCCAGGTGTCCTACTTAGGCACTTTCAAGTTGAATTCCGAACCCGGTCTCATGGAACCCAAAGAATTAAGTCTACAAGACCTAAAGAGTCTCAATTCCCGTTCCTAATAAAGGCCCTTTATAATTAAGTGGATTAAGGCCTAAATCAAGCTCCATATCTCGGACTTAGATCCATTTGGTTCAAGAATCGAACTTGTTTTGAAAAATGCTAATGAATGCAATTTTTTTATGAGATATATTTTTCGGCTTAAGTGTTTTAAGTGTTTTTTAAAGAATTTTATAAATTTTTATTGGATTTTAAAACTTTTCAAATTTTTTAGGGGTCTTTTTGTAAAAGTTATTTACACAAATTTACACGAATTTTTGTATATTTTACAAGATTTTTATACAAGTTTTATATACATGTTATACGGTTTTTATGCAAGATTTTACAAGGGTTTTACTTACAACTTTTTGAGGATTTTATCAAAAGAATTTTACAATATTTTTTATGTAAGGATTTTAAACTATTTTTATAAGATATTTTTACGGTTTTCTTGCAGCTTTTAGAAACCCAAAATATACACCATACTTTTAAGAAGCCTTATTATTAAAAATACGATAAAGTATGAGTTATGGCTTCTAAAGTATACATAGCATATATGGCACCCCCTATACTTAGCGTGAACTATGTCCTCATAGTGACCAAAGAAGCGGAAAAGGAAGTCATAACTCGGGCAAAATATAGTTAGGTGAAAAGAATCTATACTACAATGACTCAAAGAATAATGAATGAATGAATAGAAGTCGATCATCTCCTCTATACCTAGGATCAAGTTAACCTAAGGATAGCGGACCCAAAACTGAAGATGGTCGAGGTCAAGAGAATGTACAAACTCAACGGCTCGGCTTGCCCCCCTATACTTAGGGTAAAATATCCCTAAGTATAGAGATGAATATCAAAAGTGAGGGACAAGCGAGGGAGCAAACGATGAAAAAACCGACGACGATCAAAAGGGGAAATGAGCGAGATTACCCCCTGATGAATCCTCATTCATCACTCTATTTTTTTATTTTAGCTAAAAATCTTTGCAAAACACCATATAGATACTTATAAATATAATAAATTACTAAACTGCATGCTTTGTGTAAATTTCAATAATTAGCATGTTTTTGTGCAAAAATAAAAGAATAAATAAATAAAGAAAAAGAGGGAAATATTTAGAATAAATATTGAGTGACCTGAATCCAAGAGAGGACCCAATATGTACCTGATCGCCAAATAAAATAAGTAGAGAGAGATAAGGCCATTCATCATTGTGCATATTTCTTTCTTGGTGTATATATTTTATTTTCATAAAATAAAAATAAAAATACATTTCTCATAGCTTGTATATATTTCTAAAAATAACATAAAAATAAAAAAAAAAAATAAAAACAAAAAGAAATAAATTTTCTCTCTCACCCTTGTATATACCACGTACACATGCACCTACATCTATTTATTTTACCTATGTAAATAAATAATAAAAAAGTAAATAAAAATTATTTTATATCCCAAATTTTAAGTTGTAAATAAATAATATATAAAATTGGGATAATTGTACAAAAATAAACTAATAAAAAATGTAAAATACCTATGTATTTATACCTATATATAATATTATATTATGTATATACATTAATTTATTTTTGAAAAAATGAATAAAAATCATTAAAAAAAATTTTGAAAAATAATAAACATTTTTCATGTTGTAAATATTTTTAAATAAAATATTTTCTATTTTATTTTGAATTTACAAATAATTTCCAAATGCTGAATTCTGATTGATCCACGGGGGAGGGTTAACCCCCGGTCAACTCCCCCCTGGACCACATTTCGCCCAGATCCGGTTTTGACCCGACTTCATCGATTTTTCGCGTCGCGATCCGATCACCATCCTTCCAAACCCTGGGCTCTGATTGTCGAGCAAACATCCACGATCCACTCCTTGTTGGACATGCGAGCCCACGGTGAGCCATTATGCAATAAATGTTATTGCAAATATCATTCCCTGATCTGAAATTCAGAATGAATAATTTGCATAATAGGTCCCTTAGTACAATTAAGGTTATGTACCATGGCCATCTTAATAATCATGCAGCTGTTGATTCAACTATTAAATCATAGAGGCTGGTGCTTGGATGAATATCTAAAGAGTTAGATTAAGGACTCATCAAGCACCGTCAAATGATTGTTAAGAGATGATCTCCAGCCTGAGTAGGAGATGGCAATCCTTATCTGTAAAGGCTGATATCTGACCGACCTCTTGATGCAGGTCCTCTACATAGGAATAGAGATTCGGGGGTGTCAGACTAGTTAGGTCAAAGAGTTGACTTAACGAGATCGAGATAACCAAAATCCTATATCGTATGCTGTCACGATACAGGCATGCATCCTCTGACCGGAGACATATGAGTTGCTATATGCCTGAGTATGTACATTTGGCAGACCAATAGGTTGATGACCTAACCAAGGTCTATACACCGGCACGCTGGTGTGCATGTAAGGGCATATGAGTAATACGATCTCTCAAAAGGATCATACAGGTTCATTACTGAATCGGAAGACATGAGCTCACTCATGAGATATTGGGAAGAATCAACTTTCGTGCACGGTCGTCTCGCTTTGGAAGCTTGACTGAATTTGTAGGTTTGATATATACTTTTGGAAAGTATATGATCAAGACTTAGGTATGATATATGCTTTTGGAAAGTATATGATCGATACCGACGCCCAATGATCGAATAAGAAACTAACTGATAAAACCATGAAGTAGATAGTATAAAGTTGATCTAATACTTCGGGTTTATTCTGAGTCTTACAGTATGCAGGATGTACATGTATTGAGAATACCTGAGGGTGATGTGATCATAAACGATTGTATAACCATGACACTTCCATTCCTAGGGAGTGATGAAATGGGTCTGGATTTTAGTGACTCCTCTCAGTAGAAAAGTAATATGATCTTAGTCTAAATGTTGGACATTGATCTGAATGTGATTCAGATGCAATGAGAAGATTAGATTTATGGTCTTGATTTAATCAAGCATCCATGAGAGGCCCGCGATCTGGATTTGAGATATGATCTCAATATCCAAGTCACTATACGTGGAACAATACAATCGCCCCGTCCTTATCTCTAAGTATCTGCGGAGAAAGCGCATTATCCTTGAAGGAATTCATGGATAATTCTATTTTTGATATATGTATCCAAGCATTGAGAAAATGGATAATTAAATGTGATTTAATTATCATGAATAATATGAATTTGATTCATATTATAAGGAGATTTATCTTAGATAATTGAATGTGATTTAATTATCAAAGATGTAAATAATGTGAATGTGATTCATATTATTTGGGCACATGAGAATAGAGATCCAAGATGATAAAAAAATGATTTAATTATCATGAATATGAACAATGTGGATAACATTATCCATATTAGTCATATATATTATAAATGTGATTTATAATATATAAGAGAGAAAGCTATTTGTAATCTACATTTGCTAATTAAATGTTGATGTGAATTGGATTTACATTGGACATTAAATTGAAAATGTAATTTATATTTTATTTTGGGGTGTGAATTTGATTTACAAATTTCCAATGGCATGATTGCAATGTTCACAAAATAAATTGGATTTATTTTTGTGAAATAATTTACAACAATAGTTGTCGTAAATAATGGATATTTTCATAAGATATGAGATCTCATGAATAAGAAAGAGGAGTGCCTCCTTCCTATTAAGGAGGATGGACGGCCTCCTTGAATTGGATTCAAGGAGTGCCGCCACCCCCTTTATGGAAGGGAGGCATGCCTCCATCCTAAATCTCCTACATTGATTTGATTTAAATTAATTTATATGTTGATATATATATATATATTAATTAAATTAAATTAATTGTTGTTGTGTTTTTAGCAACAAATCTTAGCCATTAAAAGAAACACAATCAATGAGAGCCATTGGATTTGTGTTGTCCCATGGATTGAGATTCATGGTGAAGGATATTGAATATCCTTAAGCGCATCACGGAAGCGTGTCGATCGCATCGTATGCAATAGTAGCAACTAGTCGCACTAGTCGCTAGATGCGGCGGAAATTAAAATTTTTAAAACTAAATATGAAACCACATGATCACAAGAACACTTCTCGGATCGTTTCATCAAACCACAAGTATAAAGAATACCTCTTGAAGCGTAGTTGCGATCGTGACATCCCAAACAAGAGATCCTCCTGTCTTAAGTCCGATCCACGAAGAACGCACTTGCGGGCACGATGATGAGTCGCGTTCCTCCCGCAATCCTCGATGAAGATACAAGCAATGGATCCCCTGATTTCGTCAAACGAAATCCGTCGTCTTCTTTTAGAATAAGCAACTCCAAAGAATAAGGAGATCCTCGAGTCATCGAAGGTGAAGGCAAGATGCTCTCCTCCTCAATACACAAAGTGGACGGTCACTTGAAATTGAGAGAGAGTCTAGTCGAGAATGAGAGAGAGAGTTGTAACCTTGTACAACTCTTAATAATGTACTTTGGAAGGCTACCCTAGCCCTTCTTTTATATTAGTTTAGGATCCAATGGATCTCAATCCATGAGACACATGGATCCAACAGCCAAGGTTGGTCCATGTAAAATCAATGGCTATAATTATTGTTGGTTAAAACCAACAATATTTATTTATGATTAAATTAAATATATGTTGCAACATTATCAACACATTTTTAATTTAACATAAATAAGTTATTTGAGAGATTAATCATCATAATAAAATGGAGATAATATTACCTCCTAAAAACAATGGTGGCTTTATTTCTCCTTTTTATTATATTACATTATCTCTCAATTATCACAAAAATATCCACCAAATTAATTCCAAATTAATTTGTGAATATTTCAATTATACCATTGAAAATTATGTGAATAAAATTCACAAGCCAAACTAATTTGTAAATTACATTTCCAATTAATTAATTAATGTGAATCCAATCCACACTATTAATTAACAAATGCTATTTACATAAATTCTCTCTCTTCAATATATGTATATTATAAATCATATTTATAATACACAAGTATTATGGATAGTATTATCCACATTATCTGATCCTTGATAATTAAATCCCTTTTAATTATCTTAGATAATCATTCTCACAATATGAACCATATTCATATTAAGCTTGATAATTAAATCTCATTTAATCATCAAGTTCTTCTTGCTTGGATATGTATTTCATCAAATGAATTATTCTTGAACCCTTTCAAGAATAATGTGCTTTCTCCGCAGATACTTGGAGATAAGGACATGGCGATTGTATTATTCCACGTATAGTGACTTGGATATTGAGATCTTATCTCAAATCCAGATCTTACGTACCTCCCACAGATGCTTGATTAAATCAAGACCGCAAATCTAATCTTCTCATTGTATCTGAATCTCATTCAGAACAATGTCCAACATTTGGACCAAGATCAGATTGTTTCTCTACTAAGAGGAGTCACTAAAATCCAGACCTGTTTCATCACTCCCTCGGAATGGAAGCGTCATGGATATACAATCGTTTATGATCACATCACCCTCAGTTATTCCCAATACCTGTACATCCTGCATACTGGAAGACCTATGATCAACCCGAAGATCAAGATCAATTTTATACTATCTTCTTCAGGTTTTTATCAAGAAGTTTCTCATTTGATCATTGGGATTTGGTATCGATCATATACTTTCCAAAAGCATATATCATACCTTGGTCTTGATCATATACTTTCCAAAAGTATATATCAAACCTACAAATTCAATCAAGCTTCCAAAGCGAGACGACCGTGCACAAAATTTGATTCTTCTCAATATCTCATGAGCGAGCTCATGTCTTCCGCTTCAGTAGTGAACCTGTATGATCCCTTTGATAAATCGTATCACTCATATGCCCTTATATGCATACAAATGCGCCGGTGTATAGTCCTTGGTTAGGTCATCAACTTATTGGTCTGTCAAATGTACATACTCAGACATATAACAATACATTTGTCTCCGGTCAGAGGATGCGTGCCTATGCTGTGACAACATTCAACATTGGACTTTGGTTATCTCGATCTCGTTAAGTCAACTCTTTGACCTAACTAATCTGACACCTCCGAATCACTATTCCCATGCAGAGGACCTTCATCAAGAGGTCGGTCAGATATCAACCTATGTGAGAAAGGATTGCCATCTCCTACTCAGACTGGAGATCATCCCTTAACAATCATTTGACGGTGCTTGATGAGTCCTCAATCTAACTCTTTAGATATTCATCCAAGCACCAACCTCTATGATTCAATAATTGAATCAACAGCTGTATGATCATCAAGATGGCCATGGTACATAACCCTAATTGTACAGAGGGACCTATTATGCAAATTATTTATTCTTCATTTCAGATCAGGGAATGATATTTTCAATAACATTTATTGCATAATGGCTCATTGTGGGATCACATGTCTAACAATCTCCCACTAACCCAAAAAGCCATTAATGGGCTAATCATTTAATCCCACACTCATGTGTCAATCATAGGCTATTTAGAAATAGCTAGGTAAGCTGATCAGTCACTCTGTTCTCAAAAGACTGTGCCAAGTCCTTTTATGGCACTTGCATATCCCTGGGTAACAGTGCTCGCATCCAATGCGAATGTTGCATCTTATGCAACCAATACTCAATCTAGTCAAAGCACTTATAGTGTCCTTGACACTGTTGCTCAATTATTATAACCAGTATTTCCATAATCCTTATTAGAATACCTTTACTCCTGGAGATCTCTATCTCCAAAGGTATCCACAGTTAAGACATTTTAGATCTGTATCTATAAAGTCTTAAGCTTTTGAAGATATGACTTTGAGATCACTATCTCAAAAATCTTGTCATCTATGAAGACTTTGTTATTACTGCAATCAAGTGTTTTCTCTCCATAGCAGGATTAGCAACACTTTACTACTCCCACTGCATGGCAGATATCTGGCTTTTGTACACATCTAGCATACACAGCTTCTCGTAACTAATGCACAAGTGCAAGCAGTTCTAGCATTCACTTCCTCAACTCTTTGAGGTGCTATCCCTTTAGATAGGTCAGTACCAAATCTCAAGGGAAGGAAGCATTCTTGGAATTTCCAAGAATGGAATATGTCCAAGGTATACTACAAATGTGACAGTCCCAATACCCTCTTTTCTTTGCTTCCGAACAACTTCAGAACTAAGATCTAAGAGGTATTCTTTAGATCATATCTCAAGGTATGGAATAGCCAGTCTATAAAATACTTATTATTATCCTTATATCATTCCCAATGATTAGGATATTATCTACATTTAGCACGATGAACACAATGGCACTCCCACTAAGCTTCACATGGTATATCAAGATTCTATCTGAAATCATAACATTTATAATTTCATCAAATCTAATGTTCCAACTACAGGAAGCTTATTTGAGTCCATAGATGGAGTTTCTTTAGCTTGCACACCTCGCTTTCCTCAATCATGAAGCCCTGGGGCTACTTCATGTGAATATCCTCGGAGAGGTATTCTTAGAGGAATGCAATCTTGACTTACATTTTGAAGATGCAACAGTCAAGTTGTGCAGCTAGGGTTAGCAATACTCTGATGATTTCAAGCATGGTTTCCGAAGAGCAAGTCTCATTGCAAGCAATGTCTTCTCTTACGGTGTGTAGCTCATGGCTATGAACCGTGCTTTAAAGGTCTCTACCTTCTCATTAGATTCCCTCTTCTCTTGAAGATCCATTTACATCTTTATGGGTCTTACCCATATAGGTGGATCCTCGAGGGTCCACATATACAACACTTGTATATGAAGTCTACTTTAGACTTTATTGCTAATATCCATTTTTCCATGTCATGATTCTCAGGAGCTTCATCACATGAAGTCCGATCATTATCAGACTTAACTGACATACGGAATACATCCTCAAACTTATTTGAAGAGGTATTATTGTTTCATCTTTAATTATCCTTTTAGTTTCAGATTTTAGGAGCCTCATCATCTTCTCAAGATCAAATGAGTTCTTATACTTCATTTTCATCTTGATTCTCAAGAGAGTCATCCTCCAAGAATCATATTCTCAAAGATGAGATCTTCTAAGAATCTCAAGGTCATAAAGTAGGTATCCAATACCATCCTTTATTTTCCTAATGAAGTAGCACTCTCAAATGCTAGATTCCAGCTTACATGCATGGAACCTTATTAAGGATATATATTGTAGTTTCTACTACACATATATACTTGGAAACTAAGGGATAATTATGCTAAATTCATCATTGATCAAATCATGTCACACATGATCCAATTGTATCTCCTACAACTCTATTGAGTTCAGATTTATCAGGAGGAGTGAGATAGAAATGATATTCATATCTCCATAAGGTATTCTTTGAATTTTATCTAATAGGTACTTGCTACCTTGGTTAGATCAAATTCATTTGATCTTCCTTCAAACTTTGGTTCTAAACCAAAATTGTGAAATCTTTGAACATTTCAAAGGTTTCTCAGGTGAAGAGAAGAAATCTCATATCATACATAATCATCAATAGATATCACATAGCCATAATGTTTACTATGATATAGATGATCCACATACATCAATATGTATGAGATACCGAATACCTTGACATCTTACACCTTTCCTAGAAGAAGGGTGTATTGGACATTTTCTTTGAATACTATATTCACAGGTATGTAAGATTTGAAATTTTAGACATTCTAAAATTCCATCTCTTACTAGTTTATTGATCATATCAATAAAAAATGTCCAAGGCTTGATGCCAGATCATTGTCAAATGATCTTCATCCTCCTATTGATCTTATAAGGTTTGATTTTCAGTATTAGAAATCTTAATGAACCATTCATTAATTTTCTAATTTTGTGGAGTCCACTAGATATTAGATTACAATCTGAAATATATCCATCATAACTCTTTATGATAGTTCTATCTTAGAATTCATGTTTATTTCCAACATTTAGAAACAAACAATGAGGGTACTCTACTATCTAGGTCATAGAGACATTCTCTAAGACTAAGGGCTCTCCCACTGAGAATATGAAGTCTATCTATCCGACAGAGATTGCTGCAACAATTACAACAATATCCATGTAGATGACTACTAAACCTTAAGATCAAATTTCTAATATTCTAATATATATGCAACCAATTGCAAATGTTATTAGAATATTGGGATACAATTATCAGACTTTATCTTATGAAATAAGAAAGTCAGAGTCAATGATTATATGTAGATTATTTTGATGCTCTATCTGAGTCCTTCACTAAGGATTTTAGACAGACTTGGTAGTCATACTATCAACACATCAACTCATTGCAGTATTGGCATTCATCCAACTCTTTGGATGTCACATGAAAGTCACAAAAGTACAATCAACTCTTTGACTTTCCTTCTCACATGGGTCCAACCCATGCTTCCACTGTGCTCTCTTCATCTATAAACAACCATTGTTCAAGACAAAGAATCTCTTATGTTGAATTCAAAAGATTCCAATACAAGAGCACTTCAACATTTATACATGCTTCATAAAATTCATTCAAAATGATTATTATGAAGCTTCAAGAATGACTTGTGTATAGATAGTTAGAATGATGACTCTCATCATATCTACATACATCTTAACTCTTAGAGACTTAGGTTCAGGTAGGTATTCAAACATTTTGAATACATCATCTCTTTCGAGCTACCATTCTGCATAAAGCAGAGAAACATGCTATTCATGATTAAATGTCTAGAGCACATATGTATGCCAAAATATCTTCTTTGATTTTATAAGGATTATTCGACAATTACGATCACCATCGACATGTCACTTCCAAAGTACACCCGATGAAAGATCAAGACTATAGAGACATACGCACCCTAAGGTGATGTCTTATTGTCTTATTTAATTGTCATACCTCATTATGTTGAGGAATCTTGCACATTGTAACTACATACATTATGTGTCCAATTGCAAGTACAATATCTGGATCATGAGTCCAATCCAAGATATTTTACTGGTTATTATTGAGTAAAATATTGAGTGGGTTTAATGAAGGATTATCTGAAATAAGAAATTTGCATAAGTGTATATATATTATATATACATGTCTTACTTTGATTTAGGAATTTTTATATCAAAGTTGTCTTGCCTTGTGAACACTGAAAGTTCATTCCCTTAATCACTTTCAATGTAAGAGATATTCTTACCATTATATCTCTAGCAAGATCTGGGACCTCCTTTCCTATTTTTGTCGCATCCCAATAATATGAGAACTTACGACTCCGATAAAAAGAAGCGGGAACTCATTCCGCCTTGCAAGTCCAACTTGCATCTCCCAATTCGGTCTTTAACACCCGGGCCCACCACCCCTAAGATGATGTTGACCCGTCATTAATTGAATCAATCGTCAACAGGCTTAATACTCGCTATACGTAATCCAATATCGCCCCAATAATATGAGGACCTGATATTGGGGTCACTACGTATACGGCCTTACTCCTTCGAGAAGCAAAGAACCCGATCCAATTAAATCATATACAGGATCTGTCACTTCGGACAGACGTCTCCTATACACAACAACTGGTGACGGAATCCTTTACCTTGACGGGAGACCATGGATGTCACTTATGTGATCCTCCATCTCATATTCAAATTGTATAATTAATTATCGTGAATCATATTCACATAATTAACTCTTCCAAGGGAAATACACATCTATTCATAATAGAGTGTTAATTGGATATAATTAATTTAATCACATTAAATTAATCATTAATCCAATCATCAATCAACAAACTTGATTATTACTTGAATAGTAGGTATAATCTCAAAGTACGTATTATTCGAATTTTAATAATTAGAAAAATACACTCTAACTTCTCCGGCATTATACAGTCCCTACTCGCTGTCATGGCCAGTACCGACGAGAGTGGGACGGACCACATACGTTGCAACCCGCGACCTCAATGCTCTCCGACTAGGCACCACATCCGCCTCGGGAAAGGATAATACCAGATAGATCATCATGTACTTTGAAATGCTCATCAGTTTTTCAACCGAAATTATACCATATAATATACATCAAAACAATTTTGATTATATTATAAGGAGATTTGCTAAACAAATCCCCAATCCTATTCAAGGAAGAGGGTTTTTCGTGTAAATGTTGTCCTACAACTATTGTAGGATAAACTAAGGTTTTTCATGAAATCAATGTTTGTTCATGAACCAATGATCAAGATCTATTATCTCATCATTGTGGTTTAGGCAAATGTCATTCAATGAAATAATTATCGCTTTAAATATTTCACAAATATCTATCACTAATAATTCCAGAAAATTAACAATTAATTTTCATCATGATAATTGAATGACTTATCACAAGGTTCATGATCCAAGATGTCAATTTCCAGCAGTGACCCCCAATCACTAAAATTAACTTATCTTGATCAATTTAAATCCAAAAATGCAAACTCAGTTTCCTAAGATTGCCTATTTGATTTATTAAATAACCCAAGTGATAATTCACGCATTTTGAGGCGGATCAAAACCGTAATTATCTCATTAATCACGTTTAAATCCGCAGTTCCCGCAACAGTGGATATATGCATATTCAAAAGACCATATCTTGAACAAATGAAGTCCAAATTTCACAAACTCAAATCCTATGGTTTCCTTAATTAATGGAAACAAAATCCAATTGAAAATTTCGTGTTTAAACATTTTAAACAGTACAGAAAAATTCAATTAGACAGAGGTGCAAAAATTGAAATGCAGTAAAAAATTCGCAACCCTTTCAAGAACCAAATCGTCTAAGGTCTATGGATCATCTCCAAAACCTTATTCGACCTATGGCTCTGATACCACTTGAAGGATATTGAATATCCTTAAGCGCATCACGGAAGCGTGTCGATCGCATCATATGCAATCGGAGCAACTAGTCGCACTAGTTGCTAGATGCGGCGGAAATTAAAAATTTTAAAACTAAAGATGAAACCACATGATCACGAGAACACTTCTCGGATCATTTCATCAAACCACAAGTATAAAGAATACCTCTTGAAGCGTGGTTGCGATCGTGAGATCCCAAACAAGAGATCCTCCCGTCTTAAGTCCGATCCATGAAGAACACACTTGCGGGCACGATGATGAGTCGCGTTCCTCTCGCAATCCTCGATAAAGATCCAAGCAAGGGATCCCCTGATTTTGTCAAACGAAATCCGTCGTCTTCTTTTAGAGTAAGCAACTCCAAAGAATAAGGAGATCCTCGAGTCGTCGAAGGCGAAGGCAAGATGCTCTCCTCCTCAATACACAAAGTGGACGGCCACTTGAAATTGAGAGAGAGACTAGTCGAGAATGAGAGAGAGAGAGAGTTGTAACCTTGTACAACTCTTAATAATGTACTTTGGAAGACTACCCTATCCCTACTTTTATATTAATTTAGAATCCAATGGATCTCAATCCATGGGACACATGGATCCAACGGCCAAACTTGGTCCATGTAAAATCAATGGCTATAATTATTGTTGGTTAAAACCAACAACATTTATTAATGATTAAATTAAATATATGTTACAACATTATCAACACATTTTTAATTTAACATAAATAAGTTATTTGAGATATTAATCATCATAATAAAATGGAGATAATATTGCCTCCTAAAAACAATGGTGGCTTTATTTCTCCTTTTTATTATATTACATTATCTCTCAATTATCACAAAAATATCCACCAAATTAATTCCAAATTAATTTGTGAATATTTCAATTATGCCATTGAAAATTATGTGAATCAAATTCACAAGACAAACTAATTTGTAAATTACATTTCCAATTAATTAATTAATTAATGTGAATCCAATCCACACTATTAATTAACAAATGCTATTTACATAAATTCGCTCTCTTCAATATATGTATATTATAAATCATATTTATAATACACAAGTATTATGGATAGTATTATCCACATTCTCTAATCCATGATAATTAAATCCCATTTAATTATCTTAGATAATCATTCTCACAATATGAATCATATTCATATTATGCTTGATAATTAAATCTCATTTAATCATCAAGTTCTTCTTCTTGGATATGTATTTCATCAAATGAATTATTCTTGAACCCTTTCAAGAATAATGTGCTTTCTCCGCAGATACTTGGAGATAAGGATAGGGCGATTGTATTATTCCACGTATAGTGACTTGGATATTGAGATCTTATCTCAAATCCAGATCTTACGAACCTCCCACAGATGCTTGATTAAATCAAGACCGCAAATTTAATCTTCTCATTGTATATGAATCTCATTCAGAACAATGTCCAACATTTGGAACAAGATCATATTGCTTCTCTACTGAGAGGAGTCACTAAAATCCAGACATGTTTCATCACTCCCTCAGAATGGAAGCGTCATAGATATACAATCGTTTATGATCACATCACCCTCAGGTATTCCCAATACCTGTACATCCTGCATACTGGAAGACCTATAATCAACCCGAAGATCAAGATCAATTTTATATTGTCTTCTTCAGGGTTTTATCAATAAGTTTCTCATTTGATCATTGGGATTTGGTATCGATCATATACTTTCCAAAAGCGTATATCATACCTAGGTCTTGTTCATATACTTTCCAAAAATATATATCAAACGTACAAATTCAGTCAAGCTTCCAAAGCGAGACGACCGTGCACAAAATTTGATTCTTCCCAATATCTCATGAGTGAGCTCATGTCTTCCGATTCAGTAGTGAACCTGTATGATCCCTTTGAGAAATCGTATCACTCATATGCCCTTATATGCACACCAACGCGTCGGTGTATAGTCCTTGGTTAGGTCATCAACCTATTGGTCTGTCAAATGTACATACTCAGACATATAGCAATACATATGTCTCCGGTCAGAGGATGCGTGCCTATGCTGTGACAGCATTCAACATAGGACTTAGGTTATCTCGATCTCGTTAAGTCAACTCTTTGACCTAACTAATATGACACCTCCGAATCACTATTCCCATGCAGAGGACCTGCATCAAGAGGTCGGTCAGATATCAACCTATGTGAGAAAGGATTGCCATCTCCTACTCAGGCTGGAGATCATCTCTTAACAATCATTTGACGGTGCTTGATGAGTCCTCAATCTAACTCTTTAGATATTCATCCAAGCACCAACCTATATGATTCAATAATTGAATCAACAGTTGTATGATCATCAAGATGGCCATGGTACATAACCCTAATTGTATAGAGGGACCTATTATGCAAATTATTTATTCTTCATTTCAGATCAGGGAATGATATTTTCAATAACATTTATTGCATAATGGCTCGCCGTGGGCTCACATGTCCAACACATGGATCCCAAAATATTATAAAAGGAGAGGCACCCCTTTGCTCTTCTTTACACTACACAACAAGAGACAACAAGTCTCTCTCTCTCTCTCTCCCTCTCTCTCTCTCTTTCTCTCTACACACCCTCTCTCTATCTCTCTCATGTGGCCGTCCACCATGGATGCCCTAGAGAGGTTCTCTATTACCGCAGCATCGTCGTTATGCTACCCGATCGTCTGCTCGTTGATCTCTGTCTCCTTCGGTGCGCCTCGCTCGTGAAGAAGACGTCGGATCTCGTGTGTCGAGATCAGGAGATTCGTTGCTTGGATCATCAACATGGATTGCGAGAAGCACGCGGTTCATCCCCGTGCTCGTCTCCTCCGTCGGATCGGACTTGAGACAGGAGGTCTCTTCGTTTAGAGACTCGATCGCAACCACGCTTCAAGAGGTAATCCTATTACTTGTTTGTGGTTTAGATGAAATGATCCGATAAGTGTTCTTCGTCGTATCCGATACGACGATTATGCTTCCATGATTCGCTTGAGGATCTAACCATATCCTTCAAGTGGTATCAGAGCCTTAGGTCGGTGTTTTTGGATACGATCCATAAACCGAGGACGACTTGGGTTTATTAGGGCTTGCGAAAGTTTTCTTGCATTTGATTTTCGCATCTCTGTTTTGATATTATTTTCGGCACTGTTTAAATTATTTAAACACGAAAATAATAATTAGATTTTGTTCCCCATTAAATAAGGAAACCGTGGGATCTGTGTTTACGTGATTTCGATTCCGTTTGCTCAAGTTATGCTCATTTTGGTGAATATGTATCCACTGTTTCGGGGACTGCGGATCATGACGTAATTAAGATATTAATTGCGGATTTGAAACGCTTTTAAATGCGTGCAAACCACTTAGGTTATGTTGTAAATAAAATTAGCAAACTTTAGGAACTTACTTTGCTTAATTTGGATTTAAATTGATTGAAATATGGTATTTTAAGTAAGTGAGGGTCACTGCTGGAAATACTTTCCTAATCAAGAATCTAGTGATTGTCATTTAATCAATTAGTGAAACTAAATTGTTTAATTTCCTGGAATAATTGCATAAATATTTGAGAAATATTTGATGATAATTATTTCCTTAAATGACATTTCCCTTAACCAATAATTGATTAGATGTGATCTAGATCACTAATTGGTTACATGATCTACATGATCAACATTCCAACAAACATGTTGCTTGAATAGGACTTGGGATTTGTTTAGCAAATCTCATTGTAATGTTAATCAAAATTGTTTTGATTATTATTATATGGAATAATTTTGGTTGAAGAACCGATGATCATCTCAAGTACAAAGTGATCTATTTTGCATTATCCTTTCCCGAGGTGGATATGGTGTCTAGTCGGAGAGCATTGGGGTTGCGGGTTGCAACGTATGTGGTTCGTCCCACTCTCATCGGTAGTGGCCATGACAGCGGGTAGGGTTAGTATAATGCTTAAGAAATCATGATGTATTGCTAATTATTAAAATTCAAAATAATACATATTTTAGATAATACTATGATTCAAGTAACAATAAAGAGTGTTTGTTGAATATTAATTGGATCATTAATTTAATATGATTAGATTAATTGGAATCCAATTAAAATTAAAACACTCTATTATGAATAGAGATGTTATTTACCTTGGAAGAATTAGTCATAATGAATATGATTCATAATGATTAATTATAATTTGAATATGATATGGAGGATCACATAAGTGACATCCATGGTCTCCCGTCAAGGCGAAGGGTTCCGTCGTCAGGGATTGTATGCAGGAGACGCCTGTCCGAAGTGACAGCTCCTGTATGCAAGCGCATCTGGATCGAGCTCTTCGCTTCTCAAAAGAGTAAGGACGTATGCGTAGTGACCCCAATATTGGGTCCTCATATTATTGGGGCGATATTGGATTGCGCATAGCGAGTTGTATTCCCGTTGACGGTGGGTTTAATTACTGACGGGTCAACATCGCGTTAGGGGTGGTGGCCCCGGGTGTTAAAGACCGAATTGGGAGATGCAAGTTGGACTTGCAAGGAGGAAAGTATTCCCGCTTCTTTTTATCCGAGTTGTAGGTTCTCATATTATTGGGATGCAACAAAGATAAGGAAGGAGATCCCAGATCTTGCTTGAGATATAATGGTAAGTATATCTCTTCCATTGAAAGTGATTAAGGGAATGAACTTTCAATGTTGACAAGGCAAGACAACTTTGATATAAAAATTCCTAAATCAAAGTAAAATATGTACATATATATATATAAATATATACACTTATGCAAATTTCTTATTTCAGGTAATCCTTCATTAAATCCACTCAATGTTATACTCAATAATAACCAGTAAAATATCATGGATTGGACTCATGATCCAGATATTGTACTTGCAGTTGGACACATAATGTATGTGGTTGCAATGTGCAAGTTTCCTCGTAATAATGAGGAATGACAATTAAATAGATAATAGAACTACAACCCTAGGGTTTGTATGTCTCTATAGTCTTTATCTCTCATCGTATGTACTTTGAAAGTGACATGTCGATGATGATCGCAATTGTCAAATAATCCTTATAAAATCTAACAAGATGTTCTGGCATACATATGTGCTCTTGACATTTAATCATGAATGACGTGGTTCTCTGCATCGTGCAAAATAGTGGCTCCAAAAGTGATGATGTATTCAAAATGTTTGAATACCTACCTGAACCAATGTTTTAAGAGTCTAGTTGGATGTAGACATGATGAGCGTCATCATTCCACTGTCTATACTCTAGTCATTCATGAAGCTTCATAATATTCATATTGTATGAATTTAATGAAGCTTGTATAAATGTTGAAATGCTCTTACATTGAATTCTTTTTGAATTTAACGTAAGAGATCCATAGTCTTAAGCAATGGTTCCTTATAGATAAAGGGAGCGCAGTGGAAGCATGGGTTGGACCCAAATAAGAAATATAGTCAAAGAGTTGACTGCATTTCTGTGACTTCCATATGACATCCAAAGAGTTGGATGAATGCCAATACTACAATAAGTTGATGTGTTGATAGTATGACTATCAAGTCTGTCTAGAATCCTTAGAGAAGGACTCAGATAGAGCATCGGAATAATCGACATATAAATCATTGAAATTGACTTGCTTAAAGTCTTGTAATTGTATCTCAATCTTCTACAAAACTTGCAATGGGTTGCAAATGTTTTGGAAGAATAGAAAAATTGATCTTAAGGCTTATAGTCATCCACATGGATATTGATGCCATTGTTGCAACAATCTCTATTTGATTGAAAGGCTTCATAATTTCAGTGGGAGAGACCTTAGTCTTAGAGAATGTCTCTATGACCTGGATATTAGAATACATTCATTATTTATTTCTAAATGTTGAAAATAAACATGAATTCTGTAATAAATCTACCATAAAGAGTTATGATGGAGATATTTCAGATAGTAATCTAAAATCTAGTGGACTCCACTAAAATTAGAAAATTGATGAATGGTTCGTTAACATTTCTAAATACTAAAATTGAACCTTAAGATCAATAGGAGGATGAAGATCATTTGACAATGATCTAGCTTCAGGCAGTGGACATTTGTCTATTGATTTGATCAATAGACTAGTAAGAGATGAAACTTTAGAATGTCTAAAATTTCAAAACATACATACTTATGAATATTGTATTCAAAGAAAAATATCCAATACACCCTTTCTTTGGGAATGGTGTAAGATGTCAAGGTATTCAGGATCTCATACATATTGATGTATGCGGATCATCTATATCATAGTAAACATTATGGATATGTGGTATCTATTGATGATTATGTATGATATGAGATTTCTTCTCTTCACTTAGAAACCTTTGAAATGTTCAAAGATTTCACAATTTTGGTTTACAACCAAAGTTTGAAGGAAGATAAAATGAATTTGATCTAATCTAGGTAACCTGTACCTATTGGATGAATTCAAAGGATACCTTATGGAGATATGAATATCATTTCTGTCTCAATCCTCCTAAGACACCTTAACTCAATAGAGTTATAGGGAGATACAATTGGATCATGTGTGACATGATCTTATCAATGATGAATTTTAGCATAATTATCCCTTAAGTTCTAGGTATATATATGTAGTAGAGACTACAATGTATATACTTAATAAGGTTCCATGCATGCTGGAATCTAGCACTTGAGAGTATTGCTTCATTAAGAAAATAAAGGATGGTATAGGATACCTACTTTATGACCTTGAGATTCTTAAAATATCTCATATCTGAGAATGTGATTCTTAGAGGTTGAGACTCTTAAGAATCAAGATGAAAATGAAGTGGATGAACTCATTTAATCTTGAGAAGATAATGAGGCTCCTAAGATGGGAAACTAAAAGGAAAATTAAAGATGAAACACTAATACCTCTTCAAATGAGTTTGAGGATGGATTCCATGTGTCGGAGAAATCTGACAATGATCAAACTTCATGTGATGAAGCTTCTGAAGATCATAGCATGGATAGATGGATGTTAGCAAGTCTAATGTAGACTTCATATACAAGTGTTGTATATGGACCCTCGAGGATCCACCTATATGGGCAAGACCTGTAAAGGTGTAAATGGATCTTCAAGAGAAAGGGAACCTTATGAGAAGGTAGAGACCTTCAAAGCACAGTTCGTAGCCATGAGCTACACACCGGAAGAGAAGACATTGCTTGCAATGAGACTTGCTCGTTAGTGACCATGCTTAAAAACCATTAGAATATTGCTAACCTTAGCTACACAACTTGACTATTGCATCTTCAAGATGTAAGTCAATATTGCATTCCTCTATGAATGCCTCTTTGAGGATATTCACATGAAGTAGCCCCAGGGCTTCATGGTTATGGAAAGCAAGGTGTGCAAGCTAAGGAATCCAACTATGGACTCAAATAAGCTTCTTGAAGTTGGAACATAAGATTTGATGAAATTATAAATGTTATGATTTCAGATAGAATCTTAATGAACCATGTGAAGCTTAGTGGGAGTGCCTTTGTGTTCATCATGGTGAATGTAGATGATATCCTAATCATTTAAAATGATATAAGGATAATAATAAGTGTTTTCTAATCTGGTTGTTCCATAACTTGAGATATGATCTCAAGGATACCTCTTAGATCTTAGTTCTGAAGGTGTTCAGAAGCAAAGAAAAGAGGGTATTGGGACTGTCAGAATAGTAGTACACCTTGAACATATTCCATTTTTTGGAAAATTTCAAGAAAGGTTTCCATCCCTTAAGATATGGTTCTGACCTGTCTAAAGGGATAGCACCTCAAAGAGTTGAGGAAGTGAATGCTAGAACTACTTGCACTTGTGCATTAGTTACGAGAAGCTGAGTGTATGCTATATGTGTACAGAAGCCAGATATCTGCCATACAGTGGGAGTAGTAAAGTGTTACTAATTCTACTATGGAGATAAAACACTTGATTGCAGAAATAACATTATCTTCAAAGAAGACAATATTTTTGAGATAGTGATCTCAAAGTCTTATATTCAATAAATTAAGACTATATAGATAGTGATCTAAAAGGTCTTAACCTTGGATATCTTTGGAGATAGATATCTCCAGGAATAAGGTATTCTGATAAGGATTATGGAAATACTGGTTATAACAATTATTAAGCTATAATGTCAAAGATACTATAATAGCTTTAACAAGATTGAGTATTGGTTGCATAAGATGCAACATTCGCATTAGATGCGAGCACTGTTACTAGGGATATGCAAGTGTCGTAAAAGGACTTGGCGTAGTCTCGCAGGAACAGAGTGACTGATCAGCTTACCTAGCTATTTTTCTAAATAGCCTATTATTGTCACATGAGTGCGGGTTTAAATGATCCATTAATGGCTCTTTGGGCTAGTGGGAGATTGTTGGACATGCGAGCCCACGGCGAGACATTATGCAATAAATGTTATTGCAAATATCATTCCCTAATCTGAAATGAAGAATGAATAATTTGCATAATAGGTCCCTTAGTACAATTAGGGTTATGTACCATGGCCATCTTAATAATCATACAACTGTTGATTCAACTATTGAATCATAGAGGCTGGTGCTTGGATGAATATCTAAAGAGTTAGATTAAGGACTGATCAAGCACCGTCAAATGATTGTTAAGAGATGATCTCCAGCCTGAGTAGGAGATGGCAATCCTTATCTCTAAAGGCTGATATCTGACCGACCTCTTGATGCAGGTCCTGTGCATAGGAATAGAGATTCGGAGGTGTCAGACTAGTTAGGTCAAAGAGTTGACCTAACGAGACCGAGATAACCAAAGTCCTATATCGTATGTTGTCACGATACAGGCATGCATTCTCTGAGCAGAGACAGATGTGTTGCTATATGTCTGAGTATGTACATTTGGTAGACCAGTAGGTTGATGACGTAACCAAGGTCTATACACCGGCGAGCTGGTGTGCATGTAAGGGCATATGTGTAATACGATCTCTCAAAGGGATCATACAGGTTCATTACTGAACCGGAAGACATGAGCTCACTCATGAGATATTGGGAAGAATCAAATTTCGTGCACGGTCGTCTCGCTTTGGAAGCTTGACTGAATTTGTAGGTTTGATATATACTTTTGGAAAGTATATGATCAAGACCTAGGTATGATATATGCTTTTGGAAAGTATATGATCGATACCGACTCCCAATGATCGAATGAGAAACTTACTGATAAAACCATGAAGTAGACAGTATAAAGTTGATCTAATACTTCAGGTTTATTCTGATTCTTCCAGTATTCAGGATGTACAGATATTGGGAATACTGAGGGTGATGTGATCACAAACGATTGTATAACCATGATGCTTACATTCCTAGGGAGTGATGAAACGGGTCTGGATTTTAGTGACTCCTCTCAGTAGAAAAGTAATCTGATCTTAGTCCAAATGTTGGACATTGATCTGAATGTGATTCAGATGCAATGAGAAGATTAGATTTATGGTCTTGATTTAATCAAGCATCTATGAGAGGCCCGCGATCTGGATTTGAGATATGATTTCAATATCCAAGTCACCATACGTGGAACAATACAATCGCCCTGTCCTTATCTCCAAGTATCTGCGGAGAAAGCGCATTATCCTTGAAGGAGTTCATGGATAATTCTATTGTTGATATATGTATCCAAGCATCTAGAAAAAAGATAATTAAATGTGATTTAATTATCATGAATAATATGAATTTGATTCATTATAAGGAGATTTATCTTAGATAATTGAATGTGATTTAATTATCAAAGATGTAAA
Organism: Ottelia alismoides; assembly: GCA_037367405.1. Lineage (NCBI taxonomy): Eukaryota > Viridiplantae > Streptophyta > Magnoliopsida > Alismatales > Hydrocharitaceae > Ottelia > Ottelia alismoides. Next base: position 81,424 of record JAZKJV010003446.1, on the reverse strand, counting down.
TAATGTGAATGTGATTCATATTATTTGGGCACATGAGAATAGAGATCCAAGATGATTAAATATGATTTAATTATCATGGATATGAATAATGTGGATAACAATATCCATATTAGTCATATATATTATAAATGTGATTTATAATATATGAGAGAGAAAGTTATTTGTAATCTCCATTTGTTAATTAAATGTTGATGTGAATTGGATTCACGTTGGACATTAAATTGAAAATGTAATTTACATTTTATTTTGGGTTGTGAATGTGATTCACAAATTTCCAATGGCATGATTGCAATGTTCACAAAATAAATTGGATTTATTTTTGTGAAATAATTTACAATAATAGTTGTTGTAAATAATGGAGATTTTCATAGCATATGAGATCTCAAGAATAAGGAGGAGGAGTGCCTCCTTCCTATTAAGGAGGATGGACGGCCTCCTTGAATTGGATTCAAGGAGTGCCACCGCCCCCTTTATGGAAGGGAGACATGGTTCCTTCCTAAATCTCCTATATTGATTTGATTTAAATTAATTTATATATTGAAATATATTAATTAAATTAAGTTAATTGTTGTTGTGTTTTTAACAACAAATCCTAGCCATTAAAAGAAACACAATCAATGAGAGCCATTGGATTTGTGTTGTCGCATGGATTGAGATCCATGGATCTGATAATCAGGGAAATCCGAGGGTCGTACGGTTTCACAAGGCGAAACCGCAGTCGGTGTATTGACCGCTCAAAAATCCCTAATTAGTCAACAACGAACCCACAATCAAATCAATTAAACAATGAGAAATAAATTTGGAGTCAAATTTATTATAACTCTACATGAAAGATGTATAGGTGTAAGTATGTAGAGGTCGAACAAAGGGAGCAAGGCAGGATAGATCGAGGAAGTGCAACGATGTGAATGTGATTAAGTGTCTACAAGGATGCAAATTTTTTTTGTGGGTTTTTAATTTTATATTTTTTTATTTTTGTATTTTGATTTTTGATTTTCTGATTTTATGTTTTCTTTTTATATTTTATATATTTTTTTATTTTCTTTTTCAATAATAGAGTATATATACAAAGTAAGAAAGAGGAATATAAGGTATTTATAAAAATAGGGGAAAATACTCAAAAATCAGGAAATCAATTGGTCTTTTTATAATTTTTTGGTGTTTTTGTGATTTTTGGGAATTTTTTGAATGTTTTTGATATTTTTAAAAGTCAAAATACAAGAAAACAGTGAACTAGACTACTGGCCGAAATTAAAATGAGGATAAAAGTTATCAAACAGTATCCAAAATTCCTCAAATTAATTTTAAAATAAAGGCAATAAACTAAGGAAGCTACTGAAACTGAGTTGGTATTTTTAGGATTTTTCTAGAATGTTTTGGATTTTTATGAAGTTTTCAAGAGTTTTTCAATTTTTAAGGTTTTTGTTTTGAAATTTTTAATAATTTTTAGATTGAAGTTACAAGACACTAAAATAGACCTATGGTAATGTTTTTGGAATTTTTTAAGGAGTTTTAATATTTTTTGGTATTTTCTAATGCAAACAGTAGCAAAAATGCATGTTTTTTATTTTTAATAAATATTAAAATGCAATGAAAATGAAATACAAAAATATGGCGTGAATGAGCAAGCACACAGGAACTTAAACTAATTTTTGTGGATTTTTAGGGATTTATAAATGCATGCAATAAATAGAGACAACATCAAGAAACTACACTACTAGCAAGGGCATATATGTAAATAGACAAACATCCAGGGGCCAAAGTGCAATTTTTACGCAAAATATATAACTGAATGTTGCATTTAATGGTTCAAATGCAAATATCAAAACCCACGGGGGTGGGCCTGCAAATAACCCTACCAAGCTCGTGACTAGCACGCGCCCGGGAAGGATATAAATGAAATATGCGAAAAGCCAAGGGCTTGCATGCAAATATGCCAAAAATATTACACGTTACAACGAAGTTCCTGGACTTTATCTAACTAGCAAAACCCGCAAGGGTTCCTCTGCAAAATGCCCCGTCCCCTCACGCGCACATGCACGTGAGGTGACGTGGCGAAGGACCTGTTTGTAATAAAGGAAAGTGCAGGGGTCTGAATGTAAATATTACAAAATATTTGAACAACAGATGAATGTTTTAATACTAAATATTAAATACAAAAATGCCTAGGGTAGAGACTGCAAAATACCCAAAGCTAGCGATCCAACAGCGGGGGAGATCCACTTGAACACGTGGCACAGATCTGACGGTCGATGACGTTTCTCTTTGGACGGCAATGATTAGATCTCTAGCTGAAGATCTGACGGTGGGGGCTTGGCGTGATCCAATGGCGGCTAATCACTTGGATCCTCAACCTTGATCCCGGCTCCGAAGGTCGGAGAAAGAACAACGGAGGAGCGCCAGCGGGGCGACTTTCTCCGAGCTCTAGCTCCGTCCTACGGCGGTCTTTTGGGCTTCAAAAAAGGATGGGGGCTCCTGGAGGTCGATGCTATGTTCTGGTGGCTTCAAAAGGCCTCGGCGACGGCCGAGGCTCGCGAGGGAGGGTGGCAGAGCTGGAGAGATCCACGGAGCTCCGTCGAGATGCAAAAATGCTCCCAGGCTCGAGTCAACGAGCTTTGACCAACAAAAAGTCGTGAGAGGGTCCAGAGCAAAATGCCTGGACCCCGTGAAGGCGGAGATGGTGCGTGGACGGCAGTGTACGGTGGTCGGCCGGAGGAGCACTCCGGCGAGGTGTGCGTTCAGGTGATTCAATCGATGAAAATGGAAGATTCGTGGGGGGATTTGATCCTAAAACTAAGGAGAAGAAAATGCGCAAGAAATAAAGGGAAAAGAGACTACCTCAACGGCTGAACACCGGAGGGATATACCTCAACGCCGGCGGTGGTGGCGGAGGTGATTGGAGCCACCTCGGGCTTCGTTCGACCGGCCTGAATCGCTCCGAGGGAAGCTGTCACCTTCCTCGAGTGATCAGGCACAAGAGATGGGAGCTAAACCTAGAATGAGGGGTTCAAAATTCAAAGGGAAGTCGGGGGTGGCATATAAGGGGTTTGACTCTGTGGTTCTAGCGCTCCAAAGGTCGAGGTATATCGGGCGACGCAATGATCCAATCCTCGAGATAAATGTTGGGCGAGTAGGTATGATGATCGAGGAGAAAAAGTTGTGAAGAGTGTGACCCGAAATGATGCAAGAAGCGGCCTTGAAAAATCGTCAAACATGGCCGAAAACCAAGGTCTGACAGAGGCACATGGTGGAGGACGACCAGTTGACAAGGCAAAATCCCTGGAAAATGCCTTGAAAAATCATTTAAAAACAGAAAATGATTTTATTATTTTTAGGTTATAAAATAAAAAATATTTGTTATTTTCTAAGGTATTTTAATCTGATTTTTAATTATTTTTATGAGGTATAAAAATAAGAGTTACATTTTATAGGCTATATAGGTACATATATCTATGTATTTTATTAATTAATTTTTATTTTGTGTTTTAATTTTATTTATGAATTTATAAAGTATTTTTATACACTTAGATATATTTTTATTTTATTTTTCTGAAGTGTTTTATACACTTAATAAAATATAGGTATTAATTGTACAGGTATAAGTATAGGTATTATACCTATGTATATGGTATATAAGTATTTTATTTTATATTTCTTTTATGTTTTTATTCTAATTTTAATGCACATATTTATTATAAATAATATTTACAAAATTATAAAAATATAAAATTACCAAAATAAAGAAAAATAAATAAAATGAATATTTTAATCTGTACTAATATATAATATGTGTCCAAAACTCAACTTTCAAACCGTAACTCCGAAAAATACAAAACCACTACCATTAAATATCTTATTTTGAACTACATACAATTAAAGGTGAGTTTGGTACATTTCGAGTTTTTATTTGCAAGACACGGGTCTGGAAAGTTGGAGTTCTGGAATCTTATTTAGATCATAACTTTTTATATGTACATTATTTTTGTATTAAATCAATTTTGTATTTTTCTATATTTAATTATCTACAACTTTCATGACAAAGGTTCTTTATTTGAAGTATAAAAAGTGGAACAAAAAATAGGTCGCAAAATGAATAAAGAATGAATTAAAATAGAAGGTATTTTTATTATATTTTGACCCTTATCTCCCCCTACTTTATTCCTTGTCGACCTATTCATAAAGATGCCTAGATCTCGGGGTTTTGGGTCATAAAATATTTACAATATTTTATTATTTTTATTTTCTTTTATTTATTCTATAAGTTTGGCTTTAATTATTGTATTTTATACACTATTTACACGCACATTCATGAATGCTAAGATGCTGGAATTTAAGGGTTTTTACATGCATTTGCTAGGGTTTTTGAGGACAAAATGATAGAATAAATATGATGAAATGTGGGGATACTGGTTATGCTAGGGGAATGAAGGTATTCTAATAAGGATTATGGGGATACTGGTTATGATGTCAGGGACAATGTAACCAACTAGATTGAGTATTGGTTGCATGAGATGCAACATTCGCATTAGATGCGAGCACTGTTACTGGGGATATGCAAGTGCCGTAAAAGGACTTGGCGTAGTCTCGCAGGAACAGAGTGACTGATCAGCTTACCTAGCTATTTTCTTAATAGTCTATGATTGTCACATGAGTGCGGGTTTAAATGATTAGCCCATTAATGGCTCTTTGGGATAGTGGGAGATTGTTGGAAATGCGAGCCCACGGCGAGCCATTATGCAATAAATGTTATTGCAATTCACTCCTTAATCTGAAATGAAGAATACATAATTTGCATAATAGGTCCCTTAGTACAATTAGGGTTATGTACCATGGCCATCTTGATGATCATACAGCTGTTGATTCAACTATTGAATCATAGAGGCTGGTGCTTGAATGAATATCTAAAGAGTTAGATTGAGGACTCATCAAGCACCGTCAGATGATTGTTAAGAGATGATCTCCAGCCTGAGTAGGAGATGGCAATCCTTATCTCTGAAGGCTGATATCTGACCGACCTCTTGATGCAGGTCCTCTGCATAGGAATAGAGATTCGGAGGTGTCAGATTAGTTAGGTCAAAGAGTTGACTTAACGAGATCGAGATAACCAAAGTCCTATATCGTATGCTGTCAGGATATAGGCACGCATCCTCTGACCGGAGACAGATGTGTTGCTATATGTCTAAGTATGTACATTTGGCAGACCAATAGGTTGATGACCTAATCAAGGTCTATACACCGGCGCGCTGGTGTGCATATAAGGGCATATGAGTAATACGATCTCTCAAAGGGATCATACAGGTTCAGTTACTGAACCGGAAGACATGAGCTCACTCATGAGATATTGGGAAGAATCAAATTCCGTGCGCACGGTCGTCTCGCTTTGGAAGCTTGACTGAATTTGTAGGTTTGATATATACTTTTGGAAAGTATATGATCAAGACCTAGGTATGATATATGCTTTTGGAAAGTATATGATCGATACCGACTCCCAATGATCGAATGAGAAACTTATTGATAGAACCATGAAGTAGACAGTATAAAGTTGATCGAATACTTCGGGTTTAGTCTGAGTCTTCCAGTATGCAGGATGTACAGGTATTGGGAATACCTGAGGGTGATGTGATCATAAACGATTGTATAACCATGACGCTTCCATTCCTAGGGAGTGATGAAACGGGTCTGGATTTTAGTGACTCCTCTCAGTAGAGAAGTGATCTGATCTTGGTCCAAGTATTGGACATTGATCTGAATGTGATTCAGATACAATGAGAAGATTAGATTTACGGTCTTGACTTAATCAAGCATCTATGGGAGGCCCGCGATCTGGATTTGAGATACGATCTCAATATCCATGTCACTATACGTGGAACAATACAATCGCCCTGTCCTTATCTCCAAGTATCTGCGGAGAAAACGCATTATCCTTGAAAGAGTTCATGGATAATTCTATTGTTGATATATGTATCCGAGCATTGAGAATATGGATAATTAAATGTGATTTAATTATCATGATTAATATGAATTTGATTCATATTATAAAGAGAGCTATCTTAGATAATTAGATTATCAAAGGTGTAAGTAATATGAATATGATTCATATTATTTGGACACAAGAGAATAGAGATCCAAAATGATTAAATGTGATTTAATCATCATGGATATGAATAATGTGGATAGCAATATCCACATTAATCAAATATATTATAAATGTGATTTATAATATATAAGAGAGAGATGTTTGTAATTTACATTTGTTAATTAAATGTTAATGTGAATTGGATTCACATTGGACATCAAATTGAAAATGTAATTTACATTTTGTTTTGGGTTGTGAATGTGATTCACAAATTTCCAATGGCATGATTGTAATGTTCACAAAATAAATTGGATTTATTTTTGTGAAATAATTTGCAACAAAAGTTGTTGCAAATATTAGAGAGAATCATGAGATAATATAATCTCATGTAATAGGAAAAGGAAGCTCCCTTCCTAAAAAGGAGAGGGGACGGCCACAATTCCCATGAGGAATTGGTGGCCGTCCACCCTCCTTATGGAAGGAGGCTTGCCTCCTTTCCTATTTCTCCATTGGAGATTAATTTGATATAAAATCAAATTATATTTATTGTATATTTGATTTTTTATTAAATTAATTGTTGTTGTGTTTTTAGCAACAAATCATGACCATTGAAAGAAACACAAATTAATGTGGACCATTGGATTTGTGTTGACACATGGATTGAGATCCATGGATCCCAAAACCCTATAAAAGGAGAGGCACCCCATTGCTCTTCTTTAACACATAAGTTGAGGCAACAAATCTCTCTCTCTCTCATTCTCTCTACACGTCCTCTCTCTATCTCTCTCATGTGGCCGTCCACCATGGATGCCCTGGAGAGGTTCTCCATTGTCGCGGCATCGTCGTTATGCTGCCCGATGGTTTGCTCGTGGATCTCCGTCTCCTTCGGTGCGCCCCGCTCGTGAAGAAGACATCGGATCTCGTGTGTCGAGATCAGGAGATCCGCCGCTTGGATCATCAACATGGATTGCGAGAAGCACGCGGTTCATCCCCGCGCTCGCAAGCGTCTCCTCCGTCGGATCGGACTTGAGACAGGAGGTCACTTTGTTTAGAGACTCGATCGCAACCACGCTTCAAAAGGTAAACCTAATACTTGTTTGTGGTTTAGACGAAACGATCCGAGAAGTGTTCTTGGATCATGTGGTTTCGTCGCAAGAAAATTTTTTAATTTCCGCTGCATAGAACAACTAGTGCGACTAGTCGTTCTTCGTCGTATTCGATGCGACGCTCACGCTTCCGTGATGCGCTTGAGGATCTAACCATATCCTTCAAGTGGTATCAGAGCCTTAGGTCGGTGGTTTTTGGATACGATCCATAAACCGAGGACGACTTGGGTTCATTAGGGTTTGCGAAAGTTTTCTTGCATTTCATTTTCGCATCTCTGTTTTGATATTATTTTCGGCACTGTTTAAATTGTTTAAACACGAAAATAATATTTGTATTTTATTCCCCATTAAATAAGGAAACCGTAGGATCTGAGTTTGCGTGATTTCGATTCTGTTTGCTCTAGATATGCTCATTTTAGTGAACATGTATCCACTGTTTCGGGGACTGCGGATCATGACGTAATTAAGATGTTAATTGCGGATTTGAAACGCCTTGAAATGCGTGCAAATCTTTTGGGTTCTGTTGTAAATCAAGTTAGCAAACTTTAGAAATTTATTTTGCTTAATTTGGATTTAAATTGATTTAGATATGGTATTTTTAGTAAGTGAGGGTCACTGCTGAAAATACTTTCCTAATCAAGAACCTAGTGATTGTCATTTAACTAATTAGTGAAATTAAATTGTTTAATTTCCTGGAATAATTATGCATAGATATTTTTGAAATATTTAATGATAATTATGTCCTTAAATGACTTTGCCCTAACCAACAAATGATTAGATGTGATCTAGATCAAGATTGGTTACATGATCTACATGATCAACATTCCAACAAACATGTTGCTTGAATAGGACTTGGGATTTGTTTAGCAAATCTCATTATAATGTTAATCAAAAATGTTTTGATTATTACTATATGGTACAATTTCGGTTGAAGAACCGATGATCATCTCAAGTACAAATTAATCAATTTGGCATTATCCTTTCCCGAGGTGGATATGGTGCCTAGTCGGAGAGCATTGGGGTTGCGGGTTGCAACGTATGTGGTCCGTCCCACTCTCGTCGGTACTGGCCATGACAGCGGGTAGGGCCGGGATAATGTCCGAGGGATTAAGATGTATTTTTCTAATTATTAAAATTCAAAATAATACGTATTTGAGATAATACCATTATTCAAGTAACTATTAAAATGTTTGCTGGATATTAATTGGATCATTAATTTAATATGATTAGATTAATTGGAATCCAATTAAGATTGAAATACTCTAATATTATTAGAGTTAATAATTCCCTTGGAAGAATTAATTATGTGAATGTGATTCACGATAATTAATTAAAATTTGAATATGAGGTGGAGGATCACATAAGTGACATCCATGGTCTCCCGTCAAGGCGAAGGGTTCCGTCGCCAGGGATTGTATGTGGGAGACGCCTGTCCGAAGTGACAGCTCCTGTATGCAAGCGCATCTGGATCGGACTCTTTGCTTCTCGAAAGAGTAAGGCCGTATACGTAGTGACCCCAATATCGGATCCTCATATTATTGGGGCGATATTGGATTGCGTATAGCGAGTACTATTCCTGTTGACGGTTGGTTCAATTAACAACGGGTCAACATCGCCTTAGGGGTGGTGGGCTCGGGTGTTAAAGACCGAATTGGGAGATGCAAGTTGGACTTGCAAAGCGGAATGTGTTCCCGCTTCTTTTTATCCGAGTTGCAGATTCTCATATTATTGGGATGTAACAAAGATAAGGAAGGAGATCCCAGATCTTGTTGAGATATAATGGTAAGTATATCTCTTACATTGAAAGTGATTAAGGGAATGAACTTTCAGTGTTGACAAGACAAGACAACTTTGATATAAAAAATCCTAAATCAAAGTAAAATATATATATTTATATATTTATGCAAATTTCTTATTTCAGATAATCCTTCATTAAAACCCACTCAATGATATACTCAATAATAACCAGTGAAATATCTTGGATTGGACTCATGATCCAGATATTGTACTTGCAGTTGGACACATAATGTATGTGGTTGCAATGAGCAAGTTTCCTCATAATAATGAGGAATGACAATTAAATAGATAATAAGACTACAACCCTAGGGTTTGTATGTCTCTATAGTCTTGATCTCTCATCGGATGTACTTTGGAAGTGACATGTCGATGATGATCGCAATTGTCAAATAATCCTTATAAAATTTATGAAGATATTCGGGCATACATATGTGCTCTTGACATTTAACATGAATGAGATGGTTCACTACATCATGCAGAATGGTGTCTCTATAAGAGATGGCGTATTCAAATTGTTTGAGTACCTACCTGAACCTATGTTTTAAGAGTTTAGATGGATGTAGATGATGAGTGTCATCATTCTACTATCTATACTCTGGTCATTCATGAAGCTTCATAATATTCATATTGTATGAATTTAATGAAGCATGTATAAATGTTGAAATGCTCTTACATAAGAGATCCTTAGTCTTAAGCAATGGTTGCTTATAGATAAAGGGAGCGCAGTGGAAGCATGGGTTGGACCTGAGTAAGAAGTATGGTCAAAGAGTTGACTATACATCTATGACTTCCATATGTCATCCGAAGAGTTGGATGAATGCCAATACTGCAATAAGTTGATGTGTTGATAGTATGACTATCAAGTCTATCTAGAATCCTTAGAGAAGGACTTGGATGGAGAATCAGATTAATCTACATAAATCATTGATAAGATAAAGTCAAATAATTGTATCTCAATCTTCTGATGACATTTGCAATAGGTTGCATATGTTTTAGAAGACTGGAAAATTTGATCTTAAAGGTTTATAGTTATCCACATGGATATTGATGCAATTGTTGCAACAATCTCTGTTGGATTGATAGACTTGTTAATTTCAGTGGGAGAGTCCTTAGTCTTAGAGAATGTCTCTATGACCTAGATATAAGAATACACTCATTGTTTGTTTCTAAATGTTGGAAATAAACATGAATTCTGAGGTAGAACTATCATAAAAGGTTATGATGGAAATATTTCAGATAGTAATCTAAAATCTAGTGGACTCCACTAAATTAGAAAATTAATGAATGGTTCATTAACATTTCTAAATACTGAAATTAAACCTTAAGATCAATAGGAGGATGAAGATCATTTGACAATGATCTAGCATCAAGCCTTGGACATTTGTCTATTGATTTGATCAATAGACTAGTAAGAGATGAAACTTTAGAATGTCTAAAATTTCAAAACTTACATACTTATGAATATTGTATTCAAAGAAAAATGTCCAATACACCCTTCTTAGAGAAAGGTGTAAGATGTCAAGGTATTCAGGATCTCATACATATTGATGTATGTAGATCATCTATATCATAGTAAACATTATGGATATGTGATATCTGTTGATGATTATGTATGATATGAGATTTCTTCTCTTCACCTAAGAAACCTTTGAAATATTCAAAGATTTCATTTTTTTTGGTTTAAAACCAAAAGTTTGAAGGAAGATAAAATGAATTTGATCTAATCTAGGTAGCAAGTACCTGTTAGATAAATTCAAAGAATACCTTATAGAGATATGAATATCATTTCTATCTCAATCCTCCTAATACACCTTAACTCAATAGAGTTATAGGCAGATACAATTGGATCATGTGTGACATGATCTTATCAATGATGAATTTTAGCATAATTATCCCTTAGTTTCCAGGTATATATGTGTAGTAGAGACTACAATGTATATCCTTAATAAGGTTCCATGCAAGATGGAATCTAGCACTTGAGAGTGCTGCTTCATTAGGAAAATAAAGGATGGTATTGGATACCTACTTTATGACCTTGAGATTCTTGAAATATCTCATCTCTGAGAATGTGATCCTTGGAGGTTGAGACTCTTGAGAATCAAGATAAAAAATGAAGTGTAGGAACTCATTTAATCTTGAAAAGATAATGAGGCTCCTAAAATTTGAAACTAAAATGATAATTGAAGATGAAACACTAAAACCTCTTCAAATAAGTTTGAGGATGGATTCCATGTGTCAGAGAAATCTGACAATGATCGAACTTCATGTGATGAAGCTTCTGAAGATCATAGCATGGATAGATGGATGTTAGCAATAAAAGTCTAATGTAGACTTCATATACAAGTGTTGTATATGGACCCTCGAGGATCCACCTATATGGGTAATACCTATAAAGGTGTAAATGGATCTTCAAGAGAAAGGGAACCTGATGAGAAGGTGGAGACCTTCAAAGCACGGTTCGTAGCCATGAGCTACACATCGGAAGAGAAGACATTGCTTGCGATGAGACTTGCTCTTCGGTGACCATGCTTAAAATCATCAGAATATTGCTAACCTTAGGTACACAACTTGACTATTGCATCTTCGAGATGTAAGTCAAGATTGCATTCCTCTATAAATACCTCTCTGAGGATATTCACATGAAGTAGCCCTAGGGCTTCATGATTGAGGAAAGCAAGGTGTGCAAGCTAGAGAGCTCCATCTATGGACTCAAATAAGCTTCTTGAAGTTGGATCATAAGATTTGATGAAATTATAAAAGTTATGATTTCAGATAGAATCTGGATGAGCCATGTGAAGCTTAGTGGGAGTGCCTTTGTGTTCATCGTGCTAAATGTAGATAAAATCCTAATCATTTGGAATGATATAAGGATGATAATAAGTGTTTTATAGACTGGCTATTCCATATCTTGAAATATGATTTCAAAGATACCTCTTAGATCTTAGTTCTGAAGTTGTTCAGAAGCCAAGAGAAGAGGATAATTGGACTGTCACATTTATAGTATACCTTGGACATATTCTATTCATAGAAATTCCAAGAAAGGCTTCTAACCCTTAAGATATGGTACTGACCTATCTTAAGGGATAGCACCTCAAAGAGTTGAGGAAGTAAATGCTACAGCTACTTGCACTTGTGCATTAGTTACGAGAAGCTGAGTGTATGCTAGAGTGTACAAATACCAGATGTCTGTCATGCAGTGGGAGTAGTAAATTGTTACTAATCCTACTGTAGAGATAAAACACTTGATTGCAGTAATAACAAAATCTTCATAGATGAGGAGATTTTTGATCTCAAAGTCTTATCTTCAAAAGTTTAAGACCATGTAGATAGTGATCTATAAAGGTCTAAACTTTAGATACCTTAGGAGATAGAGATCTCCGGGAATGAAGGTATTCTAATAAGGATTATGGGGATACTGGTTATGATGTCAGGGACAATGTAACCAACTAGATTGAGTATTGGTTGCATGAGATGCAACATTCGCATTAGATGCGAGCACTGTTACTGGGGATATGCAAGTGCCGTAAAAGGACTTGGCGTAGTCTCGCAGGAACAGAGTGACTGATCAGCTTACCTAGCTATTTTCTTAATAGTCTATGATTGTCACATGAGTGCGGGTTTAAATGATTAGCCCATTAATGGCTCTTTGGGATAGTGGGAGATTGTTGGAAATGCGAGCCCACGGCGAGCCATTATGCAATAAATGTTATTGCAATTCACTCCTTAATCTGAAATGAAGAATACATAATTTGCATAATAGGTCCCTTAGTACAATTAGGGTTATGTACCATGGCCATCTTGATGATCATACAGCTGTTGATTCAACTATTGAATCATAGAGGCTGGTGCTTGAATGAATATCTAAAGAGTTAGATTGAGGACTCATCAAGCACCGTCAGATGATTGTTAAGAGATGATCTCCAGCCTGAGTAGGAGATGGCAATCCTTATCTCTGAAGGCTGATATCTGACCGACCTCTTGATGCAGGTCCTCTGCATAGGAATAGAGATTCGGAGGTGTCAGATTAGTTAGGTCAAAGAGTTGACTTAACGAGATCGAGATAACCAAAGTCCTATATCGTATGCTGTCAGGATATAGGCACGCATCCTCTGACCGGAGACAGATGTGTTGCTATATGTCTAAGTATGTACATTTGGCAGACCAATAGGTTGATGACCTAATCAAGGTCTATACACCGGCGCGCTGGTGTGCATATAAGGGCATATGAGTAATACGATCTCTCAAAGGGATCATACAGGTTCAGTTACTGAACCGGAAGACATGAGCTCACTCATGAGATATTGGGAAGAATCAAATTCCGTGCGCACGATCGTCTCGCTTTGGAAGCTTGACTGAATTTGTAGGTTTGATATATACTTTTGGAAAGTATATGATCAAGACCTAGGTATGATATATGCTTTTGGAAAGTATATGATCGATACCGACTCCCAATGATCGAATGAGAAACTTATTGATAGAACCATGAAGTAGACAGTATAAAGTTGATCGAATACTTCGGGTTTAGTCTGAGTCTTCCAGTATGCAGGATGTACAGGTATTGGGAATACCTGAGGGTGATGTGATCATAAACGATTGTATAACCATGACGCTTCCATTCCTAGGGAGTGATGAAACGGGTCTGGATTTTAGTGACTCCTCTCAGTAGAGAAGTGATCTGATCTTGGTCCAAGTATTGGACATTGATCTGAATGTGATTCAGATACAATGAGAAGATTAGATTTACGGTCTTGACTTAATCAAGCATCTATGGGAGGCCCGCGATCTGGATTTGAGATACGATCTCAATATCCATGTCACTATACGTGGAACAATACAATCGCCCTGTCCTTATCTCCAAGTATCTGCGGAGAAAACGCATTATCCTTGAAAGAGTTCATGGATAATTCTATTGTTGATATATGTATCCGAGCATTGAGAATATGGATAATTAAATGTGATTTAATTATCATGATTAATATGAATTTGATTCATATTATAAAGAGAGCTATCTTAGATAATTAGATTATCAAAGGTGTAAGTAATATGAATATGATTCATATTATTTGGACACAAGAGAATAGAGATCCAAAATGATTAAATGTGATTTAATCATCATGGATATGAATAATGTGGATAGCAATATCCACATTAATCAAATATATTATAAATGTGATTTATAATATATAAGAGAGAGATGTTTGTAATTTACATTTGTTAATTAAATGTTAATGTGAATTGGATTCACATTGGACATCAAATTAAAAATGTAATTTACATTTTGTTTTGGGTTGTGAATGTGATTCACAAATTTCCAATGGCATGATTGTAATGTTCACAAAATAAATTGGATTTATTTTTGTGAAATAATTTGCAACAAAAGTTGTTGCAAATATTGGAGAGAATCATGAGATAATATAATCTCATGTAATAGGAAAAGGAAGCTCCCTTCCTAAAAAGGAGAGGGGACGGCCACAATTCCCATGAGGAATTGGTGGCCGTCCACCCTCCTTATGGAAGGAGGCTTGCCTCCTTTCCTATTTCTCCATTGGAGATTAATTTGATATAAAATCAAATTATATTTATTGTATATTTGATTTTTTATTAAATTAATTGTTGTGTTTTTAGCAACAAATCATGACCATTGAAAGAAACACAAATTAATGTGGACCATTGGATTTGTGTTGACACATGGATTGAGATCCATGGATCCCAAAACCCTATAAAAGGAGAGGCACCCCATTGCTCTTCTTTAACACATAAGTTGAGGCAACAAATCTCTCTCTCTCTCTCATTCTCTCTACACGTCCTCTCTCTATCTCTCTCATGTGGCCGTCCACCATGGATGCCCTGGAGAGGTTCTCCATTGCCGCGGCATCGTCGTTATGCTGCCCGATGGTTTGCTCGTGGATCTCCGTCTCCTTCGGTGCGCCCCGCTCGTGAAGAAGACATCGGATCTCGTGTGTCGAGATCAGGAGATCCGCCGCTTGGATCATCAACATGGATTGCGAGAAGCACGCGGTTCATCCCCGCGCTCGCAAGCGTCTCCTCCGTCGGATCGGACTTGAGACAGGAGGTCTCTTTGTTTAGAGACTCGATCGCAACCACGCTTCAAGAGGTAAACCTAATACTTGTTTGTGGTTTAGACGAAACGATCCGAGAAGTGTTCTTGGATCATGTGGTTTCGTCGCAAGAAAATTTTTTAATTTCCGCTGCATAGAACAACTAGTGCGACTAGTCGTTCTTCGTCGTATTCGATGCGACGCTCACGCTTCCGTGATGCGCTTGAGGATCTAACCATATCCTTCACCTTTGGCCATCATCTTCGACCCTAGTGACCTCCATCCTTCTCCTCGAGTGACAGCGAGTGTTTGGAGGCCTTAGCCCTAGGTCCGGCGATCAACCTCGTCGTGCTCCGCCACCGACGAAGCCCGAGCCTCTTGAGGCGTCGCTCCAATGAGGCAAAGACTCCAGGAGACTCAGCATCTCCAGCCCAGACGTCCTCGACCATCAGGTAGCTTCCTTAGCCCTTAGCCTTGTCCGATTTCCGATCTTTCGCTTTCCGACCACCGGACCATCTCGCACGCTCCGATCATCCATTCGCCCATCCGATTACCCTATCACCTTCACGAGACTCCTCCTCACCTTCTTCACCCCTTCAGCCACCCTGGTTCTCCCAAGAACCGAGTTACGACTCTCCTCCGTCGCCGCTCGCCGGAGAGCATCGCTCTGACTCCCTTGACCACCCATTTCGCCCGTAACCGGGTCGAGGCAGTTTGCCCTCGACCCAACGTTCTTTCTGTGCAGGAATAGAAGGCAAATGGGCCTCATCTGGAGGTCCTATCACCGAAGCACAGAGCTCCACGTCTTCCTCGTCACCGGGCGTCCTCCAGGTCCTCCCTACCCACATCGGAGCATCCCATCAGCTGCAGAACGACACCAGCTACCTTTTCCCCATCCCAGCAACATCGGAGGAGCCCTCAGGCGCGCACAACGACCAAGCAAAGTTCGCCGGTGACCTATTCTTCCAGAGGCCTACCCCACCGTTCGATCGAGCTCATCCGCCAGTTCAGATCTCAGTCATCCATCTGCGGGAAGCTAGCAACCATTTGATCCATCTGAGGATCTCATCTGAAGCGTCGATCGTCGAAGGGGTATCGTCCGATCTCAACCATTGGATCTTAAACGAAGATCCCCTTTCAGCCGTCAGATCTTAATAAGAGGTTAAACTTCACTTAGGCCTTTCTTAATTTAGCATTTATTTCCTAGTCCTGTAATTATTTTATGTAGTTATTTTTAATTTGGATAAGTTTCACTTTGGACCTTAGAGTTTTAATATTTGCATTTCAGTCCCTCCATTTGTTGTACACTTGCTTCGTCACGTGATATTTCTCGGATATTTGCATTTATGGGCTTGGGTTTATTGAATGTGATGCTTTGAAGTTTTAGTTTAAATATTTGCATTTATGCCCCTGTGTCTGATGAATTGGAACATGTGCTGAATTTGATGTGATAATTGCATTGAGCCCCTTATATTCTTTGCACGTGTTTTAGTTAAGCCCATGGAACTTATTTTCTTTGCACTTTGGTCCCTGTGTGTTGTGCCTCTTTTATTGGTTGAATAAAATATCAAATCAACTCCAAATCTATTGAAATTTAGAAACGTGGCCCCTACCACTGTATAAAAATTTCAATAATTTTTTGGGACATTTTTGCTTTGATTTTCTATTTTTAAAAATTCATAAACCCTCATTTTGGATACTATCTACATTTAAAATCAAATAAAAATATTAAAAATTCTCCAAAAATTCTAAAAAAATTTTGGATTTCTTTTTTTGTGTCTTGTTGCTTCAATCCAATTTTTGTTTCATTTGGACTTATAAAAACTTTAAAAATTGAAAAAATCTAAAGCCTTATAAAAATCATTAAAAATTCAGAAAAATAAAAAATGCAATTTCTTCTTCTGTAGTTAGGATTTTATATGTAGTTTTTCATAAATTTGTCTCCAGATTTTTTAGAGGCTATTTTTATTTTTTTTAATAACCTTTCAAATCTGGTTGCACATTGATTTCCAATTTTTATCTTATTTCATTTTTAGAAAATCAACTAAAAATTATAAAAATCTGAGAAAATTAACAAAAACACTTGAAAATTTATAAAACCCAAAAATATTTTTATTGCAATTTTCTAACTTGTCTCTATGTGTTTAATAATTCCTTGAGTGTACCCTTTTCAGCTTTATTTTACTTTTTCTTCAAAATTAAAAATCACAAAAAAAATTAAAAACCCATAAAAACCACCAAAAACATTTTCTTCATTTTCTTCTAATTTTTGACTACTTCGTAGTCTTTTTAAGCCAATCTGTGCTCCTTGAGTTCGACCCTGGTCGCTATACCAGGTTAAATAAAATAACGAGACCGTTATTCGACTTTAGTGGTTGATTATTTTATTTGGTGATCTTGATTTTCTTGTTGAGTCCAACTTGAGAGGTTGAGG
Organism: Ottelia alismoides; assembly: GCA_037367405.1. Taxonomy (NCBI): domain Eukaryota; kingdom Viridiplantae; phylum Streptophyta; class Magnoliopsida; order Alismatales; family Hydrocharitaceae; genus Ottelia; species Ottelia alismoides. The sequence goes on along the minus strand of JAZKJV010003446.1, from coordinate 63,952 downwards.
TCGCAACGACCCTTGATACATATCTCCCTTAGTCTCTCAGTTTTTCGGCTCATCAGAATGGGGAGCATGGCTTAGTAGTCGTTTTTATTTTCGCGGCTTTTTCGTCCCTTTTCTGTCTATAGTTGTATATATTTTTTATCTCCTTTAACTGCATAGTTTTATAATAACTTGGACTGATACACTTCTGTTTACGTTTCTTACGAGGGCTTGAGGACCGAGGCGGCTTCTTCGGGAGCCGACGCAACTGCGGGAGCCAGAGGCGGCTCTTTTCTGCATAGAGCCGCAGGAGAGCGCGAGGAAGCAAGCAGCAGTCGGGAGCCGTAGAATAGATTTCCATTTTTGCAGCCTTATTTTATTGTAATAATGCAGGGACAAACATTACACTCGAACTTTCTTGGTGGTTATCGGGGTCTGTTTCGCCGAGCACCAGTGTGCTCGGGGGACCTCACTGCTGGTTTCGTCGGTTTTGATTTTTCTCCTTTTATTACTACTTATCTGATTTTTGAGGATTTAGCCTTAGCTTAGGATTTTATCTTGATTATGACGTAATTAATTAAGGTTCAACTCTAATTATCTGCCTGCACCTATAGATCATTAATTGGACCTAATTAACTAAATCACAAGAAAAGTCAGCTTAATTAGGCTCAAGTCCACGTGCCGTGAGGAGTCACATACAGCACGTGCAGAATCCGTTGTGGCGGACACCGAGTGGCTCCCAAGATCGGACTCCGGACTTAGCTTGGTTACCCGGCTACTGTTCTTCACGTGTAGAAATTGCTTCGTCTAAGGTTGTTTTCCTCGTGCATCATAAAGGTAGTTTTATTCATGTCTTTACTTTTATGCACGGATCACCCTGCATGTAGACTGTTGGAATCAGGTACGCATCTCTTACTATGCATTCATCATCGTGTTTGATCACACATCATCTTTTTCGCCTTCTTCTCCTATTTTCAGACTTAAATAACCAGGAGAACCAAAAATTTCGTTAGGTGTTGTTTGCTTGAAAAATACTTAAAATAACAAAAACTATAAAATTGGGTCTGCTAAACACACTTGACCCTAAAAGACACCTCACTTAAAAATCTGTCTTGGGGAGAGTAACCCCCTCCTTGTTTGGTTTGGATGAGCGAGAGAGTGATCCGTACACTAGGATAGAGCCATATCCGATTTCCTATCAGACTACCAGCTTTTTATACGGGACAGTCTGTTGGGAGTATTGGATTCCCATCAGCTCGCTTAATCGCTCTGATAGACTGACTTGATCACCTAATAAAATTGACAAGATAATTGGCCGAATCTTTACTGTCTTCAGCTCGGTGTTGAGTAGGAGAATCGGGAGTTTCTATTCTCATCTTGTGTGTTTCCAGATCTCATCTGCCTTTACTCGCCAGATTAAGATGATGGGCAGGAGGTCTCTTAGGCAGCCTTTAGATACACCGCTTCACCGCACTCCAGCCCGCTCATCTAGGTTGGTTTGTAAGAGCCAAGACCCGCTCTCCGAACCCGAGTTCGATTCCACCCTGTTCCCCCTTGACCACCCTTCTACCACCAGTTGTGAGATACCAGTGCCAGAGCAGAGAGAACACCAGCAAGTTGATTATCGTCACCTGAGTTTGGGTATTTTGCCTTTGTAGAGACCATAGCCAGCAACGAGGAGCGCACTAAGGGTCCCAGAGGAGGGCAGATATACGTGTTGGAACAGGGTACGATCAACAACACCCTATTAGCTTCCCTTGAGATGATGCAGGGATAGATCTGAGATCAGGGAGATTTCATGGTGGATATGCGTAGAGAAATGGAGAGGCTGAGAGCAGACAGAGATCAGCCGAGAGCTGATGATGAGGGAGATGGTCTAGATCAGCCTGAGGAGCCGGTTCATCTAGCACCAGCCAGACCGATGCAGGAGTTGCACAACCCCGGATCGACACTTACACACCGGTGGATCGTACTTCCAGCGATAGTGGGGGACTTCAAGTTCCCCCCACAGACGATTCAGCTTCTTCCTCGTTTCCATGAGCTCGCGACTGAAGAGCCACGTCTTCATCTCTAGGAGCTTGAGATGATCTGCAACACCATCCACGATCGACATGTGTACGAGGACACCATCGGGATGATTGCTTTTTCGTTTTCCCTCGTAGACAGAGCAACCAACTGGCAGAAGGATCTAGGGAGATTTGTTACCACCTGGGAGCAGCTCCGCACCGAGTACTTGAATAAGTACTATCCACTCGGTCGGACAAATGCAGCGAGGGCCCTGATCAGCAACTTCTCCATGCTCCCCAACGAGCAATTCCATGAGGCATGGGAGAGGTTTCGAGAGCTTGTTCGAGTTTTTTCTGTGGGCTTACATCGGACTTGCGGTCTCAGGTCACGGGAAGACACCGGGAACAGCAGCAGTTCGACCTATCCCTCCGCCCAGTACCGACAGGTTCACCTTGTTCAGGGGAGCCCTACCAGCCGCATCAGAAGTAGTACGTCCAGTCACCACCATCTCAGGACAACCAGATGGTGGTGAATCAACCGGACCAACCCATGGCAGTACTTACCCCACCCTCTTACGAGCAGCAGTCGTTGATGGATGCCAACGAGGTATAATACGACCGACCCCAGCCCGATATCTGACGAGACCATCCCGGATTCCGCTGGTAGGCCGGAGGCACCAGTTCCCAGCAGCAGCCTCCAGTTCAGGGTGGCCAGTATGGCCAGTAGAGAGAGAATCACCAGCAACCCCAGTTCCTGTCACATCAGCAGCCATCCCACTAGAGAGAGCAGTATGGTCCTCGTCCCTATCAACAGGGACAACCTTGGAGGCAGCAGCAGCCGCAGACTCAGTATCACTCATAGTACCCCTCTCACCCTCTTCCATAGTAGCCGCCTCAGTTTCACAGAGGCCACCCGTCAGGTTCTCATGGGCCGACCTATGAGAACCCCGCTTTGGACGACTTATACCACCTCATGTCAGAGCAGCAGGACACCTTCCGAGGGAGATGGATGAGTTTCGTCAGGAGATGAGGGAGATTGTGAGAGGGAAGACTGCCATTCCTGCACAGATAGAGCTGAACCCGAAGAACCTGAAGAGGAAGTCTGAGTAGGAAGAGTTTACTAAGATTACTACTCCTAGTGCTTCACTTGGTGATGTTTCTGCATACATGTTTGATGTTGATTTTGTTACACTTAGGAGCGGTAGATGCCAGCAGGTGGTGCCTCGTCTGAGCGACGACCCCATGCCACTTCAAGAATGCCAGAATGCCAGACGAGGAGGAGAGCGGTGTTGATGCAGCTAGAGATGATGACGGTGGAGCTGATGCCACCACGGATGTTGATCCAGCCGACGGTACTGAGGCCGTCGCTTCACCAGATAGAGGAGGTGGTATTGATGCCACCATACCAGTTGCCGAGTCAGAGCACAGTATTGAGGTTACGATACCAGATGCCAAGGGTGGTACTGAGGCCATCATTTTCAATTATGGTAGTCCTATTGTTTTCCCTTCAGTTCATGTATCTCAGGACATTTCTATGACTAAAGGAAAGGGTTTATTATTTTCGGATCCACCTATGTTGATTGATGATGTATGCGTGGATTCTGCTTTGCCTGTGCATTCGAGACCCGATCCTAGTCCTTCATCTAAGAAGGACCTAACAATCCCCTTTCCCCAAGCACTCCACTTGGCTAAGGGGCCAATAACGGAAAATCATAAAAAGTCCCACCAGCTAGAGTTCAGCCAGCAGATGATGGACCAGTTTCATATACAACTGACTCTATAGGAGGCCTTGGAGCACATACCTCTCTTTCAGAGATCCCTCAGAGACAGGACTACATTTAAGAGGAAGAGGAGGAACCACCAGTCAGAGATCCATGTGCTCACTCGCACCACATGTTTTGTGATCTAGAACCGTCTGCCAGCCAAGAGGCCAGATGCAAGAGCCTCGTATGTCAGATGCCATATTCATGAGCAGAGGTTCGACCGCACTCCACTAGACAGTGGTTCTTCGATCAACCTACTTTTGGCATCCCTACTCGACCGCTTCGAGTTGGGCCCTCCACGACAAAGCAGGACGGTCCTTCAGTTTGCTGATCGATCTGTCAAGATGCCGAAGGGGTTGCTGAAGGACGTTGTCGTCACGATTCAGGGTCTGAAATTCCCTGTGGACTTCACTGTGTTGGACAAGGAGATCCTTGAGTCCGTGACTGATACCCCCAACATTTAAGATGCCAATTCTTGGCCACAGCCAAGGCAGTATCCGATCATGATAGCGGGAAGGTATAATGTCGCGTCGAGGGAGAGAGTATACAAATAGAGACGGTTGAGGAGACTAGAGCCAGAGATTCAGCTTGCTCAGAGCCGACTTCCGATTCAGAGCAGATGACAGAGGCAGGGTGAGACATCCACCAGGATTGTGATTTTGTGATTACATACAACGAGGCAGTTTGGGCAGACCCAGCAGCACAAGCCATCCTGTCACCTTCCGAGTTCACTGATGCACAGATGCTAGTAGAGGAGAGCTTGGAGAGCACATTCCTGGTCCAGGATACATCTCAGGCAGCAAAGCCGGTTCCCGATCGTGAGGCATATTCCTTTTGTGATTCTGATAAAGACCCCTCAGAGTCAGATATAGACTGGGCAGAGTTTGATAATTTGATACCGTTTCTGACTTCCACAGAGCCTACAGCTAGGGAGGAGGCTGATCCCATGCAGAGTAGAGACACACCAGCAGAGCAGCCTTCACCAGATTGAGATTGCCAGCGAGAGTTCTCATTCTCCCATGCAGATTTAGTCGCATTCACTCAGACATTTCAGAGGCCAGATCCGCCAGCACCATGTTGTCCAGGGCTGAAGCCACTACCGTCATCGTTGAAGTATAGGTTCCTTGCGGGCGGGCATGAGATGCACCCAGTCATTATCTCAGCGTATTTGACTGGAGAGCAAGAATTCCGTCTAATGGGGGTTCTTGAAAAGAACCGCAAGGCGATAGGATTGAGTGTAGCCGATCTCCAGGGGATAAGTCTGGCCCTGTGCTCCCACCATATCTATCTCGAGGAGGACGCGAAGCCATCGTGTGAGTTCCAGTGGCGGCTGAACCCGAATCTTCGAGATGTTGTCATGAAGGAGATCTCGAAATGGTGGAACGCCGATTTTATCTACCCCATCTCCGACTCCAAATGGGTCAGTACATTACATGTGGTGCCCAAGAAGATGTGCATCACCACAGTTGTTAGTGAGTCTGGAGAGGAGATCGCTACCCGGGTACCCACTTCTTAGCGGGTTTGTGTGGACTACAGACGATTGAACCAGGCCACCAAGAAGGATCATTTCCCGCTGCCTTTTATTGATCAGATTATAGAGAGACAAGTAGGGAAGAGCCACTACTGTTTCTTGGATGGGTACTCCGAATACTATCAGGTGGCCATTGCACCTGAGCACCAAGACAAGACCACCTTCACTTGTCCCTTCAGGACATATGCTTTCAGACGCATGCCCTTTGGATTGTGCAATGCTACGGCGACATTCCAAAGGTGCATGTTGTCCATCTTTTCGGACATGGTGGGGGAGTGCTTGTAGGTCTTCATGGATGATTTTTCGGTCTACGACGACAGATTCGATTCTTGTCTTGACTGCCTAGACCGCGTCCTCCAGTGATGTATTGAGGTTCACCTTGTGCTTTCATGGGAGAAGAGTCACTTCATGGTGACTCAAGGGACAATGCTTGGCCATATCATCTCCAACAGGGGCATGGAGGTTGATCCGACCAAGGTGGATGTCATTAGAAAACTCAATCCACCGTCCAACTTCTGGCAGTTACGGTCTTTTCTGGGGCACGTCGGTTTCTACTGACGATTCATTCATGATTTCAGCAGGATTTTCCGACCATTGACTGATCTGCTGACGAAAGACACCGAGTTCCTTGTTGATGATAAGTGTCTAACGTTATTTGAGACTCTCAAGAGTCTAGTTGTAGAGTCTCCTTTCCTCTAGCCGTCTGATTGGTCTCCTCCCATTGGAAATCATGACGGATGCCTCCGATTTTGCCGTAGGGGCCGTGTTGGGACAGAGGAGGGATGGAGTCCCCTTTGCTATTCACTACGCTAGCCACTTTAGATGCCGCTCAGCAGAACTACACTGTTACTGAGAAGGAGATGCTAGCTATAGTATTTGCCCTTGATAAGTTCAGATCGTACATCATTGGATCTAGAGCGTCCATCTGTACTGATCATACCACCATCAGGTACCTCATGGCAAAGAAGAATGCCAAAGCCAGATGGATCCTTCTACTCCAGGAGTTTGATATAAAGATTAAGGATAAGCTTGGAGTCAAGAATGTGGTGGCGGATCATCTCTCCCGATTGGAGTTTGTTGAGGATTCTGAGCAGATCGAGCCTATTTGTGAGACCTTCCCAGATGTGGTGATCCTTGCTATCGTCTCTCTCCCGTGGTACATCGATATTGTGAACTATCTTGTCGCCAAGAAAGTTCCACAAGATTGGCCCAGACAGCGACTCGAGACCTTCCTCGCGAAGGCCAAGTTCTACCATTGGGAGGATCCCGTCCTTTATCATGAAGGAGGGGATAGCATCTGGCGTCGGTGCATTCATCAGGAGGAGCACCATAGCGTCCTCACTTACTACCACAAGCTTGAGGCAGGAGGACATCACTCTGGGAGGAGAACGGCACAGAAAATGCTCCAATCCGACCTATGGTGGCCTACTCTCTTCAAGGACTCTGATGAGTTCATGAAGAGATGTACTGTCTGTAAGGGGATGGGCACTTGTGGACAGCGTGATATGATGCTGATGCATCCCATTCACTTCTGTGAGGTTTTTGATGCATGGGGCATCGATTTCATGGGTCCATTCCCTAAGAGTCAGGGATTCGAGTACATTCTGTTGGTCGTTGATTATGTGAGTCATTGGATTGAGGCCATCCCCACCTGAACCGCAGATGCTAGGACTGTATGCCAATTTTTGAGGAAGAATATCATTTCACGATTCGGGGTACCTCGAGTGTTGATATCTGACGGGGGTCTCATTTCATTAACGACAAGGTAAAGGGCCTTGCTAGCGAGTTCAGCGTAGACCATCAAGTAGCCACTCCATACCACCCTCAGACCAATGGTCTTGATGAAGTGTCGAACAAGGAGATCGAGACTATATTGTAGAAGGTCATCCGCCCTGACCAAAAGGATTGGTCACAACTTTTGGACTCAGTCTTGTGGGCATATAGGACGTCCTTCAAGACTCCTTTGGGTACAACTCTCTTTTTGCCTCGTTTATGGCAAACCCTACCATGTTGAGCTGAGACATAGGTCACTTTGGGTAGTCACTGATATACTTTTGGATCCAGTGAGTGTAGGAGATCAAAGGAGGGGAGAGTTAGCAGCCTGGAGGAGCTTCGTGATACATCCTTTTTGAGCAGCCTACAGTATAAGGAGAGAGTGAAGGAGAGGCATGATTCTCATATCAGCCACAAGCAGTTTGAGCCAGGACAGAGAGTATGGTTGTTTGATGCTAGGCTTCATTTATTTCTAGGGAAGATATAGAGCAAATGGAAGGGAGCCTATCTGGTCCGAAAGGTACACGACAATGGGAGTATTGATATATCTGAGATGTCTTCTGATGCTACCTTTCATGTTAATGGGCAGAGGCTCAAACCCTATCTAGATCATGAGTCGTTGGTCGTTGACGTTGCCCCCATTCATTTTGCGTGAGATGTGGTCTCTTGACTCACATCTATTGCATCTCACGCCTGATTATCACTGTTCTTCCGACTTGTATAGATCCATTTGTCCATATCACTCAATTCTTTAGTCCCACACCCCATCTTTATCTTATGATTATGCTATACTTAGGGTGTACTTTACCCTAAGTATAGAGGGGGTGTAGGAATCTCGGGTATTCTATTGATTCTTTCTACCTCTGTTTTGTTGCCTATACTTAGGGATATTTTACCCTAAGTATAGGGGGTATACCCTATACAATCTCTCACTCGAATTTCCCTTCATGTACAACTTGCTATACCTAGGATTACTTGATCCTAAGTATAGGGGAAACAATGAGTTCTCTTCATTCTATTCTTTGATTCGTCGTTGTAGTATACCATTCCTTTTCACTTCCCTATACTAAGTACGAGTTATGCCTTCTTCATCGCTCTTGATTTACTCTGATGACATCGTTCGAGCTAAGTATAGGGGGGTGTCGTATATATTTCATATAAACGTTAGCCATAACTCGTACTTTGTGTGAGTGTGTTAATAAATAAAATGGCTAAAAATACAGAAAAATTAAAATTTTTCCCTTGTACATAAAATTCTTCTTACACATACATAGCTATTTATAAAAATTATTTTTGTACAAATGATTGTAAAAATGATTTGTGTAAATAGTTTGGAAATATTTTGATATCAAAATTATGTATATAGTATAAAATTTTTGTAAAATGTTTGAAAAACAAAAAATTGCAAAAACCTTATGTAAATGATTGTAAATATTTTGCAAAACTTCGCATACATCCATGTTTTTAAACATTTTCAAAAATTTTGCACATTTTCAAAAATCTTGTAAAAATTGCATATTTGTAAATTCTTGTACAGTTTTTCCAAATCAAAGTTGACATTTAAACTAGCCTGGAATTAAATTGGAAAATGGAGCTTGGTTAAGATCTTAATCCACCTATTTCTAAGAGAAACCTTATAGGGCTTAGGATTAAGATTCTTCTGGTCCATTTGGGACTTAATTCTTTGAGTCCACTAGGCTATGAGCATATGTCATCTTGATGAGCCTAAGTAGAGCACTTAACAACGCACACATGACTCTCAGAGACAATGTCTGTACTTGCACCAGCACTTTACACATAGCTCTCCACGGATGAGGTGGTGAGGAGGCAGTTTCCTTTGGCTTGGGGTTGCATGTGAGGGTAGTACTTCTAGGAGGAACCTCTCTTCTTCTTATAGTGAAGTAAGTGCATCTCAACTTAGTCTGGTGGTGATGATGTCTAAAGACAGGAGTTGTGGGTTGCAATAAAACTTCAAAAGAGGGATAGTCTACTGGCTCAAGAGGAAAAACTCCTTATGTATATATGCTGCACCATGTAGATATGTTGTACATATGCACATAAAAAAATGTGCAAAGAAAGAAAAGCTCAAAAAAATGGTGGGTCTGATTGAAAATAAAATACCCACCGGAGTGTATATAGCCAAATAAAGCAAAGCTTATGTTACACATCACCATCTCATGAAGCTTGCAGTGGGAGACTCAGTTACACTGGTTGGGCTCTCAGGGATACATGGCTACACTGGTCATGGTTCATTCTCTTCTACCCCCTCTTCTTGAGCCGGTTGTACTTGAACTTATAAGGGAATACCCTGGTTCCTCGAGGAAAGAGTTGCTAGACTGTGGCATTAGAGTTACCTTGTTAAGGGGGGTTGTCGCTTTGTCAATTCTGAGGTGGGGAGCTACATATCACTTACACAGTACAAGGAAAGCTTCATGGTCATCAGAGTTTGTGTATGTAGACTTGTTCTGATCTGGTTTATTGAGGAGTCTTGACCATAGATTGGTGGAACTTAGAGGCTATTGAGTTTTAAGCTTAAGTCCAAATAAGGTTCCGATAAATTAATAATCCAAAGGTCTGACCGAGCTCCATATTTCAATTTAATGAAGGAAAGTTTAATAATCAACCTTGATTCCCTTCTTTTTCTTTCTCTTTGTCACTTCTTTTTCAAATAAGTGTTTGCTAAAAAATAAGAAAAAGTAAAGTATAGGGGGGTGATGAATCCCCATTCATCACTCTTTATTCTTTTATTTTAGCTAAAAATCTTTGCAAAACACCATGTACATACTTGTAAATATAATAAATCACCAAACCACATGCTTTGTGTAAATTTCAATAATTAGCATGTTTTTGTGCAAAAAAGAGAATAAAGAAATAAAGAAAAAGAGGGAAATATTTAGAATAAATATTGAGTGACCTGAATCCAAGAGAGGGCCCAATATGGGTCTGATCGCCAAATAAAATAAGCAGAGAGAGATAGGGGCATTCATCATTGTGCATATTTCTTTCTTGGAGGATATATTTTACTTTCATAAAATAAAAATAAAAATGAATTTCTCATAGCTTGTATATATTTTTAAAAATAAAATAAAAATAAGAAAAATAAAATAAAATAAAGAAATAAATTTTCTCTCTCACCCTTGTATATACCATGTACACATGTACCTACATCTATTTATTTTACCCTTATAAATAAACAATAAAAACTAAATAAAAATTATTTTATATCCCAAATTTTATGCTGTAAATAAATAAAAAATAAAATTGGGATAATTGTACAAAAATAAACTAATAAAAATGTCAAATACCTATGTATTTATACCTATATATAATATTATATAATGTATATACATTAATTTATTTTTCAAAAAAATAAATAAAAATCATTAAAAAATAATTTGAAAAATAGTAAACATTTTTCATGTTGTAAATATTTTTAAATATAATCTTTTTCTATTGTATTTTGAATTTACAAATAATTTCCAAATGCTGAATTCTAATTGGTCCACGGGGGAGTGTTGACCCCCGGTCAACTCCCCCCCCCCCCTAGACCATCGCCCGAATCCGGTTTTGTCCCGATTTTGTTGATTTTTCGCGCCACGATCTGATCACCATCCTTCCCAGTCCTGGGCTTCGATTGTCGAGCAAACATCCACGATCCACGCCCGTCATCCTTCTTAGGGGTTCGAGCCTTGGAATGTGTGTCTGATCCTCATCTTCTCGGACCCTGCTCGTATAAAGTCTGAACCTCAACTGCCAATTCATGTACCTTTGGCCGTCCACTATAAAAAAATGGCGGGAATGGCAAGCACAGATTTGTGTCCTCTAGACGAGCACATGTGCTCGCTTGGCTGTGGGCGAGCACAAGAAGAGCACATGTACTCGCCCATGGGGTCGCCGGTTTGAATTCTGAGGAGCGGCTCGATTGCCAATTTGGACGAGCACATGTACTCGCTCACATGTGCTCACCCACTTGAAATTTTATGCGTAGATAACTTTAGCGCCTGAGAAATTTTGGGCGAGCACATGGCGACGGCTGGGCGAGCACTTAAGTGTGCTCGCCCAGGTCCGTAAACAGAACATCGGGTGCCCCTTTCTTTAAGATTTCATTAGAAATTTGTCTTGTTTTGATAGTTTAGGGTTTCAATTTTTTGATTTTTTATTGGATATAGTGTATACAACAGATGTATGTAAATGTTTTTTCCCATGTTTAGGATAAGAGTGGATCACTATAATCTTTGTAATTCGATTGTGGTTGTCTCATTTATATGTAGAATTGTATGCCTTATAGGTGTTCGATAAAATGCCTCAAGCAACATTAGGTTTAGACTTTGTAAAATATACATGATAAAATGTCCCTTACAACATCTAGACTAGTCAGTATTGTTAATTTTCTTAGAATGATTAAAATTACGATATAGGAATATATTGCAATGATGTTGTATATTTGTGCTTAAGTAATTAACATTATGTATAACTTTTGATTAACATTAGGTATAACTTGTGAATAACATTACTTAGTCAATTTCAATAGTGTAGATATTAGATATGATAAACATCGTTAATATTAGTTGGACAATTTCATATCGTATGGCTATGATATATGATATACACCAATGTTTCTTTTGTGATAATTTATTATCACATTAAATTCTAGTTAATGTGACCAATTATATCACATTAACTTATAGTTAGTTTTATTATAAGGCTAAACGCTAACCACTAATTAGAATAATAAATCGCACAAAATCCTTCACACATAGTGTGTCCCTCCACACCGGGTGGTGTGTGGCCCTGCACAACGGGAGGCCTGCACAACACATTGGAGGATTTGATCACCTCTAACTGTGTTATATTTTTTATTTTTTCACAACACTATTGGACTCACTTTGGGATGTTTATCCCAAATCAATGGTCATGGATTTTGATGTTTGCATGTTTGAAATTCTTTTTTTGCAGGTGCCCATCAACTATTAGTGACCCAAGCACTGTATTAGGCACTAAATTAGGATCACACTTATCCCTATCGCCATTGTTAACCAACCAAATTTACATAATTGCCCGGCTAATATAAATAAATAAATATTTTAAGATTATTTTATAGTCCCATTTGTAGCACGTACAAATGTATGACGTAAAGTGATCTTAAAGTATTACATTTATGTTAGCTTTCCTTAGTTCGGAGATCCCGGACTAAGGGGGTCCGTAAGGATTCAAACTTACTAAAAGGTGATCGTTGTCACAAGCTCTTTATTTCTTACAGAAATTCATAACCCCTTCCTCTTCGGTATACCAAATCAATCATAGTTTACTATCGAAATTATCACTAATATGATTATTTTAAAAATTGATTGCGATTGATTTATGAGGTATACGGGAGAGGTGCAGGGTTATGCTGCCGAATTTTTGTTAGAAATAAAGAAACTTGTGACAACGATGATCTTTTAGTTGAATCCTTATGGACGGGCTCAAGTGATAACATAATTAATACACTTCTCTTCTCATCTTTTATCTCAATAATGGGATACATTTAGATATTATCACATATTTTCTTGGATTTGACATTATAAATTATTTAATTAAGGTTGATCAACATGACAAATAGAGAGTGGATGTACAACCGTGTAGTAGATGGACGTATAGATACAGTTTATGTTTCTTTCGCTGTTGGTACCAGGACGTACACATCCGGGAAAATACATTGACGTTTATTTACGTCCTCTTATAGATGAGCTGAAAATGTTATGGGTCGATGGAGTTGATACATATGATGCTAATAAAAGTCAAACATTTAACATGAAAGTAGCTTTGCTTTGGACGATAAATGACTTCCCAGCATATGGGATGTTATCTGGATGGAGTACACATGGACGTAAAAGTTGTCCATATTGTATGGAGAGTACTAAGTCATTCCAGCTTCAACACAGTCAGAAACCATGTTTTTTGATTGTCACAGACGGTTTCTTCCAAATAATCATCCATATCGAAGATAGAAGCAGTCTTTTAAAAGGAACACAATTGATCTTTCAGATCCCCCACCATTTAAGACAAGCGATACGATATTATCAAGGTTGGAAGAATTAGAGAAATCAACCTTAGAGAATGGAGATAAAACAAAAAATCTTCCTGGTTTTGGTGACAGTTATATTTGGAATAAGAAGAGTATATTTTGGGAATTACCATATTGAAGTAAGTTACTGATACGACACAACTTAGATGTTATGCATATAGAGAAAAGTGTATTTGATAACATCTTCTATATTGTTATAAATGTAACTGATCGATCAAAAGATACAGTAAAGTCTCTTCGTGATTTACAAATCATATGCAATCGGCCAAAGTTGCATATAAAGGAACATAATAATGGAAGGGTTGAAGTTCCCATAGCGAAGTATACCTTAGATAGAAATCAAGGTAAGCTTTTCTGCGAATGGACAAGAAAATTGAAGTTTTCAAACGGATATGCATCAAATTTTTCCAATTTGGTCGATTTGAAGAAGTTTTCATTTAAGGGAGTGAAAATCTTGATTGTCAATATTTTTATGGAAAGATTGTTACCGTTAGTGTTCAGAGGATTGTTACCAAAAAATGATGTCGATGTTCTTTCAGATGTTAGCAGATTTTTCTAGGTTCTATGCTCGTCACGCATACACCGCATGGAGATGGATTATCTTCATAAAAATATTCCTGTGCTTATGTGTAACTTTGAGAATATATTTCTACCGTCATTTTTTGATTCGATGGAGCATCTGATGATTCATATTCCATATGAAGCAAAAGTAGGAGGGTCGGTAAAATATTGTTGGATGTATCCATTTGAAAGGTAATTAAAAATATTATAATCTCCTTGAATTCTTTACTATTTCAACAAAATGTTAACATATTTTCATATAGGTTTATGTTCTTTCTTAAAAGAAAGGTTCGAAACAAAAGTAAAGTTGAAGGATCAATAAGTTCACAATATATGAACGAAGAAGTCGCAACATTCTGCGCAAGATATCTTTCAGAAGATGTGAAGACTATCCACAACAGATTTAGGAGGAATGAGATAATTTACTCTAAGGAAGAATCTTGTATCAGTATCTTTCGTCCATCCACTCAACTCATAGGAAAGGAAACTGAATATTTCTTATCGAAATAGGAGAAGGATGCCGTAGAGTTATACGTATTAGACAATTGCAAGGAAATAACACCATATGTTCAGTAAGTATTTGTATTACTTTATGTATATATTCAAATTCAAGTTCAAGTAATTCTTATGTTTCTCTTACTAATTTTAGGGAATTTAGGAAGAAAATTATCGAGGAAAATCCTATGTATTCAGATGACGAAGTTCTGAGCGCCTATAGAAATCAATTTCCAGCTTGGTTTAAAGACCACTCAAAACAGTTGAACGGTGGTGATTTCTATTCTCATATTTTAAAATATTTTGTAGAAGGAGATGTTTATAAGGTCCGATCTTACAACTCTTGCTGCAACAATGGTTATCGTTTTCATACCTTAAATTCTGATAAATATTTAACAACTCAGAATCATGGAGTGATGGTTCGTGGATCTTGTTATGAGGAAGATCATATGAATTATTACAGAATTTTAAAGGAGATACTAGAAGTGGAATATAGTATACTATGCTTGAATAAAGTAGTTCTCTTCTTGTGTTTGGTATGAACTCAATGGTGGTGTAGTACTCGATAGAAGAAATAACATTGTCGGCATGGTACCAAGAAAATTTATATGCAGATTTGAACCATTCCTCTTAGCTTCTCAAACAGATCAAGTATGCTATCTCCCACAAATATCAAAGAAGAGAAAGAGCGTTGAAATTGTAACTGTTGTGAAGATAAATTCTCGAGGTTATATTTCTAATGATTACACTCATAATGAAGATGACATAGATGAAGCATTCACACCGACACAAATGAATAGACTTAACAGAAGAAGTCCCAATCATCGAATCGATTCGATTGGCCGATAATGAAGTTTTTTGTGTTGACTTACAATATGATACTGACTCCAAAAATGATGATTCAGAAAACTCAGAAAACGAAGAAATATCATTTAATCCAACCGAAATAAACGATGAAGATTAGTTGTAGGTTTTATTACACAATTATAATCGAATTAGCTAAAATCTTTAGTAATAATTATGTAATTAACTATTACATCATCATTACAGTCATGGCAGGTTTTGGACGTGGCAAGGCTCGTGGATCACATTGATCCAATCGTCCATCTTCCTCAGACACACCTTCGTCCAGTAGGCAGCCCACCGCGGATGCTGTTTTAGATTCACAGTCCGACGAGGTCCGGCGGGTCATAGCCTACTATGAGTCTCTTGGTTATCCTCCGCCACCCTTTTATGTAGGCGGCTATGGAGAGCCATCTACCTCAGCGGCCCCTACTGGATTCCCGTTCCCGGTCCCCATACCAGCAGGACATCAATGGGTTCGGATTCTCCTTCTTCTAGACGTCCGAGCATCTCCGTGCCTTTACCTGCTGCAGTTGGACAGACTTCGGCATCCCACCCTTTGTTAGAGGTTACGACTGATGGGCGGTAAAATTTTAATAAATTTTGTCATTAAAATTTTTCCAAATATTTATAAATTGTATCATATTTAAAAATTTTAGCAAATGATGGGATTTTTTGAATAGCAAAAGGGTGGCAAAGGAGATAACAAACATAATCAAGACACACTTGGCTTCCATGCAATTTAGATGGTGTCACATCCCTGCTGCAGAACAGGAGAGAGTGTTTGACATGTTTCTGGTAAGAAAAATTTCTAAGAAGTGATATAGAACTTTTTGGTCAAGTTTTTTGGATCTGATAATTTGTTGTAATTTTTAGAGTAGGTTTCGCCTTGGTTCTGGTCTGGGGAAGGAGGCTTATCGTCGAGCCTTTATTCGTTTGGCGGAAAAGAGAATGAGCGATACATTTTTCAAGGCAAGGAGAGACTCGCATGCGAAGACGGGATGTGAGGAGATGAATTTTGAGGAGATGAAGAGGTTCCCATCAACATGGTGTACGGAGGATAGGTATTGTATTTCTCAAATAATTTATAATAAACTTTTTGAAATAATCAATAATCATAACATAATCCTTGCAGATGGGCGGATTTCTGTGATGCATTCGTTGCGGATGGAGAGTTTGGAAGAAAATCCACGGCGGGAAGGACAAACCGCCAAAAACAAAGGATTAAATCGACAAGTGGTTCTAAAAGCCACAATCAGATTAGAGCAGAGATGGTATTACAATAAAAAATTTATTTTTTGAAATCTACTTTAATATAATGCAATGTTGTTATCACATCTTAAAATTTTTTTCAGGCAGTTAGGTTGGAAAGAGAACCCTCTTTTCAGGAGTGGTGGTCGAGGTCCCACATGAGTGGGAAAGGAGAGTCGCAATGGTCCACTCCTGAAGCAGGAGAATTATTGGTAAGTCTATCATTTTATTTACAATTGAATGATATATTATAACTCATTTATATATATATTTCACTTTGTATTTCAGGATCGTTATTTGGCACTATAGGCAGAAAAATGGGATGGTGATTCAACTGGAGAGCAACCACCATTTGATAAAATAATATGGAAGCAGGTATAGATAAATATTATCTTACTATACTCATTTCTAATATATAATTTCATATTAAACAATGAAAATCTTATAAGGTGTTGGAGGAGAGGGACGTTGTGGCGAACAGGAAGCAGACGATTGGTGGTCTTCCTCCATATTATGTGGAGGAACATTGTCACTCCTATTCTGCATACTCCCAGCCATCGTACACATAACCACATCCGTCCCAATCATCAATTCCAATGGAGTTGCAGATGGCCATGATGGTGGAGCAGGTGACGAAGCTCTGAGAAGATTTCACGGCATACATATAAGTATTCTACTTATAGAATGAGTAATAATTTTATATTTCTATATCTACAAAATGCAAGTAACAAGTATATATCTTCCATATATAATATAGGTCGCAAGGGCGTGCATCTCAACCTGAGGAGATTGAATCCGATGACGAAGAGGAGGAGGAGAACGACCCTGAAGAAGAGGCACACATGTATGTTAGGTTCAAAGAAAAGGAGAAGGAAAAAAAGAAATCAAAGCGGGGTTTAATGTCTAAATTTTTTAGATCAAAGAAGAAGTAAATTGTTGTTGGTATTGATATGTATTGTTGTTAAACTTTTAGCACATCTTTTAATTTATATGAACTTTGATAATATAATTTGTTGTAATTTTACTTGTCGTTGCTGCTTCAAACATATATTGGTAGTATTTAGATGATAAATTTGAATATTTATTTCTAAGTTCATGTATATTGCGTGACTTTGACTTGTCAGTGCTAGTTATCTTAGTTGACGAACTGGTAGACTATATATACGCTTAGCGAGCTCTGATAAGTACCTGCAGTGGTTTATTGGCAGGCTATACAGGTTCGACGGGACGTCAAAACCCCGTCAAACCTGTATAATTTTTTCCTAGAAATCAGTTTGGGCGAGCAAATGTACTTGCCAGGTGCTCCGTGAATGATCGCCCTATTTAATAGGGGCAATCATTACAGCGAGCACATCTGTGCACGCCAGCAAGCGGGCGAGCACATAGCGTCCCAATGTGCTCGCCCACCTGCCAGAGCGACTTTCGTAAAAGCGAGCACGCCTTGAACGAGCACATGTGCTCGTCCACCAGTCAGTCGTGCACATGGCGTGCACTAGGCGTGCACATTACGAGCCTTTATGTGCACGCCAATCCTGCTTTTTTTGTAGTGATTGTCTTCGACCCCAGTGACCTCCATCCTTCTCCTCGAGTGACAGTGAGCATGAGGGACTGTTGCAGCGAGAGTTTGGAGGCCTTAGCCCTAGGTCCGGCGATCGACCTCGTCGTGCTCCGCCACCGACGAAGCCCGAGCCTCTTGAGGCGTCGCTCCATCAAGGCAAAGACTCCAGGAGACTCAGCATCTCCAGCCCAGACGTCCTCGACCATCAGGTAGCTTCCTTAACCCTTAGCATTGTCTGATTTCTGATCTTTCGCTTTCCGACCACCAGACCATCTCGTATTCTTCGATCGTCCATTCGGCTATCCGATTACCCTATCACCTTCGCGAGACTCCTCCCCACCTTCTTCGCCCCTTCAGCCACCCTGGTTCGCCCCGGAATCGGGTTACGACTCTCCTCTGCCGCTACTCGCCGGAGAGCATCACTCCGACTCCCCAAACCAACCATTTCGCTCGTAACCGGGTCGAGGCAGTTTGTCCTCAACCCAGCGTTCTTTCTATGCAGGAATAGAAGGCAAATGGGCCTCATCTGGAGGTCCTATATCTGAAGCATAGATCTCCAGGTCTTCCTCGTCGCTGGGGGTCCTCCAGGTCTTCCCGACCCCATCGGAGTAGCCCATCAGCTGCAGAACGACACCAGCTACCTTTTCCCCATCCCAGCAGCATCGGAGGAGCCCTCAGGCATGTGCAACGGTCTGTTGAAGTTCACCAACGATCTGTTCTTCCAGAGGCCTCCTACACAGTTCGATCGAGCTCATCCGTCAGTTCAAATCTCAGCCATCCATCTGCGGGAAGCTAGCAGCCGTCTAGTCCATCTGAGGATCTCATCTGGAGCATCGATCGTCGAAGGGGTATCATTTGATCTCAGTCGTTGGATATTAAACGAAGATCCCCTTTCAGCCATCAGAGCTTAATAAGAGGGTAAACTTCACTTAGGCCCTTCTTAGTTTAGCATTTATTTCCCGATCCTGTAATTATTTTACGTAGTTGTTTTTAATTTGGATAAGTTGCACTTTGGACCTTAGAGTTTTAGTATTTGCATTTCAGTCCCTCCATTTGTAGTGCACGTGCTTTGTCACGTGATATTTCTGGGATATTTGCATGTATGGGTTTGGGTTTATTGAATGTGATGCTTTGAAGTTTTAGTTTAAATATTTGCATTCATGCCCCTGTGCGTGATGAATTGGAACATGTGCTGAATTTGACGCGATAATTGCATTGAGCCCCTTATATTCTTCGCATGTGTTTTAGTTAAGCCCCTGGAACTTATTTTCTTTGCACTTTGGTCCTTGGGTGCTGTGCCTTTTTTATGGGTATAAAAATTTCACTAATTTTTAGGACATTTTTTCTTTGATTTTCTATTTTTAAAAATTTGAAAACCCTCATTTTGGCTATTGTCTACATTTAAAAATCAACTAAAAATATTAAAAATTCTTTAAAAATTCAAAAAAAAATTGTGGGTTGCTTGTTTTTGTGTTTTGTTGCTTCAGTCCAATTTGTGTTTCATATGGACTTATAAAAACCTTAAAATTGAAAAAAACTAAAAAATTTATAAAAATCATTAAAATTTCAGAAAAATAAAAAAAATGCAATTTCTTCTTCTGTAGTTAGGATTTTATTTGTAGTTTTTCATAAATTTGTCTTCATATTTTTAGAGGCTATTTTTATATTTTTAAATTGCCTTTCAAATATTGTTGCACATTGATTTCCAATTTTTGTCATATTTTATTTTTAGAAAATCTACTAAAAGTTATAAAAATCTGAGAAAATTACCAAAAACACTTGAAAATTATAAAACCCAAAAATATTTTTATTGCAAATTTCTGACTTGTCTTTGTGTGTTTAATAATTCCTTGAGTGTGGCCTTTTTGACTTTGTTTTACTTTTTATTCAAAATTAAAAATCACAAAAAAAAATTAAAAAATCCATAAAACCCACCAAAAACATTTTCTTCATTTTCTTCTGATTTTTGACTACTTCGTAGGCTTTTTAAGCCAATCCGTGCTCCTTGAGTTCGACCCTGGTCGCTATAACAGGTTAAATAAAATAGTGAGACCGCTATTCGACTTTAGTGATTGATTATTTTATTTGGTGGTCTTGATTTTCTTGTTGAGTCCGACTCGAGAGGTTGAGGTCGCAACGACCCTTGATACATATCTCCCTTAGTCTCTCGGTTTTTCGACTCATCACCCCCCTATACTTAGGGTAAAGCACACCCTAGGTATAAGCAATGACGTGGGTAATCAAACAGGATGATACAAATAACAACACGGTGTCTACGCTCCACTATACTTAGGATAAAGCACATCCTAAGTATAGCAAAATTCTATATGAACCTAAGGGTGTAAGACAAATGAAAGGGAAAGAGTAAAATCGAGAGTATATATAAGAGATTTGAAAATCAGGTATGAGATGTAAAGTGGAAGAGTGAAAAGATCATCTCATACGAAATAGATGGGGGCAACTTCAACAGTTTGTGGTTCATGATCGAGAAAGGGTTTCAACCACTGACTATTGACCCAAAAGGTGGAATCAGACGACAACTCAGATATATCGATGCTACCGTTATCGTACACCTTTCGCACAAGATATGGACCTTTCCACTTGCTCTGAAGTTTCCCTGGAAACAATTTCAGTCTCGCATCGAATAGCCAAACTTTCTGATTAGGCTCAAACTGCCTGTGGCTGATGTGGGAATCATGCCACTCTTTCCTCCGCTCTTTGTAATGAAGGCTACTCGTGAAGGCTTGATCTCTCAGCTCTTCTAGGGCTTCCAGTTTGGTTTGCCTCTGATCTCCCGAATCATCTAGTCTAAAAACACTTCTTTCACTACCCACAAGGATTTGTGCTTGATCTCAACATGTAAGTGGCATGGCTTGTCATAAATGAGCCGAAAGGTAGATGTTCCTAATGGAGTCTTGAAGGATTTTCTATAGGCCTAAAGAACCAAGTCCAAAAGTTGCGACCAATCCTTTCGGTCTGGGTGAACAACCTTCTGCAGAATCGTCTTGATCTCCCTATTCGAGACTTCGGCTAGACCATTCGTCTGAGGATGATACGCAGTAGCAACCCGATGGTCTATACCGAACTCATTAGCAAGTGCTCTTAACTTGTCGTTAATGAAGTGGCTACCCCAGTCTTATATCAAAACACGATGGATCCCGAACCGCGTAATGATATGCTTTCTCAGGAACTTGCAAACCGTGTTCGCATCTGCGGCTCGGGCAGGAATGGCCTCTACCCAATGACTCACATAATCCACATTTAAAAGGATATACTCAAAACCCTAACTTTTTGGAAATGGGCCCATAAAGTTGATACCCCATGCATCGAATACTTCACAGAAGTGAATCGGCTGCATAGGCATCATGTCTCTATGTCCACAAGTACCCATCTTCTGGCAGTCAGCACATCTCTTTACGAATGTGTGGACATCCGCAACAAGCGTAGGCTACCAAAGGCCAGATTGGATCACCTTCTGTGTTGTCCTCTTCCCTGAATTCTGTCCTCCAACTTCTAATCGATGACAATACATGAGGACACTCTGGTATTCCTCCTGAGGAATACACCGACTCCAGACGGAATTCGCTCCTTCATGATAAAGGACCGGATCCTCCCAATGGTAAGACTTGGCTTTGTGAGGAAAGTCTCAGGTCTCTGCCTGGACCAACCTTGCGGAACTTCAACAAGAAAGTTCAGAATGCCGGCATACCATGGCAGAGAAGCAACAACAAGAATCGCCTCATCGGGGAAGGTCTCGGTAATTGGTGTATCGAACTCAGTAGTCTCGGGTGTTGTTAACCGGGAAAGGTGATCCGACACCACATTCTTGACTCCAGGTTTATCCTTGGTAACAATATCAAACTCATGGAGTAGAAGGATCCATCTGGTCAGATGTAACTTCGAATCCTTCTTGTCCATTAAATACCGGATGGATGTGTGATTAGTGAAAATAGTAACTTCGGATCCTAAGATATGGGACCTAAATTTATCTAAGGAAAATACTACATCTAGCATTTCTTTCTCTGTAACTGTGTAATTCCGCTACAGGGAATCCAAAGTCTTGCAAGCATAGTGTATGGCGAATGGAAGACCATCCCTCATCTGTCACAATACAGCCCCAACGGCAAAATCGGAGGCGTCCATCATGATCTCGAATGGAAGAGACCAATCGGGTGGCTGAAGGACAAGAGACTCTACAACCATATTCTTGAGAGTGTCGAAAGCCGAAAGACACTTATCATCGAGGATAAACTCGGTGTCTTTCGCGAGAAGATCATACAACGGTCGGGCAATTTTACTGATGTCTCGTATGAAACGTCAGTAAAAACCGGCATGCCCAAGGAAAGACCGTACTGTTTCAAGATTGGACGGTGGATTGAGTTTCTTAATGATATCCACCTTGGTCGAGTCTACCTCCATGCCCTGGTTGGAGATGATGTGACCAAGGACCGTTCCTTTAGTCATCATGAAATGACTCTTCTCCCAAGAAAGCACGAGGTTAACCTCTGTGCATCTCTGAAGCATGCGGTCTAGGCTCGAAAGGTAGGAATCAAAATCATCGTCGTAGACCGAAAAATCATCCATGAAGACCTCCAAGATATCTCCCACCATGCCCGCGAATATCGAAAGCATGACCTCTGGAATGTAGCCAGAGCATTACATAATCCAAAGGACATCCGCTTGAAAGCATATGTTCAGAACTGACAGGTAAATGTCGTCTTTTCTTGGTCTTCTGGAGCAATGGCCACTTGATTATATCCCGAGTACCCATCAAGGAAGCAATAATGGCTCTTCCCAGCTAACCGTTTGATGATCTGATCGATGAACGGTAGCGGAAAGTGATCCTTCTTGGTTTCCTGATTCAAGCATCTGTAGTCCACACAGACGCACCAAGAAGTCGGTACTCGGGTTGCGATCTCCTCTCTATCCTCATTGATCATTGTAGTGATACTCGTCTTCTTGGGTACCACATGCAAAGGACTAACCCATTTCGAGTCGAAGATGGGATAGATAAATTCGACGCTCCACCACTTGGATATTTCCTTCATAACCACCTCTTGAAGATTCGGGTTCAACCTGCTGATGAATCTACGATTCGTAATCTTTATTCATTTATTTTATCTTAAAATCCCTTATAAAACACATGCATATAACACTAACTCCATATTTTTACTAACTTGCATCTGTGTGTAAATAGTGTACACTTCATACTAATTTTAACCTAAAATAAATAAAGAAAGAAAGAAAGGAAAAATAAAGAAAAAATTAAAAAAGGAAGATTGTATACAGGCTGACCCAAACCCCGAGAGAAGGTCAAGACTTGACCAGATCGACCAGGAATAAAGTAGGTGGGAGATAGGGTCCTTAAGCAAAAAATCCAAAAAAATTGCGTTTTGTGTATATATGTATAAAACTAACACTAATTTATTTCTATCTTAATTAATCTTAAATCAAATAACTTTCAAGACCAAAGTTGTAAATAAAAATGTGTCCTAATTAATAAAATAATTGCATAATTAAATCTTGTACAGAATAAAAGTAACCACACTTGGAAAAAGCCACTAAACACTAATTGAAAAATCAATTTTGGCTCCATATGAACTCAAATTGAACCAATCTCACTTCCATTGGATTTTAAATTAAATTATCTTTAAAATGGTTGTGATTTCATAATTTTTGGAGTTACGAGTAAAAAGTTGGTTTTCTAAGGTGGTTTATGCAATTTTCCCATGTATTTTGTAAATATTGTATTTGTGTATATTTCTAAATTATTCTTACTAATTATTTAAAATAAAAATAAAAATAATATTTTTTAAAAAAACTAATTTCCTCATTTACCCTTGTATGTAATGTCATATATGTATATAGTATATGTATATAATTGCTATTTTTAATTAACCACCATAAAAAAATAAAAAAATAACATTTGTACATTCAAATACATAAAGTCACGAAAATTCAAAAAAATATATAATTATGTAAATAGTTTTCTCTTTTTCTTTAACTCATTTCAATTTTTCATCTATCTTATCTCTTTATCCAAAAAAGCCAAAAATTCAAATTTCATCTCCATTATCTTTTTTATTTATATATCTCCTTCTCCCTCATTCCAACTTGATCAATCTTTAGAGAGAGGAGCCCGATCTCCGAGAGAAAATTTCGTCGAGAATAGTTCCTAGCCTCCGAGCCGTCCGGTGATAGCGAGTCGACCTTGTCGAGGCGATCACGGTCCATTTCCGCTCCTAAGGTGAGATCCACATTTTCCTTCGTATTTTTATCTAGGTTAATCGTAGTTTTATTTCTCGCACTTTTATATCGTTGTCATTTTTTATCTAGATCTTATAATCCATCACTTTTTGATTCGACATCGATCTCGAGTTTTCACCTCATTCTCTCGATCTCTCTACATTCTATTTCTATCGTCCACGATCTCTCAACTCCGGTTGCGTATGGTGGACGGAGATCGGATTCGAATCTCTCATTTCCGCCGGATCCTCGTTCATTTTCCGATTTGTAAATAAATAAAAAAATAAAAAAATATTTATTTCCTTTATTTTTAACAATTGTTTTGCAGGACCATTAAAAAGAAAAAAAGAAAAAGAAAAAATAGAAAAAAACATTCCTCATTTTCTATTTTCTTATATTTCAGATTTACAAAAAAAATTAATAAGTTTTTTTCACTGTTTTAATTTTTCTGATTTACAAAATAAAATAAAATTTACAAAAAATAATACAATAAAAAATCGGACAGTCGCGCCGCCCCAGGCCCTTCTTCCTCGGCCTCCATCGCGGCAGTGCCGCCCGCGACTCCCCCATGCCCCATCGTGCGCCCCAGCGGCCCAAGCCGTACCACCGCACGGAGGCCGTACCTCCAGCCAGAGTCTTCAAGCATGCACGGCTCCGCTCGATCCCCAGCGTGCGAGCTGCCAACGCGCCTTCCTCCTGACGACGACACCCTCCAGGACACGATCCGCCACAAGGTCGATGCCTCGCCGCTCTCCGCGTGGTGCGGCCTACTGCGCCCTTCAGCGGTGCCTCCCCGCGCAGACCGCCAGTGCCCCATTCCATAAGCTGCAATGTCTGTGCCTCCGTACGTGGACCTCCAGCGCCCCATTACAGAAGTTGCAACACCTTCTCCTCCACGCCATGAGCGTGCCTTCGACCACCGCCTGAATCCTCCAGATTTCCCTTTCGCAACCCCCTTGAGTGGAGAAGAAGCAAGGGGCGGTGCCCCCATAGCCGTGTTCCCTTGTGATTGAAGAACGAAGGAAACTTAAACCCTAAGGGGGTGGGGAATATAAAATTGGAATAATTACATTTCAGCCCAGGAAGTGTTCAAAAATTGCAGAAGTCCCATGGCATCATTGGAAAATCGTCAGTAAGCACCTTGGAAGTTTTACAAATTGCAAAAGCACCCTCGTTAGAGCCTCTAGCACGTGTCATGCATATGTTTAGTGGGTAAATTTGACATCCCTTCCCTAATTTAATTCTTGTTTTTTTATCAGTCTAGAACTTTTACGTAATTACATTTTAGTCCCTGAACTGCAGAACAAAAACTTGCATGCTCGATTTGAATGAAATAAATGTTATTTGTGATCTAAAAATCTTGCAAAAATAACGCTATGCTCCTGATGTGATTATCTTCTTAGCATAAATTTTTCATTGTATTTTGATTTCATTTGATATTTTTATAATTAAAAAAATAAAAAACATGTCATTTTTCCCTATTTGAAATTCAAAATTTCATAAAAAATCGAAAATAACTCCAAAATTTTTTAAACATTTAGGGTAGTTTTATTTCATTGCCTTTTAATTTCTATCCAATTTTCATGCATTAAGTACTTATAGAACCCAAAAAAATAAAAAACATCAAAAATCTTATAAAATCACAGAAAATTCTACAAAAATCCAAAAATTGTGATGTTAGTTTCTATTTGTCGATAATTGCTTCTAGTTTGTTTTAAAAGTAATTCCAGGAGTTTGAAGCACTTAACATATTTTTAAGTTGCAAATCACTCCAGGCTGTGCACATTTTTGCATTTTCTCACTATTTGATTTTAAAAAATACAAAAACATCTAAAAATTCCACAAAAATTGTCAAAAACATTTCAAAACTTTGAAAACTCAAAAATATTTTCTCTGGATTTTTCTAAGCATTTTTGATAAATTGAAAAATTACAAAAAGAGTTGGTGTGCGTATTTTTGATCTTGGGAATATTGCTTCATATTATTTTTGAAAATTAAAAAAATTGAAAAGATAAAAAAATCACAAAAATCAAAGATAGTTGTCCTTCGAGATTCTTGTTTTCTATTATTTTATTTTCGATTAATTGAATAACCCTCGAGATTTGTAGCCTCCTGAGTTTGACCCTGCCTGCTATATAAAGTAGTAAAAAGAAATAAAAAAATTTCTTGTTGTCACGGGATTTTTGGTGATAGCAACGACAATATTTTTCATTAATCTCCATTCTCCACAAATTTTTGTACCAACAAAATGGCGCCGTTGCCGGGGAGGCACGACGAGGGTAGTTAGATTTCTCTTTTGACCTGCTATTCTTGGTTGTAAATATCTGTTTACATTCTTGCCATTCACTTCATTGTTTATATCCGCCGCATTCATTCATTTTTTCACTCATATTTGATAATTGTGTTTCTTACACATTCTCTTTTCTTTTTCTGGCGAGGGAACGTGGAGCGAATGAGGCAATCTTGGGAGAGCCGAAGCACCCAAGCGACGTGGAGGCGGCTTGATTCTTCACCATGTCGCAGGATAGCGTGAGAAGAGGAGAAGAAGAATTGAAAGAGATGAAAAGAGAGAATGAGAGTTTATCTTTTCTACCATTTGAACTCTTGTAAATGGACATTCATTTATTGCGGGGTCTGTTTCGCCAAGTGCCGGTGCACTTCGGGGACCTCACCGGTTTTGTTTTCATCGCTTTATTTTTCTTTGTTTACCGCGGATTCGTGAGCCACCTATTAATTGATTTAATTAATTTGCTTGAGCCAGATAATTAATTAGGTCCAAACACACTAAACAAGAATTTCTGTGCCTATAGAGTAGAGCGTAATTTGGACTTAGTCAAATTAACTTGTTCTTACCCGTTAATAGAAGATATCATCAAGGACGATTCACTTGCATCATATAGGCTAGTTATTTTTTTGTATTTAAATTCTGCGTGGATCACTTGCATGTAGAGTGATGGCGACAAGGTACGCATCTCTAACCCCTGCATGTATCATCATTTTTAATCGCGCATTGGCATTTCCGATCTCCTTCCTTGATTTCACTCACATAAGTTAAAAAGGAAATTGGACACTCGGTAGGCGATTCTTTGAAAATATTTTAACCAAGTGACAACTGCCTAAAATTTGGGACTGCTAAAGAAAACTCGACCCTAAAAAAATACAAGGAAAAATCATTGTTTTGGGGAGAGTAACCCCCTCATTGTATTCATTTTAACTTGCTCGCGTACACACTAAGGTTAGTGCCCAAATCCCATAATTCAACCTAAGTGTTTGTACAACTTTGTGATTATACCTAACTCTAAAACAGACAAAGATTACGAGACCGAACCTTCACGGTCTACACATTGCATTGAGTTGCTGAACTGGGGGTTTGTATTGTGTTTGATTGCTTGTGTACATACTAGATCCCGCTATGCATTTGCGCCTTTTTCTCCATATCTTTTGACTTGACCCTCGTGCTCTCTCATCTTTTGTTTCAAAGATGGCCGACTGGAGTTATTTTGATCCGATCTTCGCAGATACCTCATACTCTCCAAACGATCCACCTTCCTTTTTCCAGGAGAATTATCCTCCTGATTTTTGTGCATATCCGCCTAACCCATTATTTCAGGAGTCAGAAGACCTTGATTCTCACCCATCCCACCCCACTCACCCGATCCTTGGATTTTGGAGTCACCTTTCATGGTTTCCACACTTGAGAAAATTGAACCAGATGATGGAGCATATGAATTCGAGGATTTCCAATCTATTTAATATAAATGAGAACCAGAACGTTGCTCCACTATTTGAGGTTATTGATTCACTTGAGGATAATCATGAGAGCTTGAAATCACTCAAAATACAAAAAATGAAAAAAATCAAAAATCCAAAAGGAATTCGGGAGACACGTTGTTGATTCATTTTGTGAGAAGAGGACCCAAATGCCCGATCATTTAACCACACAACCATGTCCCAACCTTGACCCCGAGGATACCACTGTACAGACTATGACTACTCTTGGCAATCCTCATGTATATGTTGATTCCGACCTCCTCCCTTGTATGGATGAGGTCCAAAAATTCAAAAAAAAATGTTGACTAAACTTGAAGTGATGGCCACCCTTCATGAGATAATTAAAGCCCCACTTCAACAGGTCATGACAGATTTATCTACTCCTCAACACAAGAAGAGAAAGCGAAGGAGAAGATCTTAGCATCACATCTTGAGCATGGCCACCGCCTACGCCATCTCTCATCGTCTCTATTTTAAGAAAAGAAACACTACCACACCTCCTGTGAGTTGCTCCATATCTAACTATTCTTGTGATAGCACTCTCCTTGATGGTGGTTCGTCAATTAATATAATACCCTTCTCTATGGTACAGTCTCTTCATCTTGGGCCTCTCAAGAAAACCAGGATGATAGTTCAATTTGCTGATGGATCTATCAAGAGGCCGAAGGGTATTTTAGAAAACGTTGTCATTCTCATTCAGGGCATGAATTTTACTTCGGATTTTGTTGTAATTCCCATGGAGACCTCCATCCTTGTGGAGCACCCTCCAATCATCCTGGGACGGCCTTTCCTCGCCTCTGCGGGAGCCGTTATTGATTATGGTTCAGGAGAGATTCGCTTCCATTCTGATGTAGCGAGCGATGTTTTGATCACTACACCCACTACTGACCAGAGACCTGCATCCCATGAGAGTATGCATATATTAGACAATTTCAAGGACTTTCACCATGATGATACTACCGGAGATTTTTGCTATATGATGGATGATACTGAGACCCGAGAATTCCTCTTCAAGGAGGAGGACTTGGAAAGCATAGATCTTGGAGTTCCCTCTTCTGGTACGTAGCGATGCATTGATGACATCCGCGGGATTTACACGATAGACACCCTAGAGCGGAAGGCAGACTCTGAGACTAGACAGGACGGACATGATTCGACTACTTTCACAGATAAGTCTGTTCCTATTCACCCTGATTTAGATGAGACCAATCAAGCCAAATTTGATTTGATTGCTTTTATGAAGGAATTTGGGCCATTTGATAAAGATGATGATACAGTAGAGGCTCGCCAAGCTGAAATTGATCCACTTTTTCTGATAATGATTTCGAGCCACTTTACTTTGATGTTTGCGAGACTTACCAAGCAGGACATGACCACACTACTTCCAATAATCGGTTTAGGCATGCACAATCTGATACCGTTGAGGATACATTCTTGGTCGATCCTACTCAGTTTATATCTAATGATGATCCCAATATCGACCAACACCTTGTCAAATACATACCTCAACGGTCCCGTAAGAAGGTTCATTTTCGACCTTCTTAACCTTTGTAAATCCATTCCTCTTGTATATCCTTTCGTTTCACTCTTTCTTCTCCCGTTTTATCATTCACCCCTTTTCTGTATGTATATATGCTATACTTAGGATGTGCTTTATCCTAAGTATAGGGGGGTGAAGGATTTGTGTTGTTCATAGTCATCATATTTATCACCCTTGTTGTTGTTGCCTATACTTAGGGATACTCTACCCTAAGTATAGGGGGGGATGTTGTTCATATCGTGTCTTTGTGAGTCTGTACATTCTCTTCATCGATTTTCCCCATTGTACATTCTACTATACTTAGGATTACTTGATCCTAAGTATAGGAGGGATCACCAACTTCTCTTCTTTTTATCTTTTCTTTGAGTCATTGTAGCATAGGAGTCTTTTCACCTTTATATACTTAGCACGAGTTATGTTTTCCTTTGTCGCTCTCTGATCACTATGAGGACATAGTTCGAGCTAAGTATAGGGGGGTGTCGTATATATTGTATATATACTTTAGACATAACTCGTACTTTTAAATACGTTTATTTGGCGGGTTATGTGTATAATTTTGTAAAATCCACGTGTGTTAAAAAACAAACAAAAACTACAAAAACAAACAAATAAAACAAAAAAATAAAACAAAAAAACAACAAAAAAATCTTGTATATATTTTGCTAACCCTTTTCATTTAAAAAAAACTACAAAACCAAAAATCTATAAAAACTTGCATAATCCAAAAAAATTCTCTTTGCATTGTGCATATTTTCTTGCATTTGCATGTGCATTTTTCAGGATAGTATTGACATTTAAACTATGTCTGGAATAAAAATGAAGAATGGAGCTTAGTTGGACCTTAATCCACCTAATTCTTAGAGGAACTTCACCGAGGAAGAGGATTTTAGAAGCCTTAGGTCTTTGACTTAATTCTTTGAGTTTCACATGACAATGTGCATCGTTTGACTCTTAGTATCTAATCTGGTCTCTTCATTTTGAGTACAACTCTGGAATAGGGAATTAATATGTACTCTCGCACTATGCACTTAGCTCAACTCAGACGGGATGTTGGAAGACTATGTGAGTTTCTTTTCTGGTAGTGTGGAAATCTAAAGACCGGAGTACGGGTTGAATTAAAGCCTTGGAAAAGGGATGGATGGCGGGGCACAATTTTTTTCTAAGACCCCAAAACATGTACGGAAACAAAAGGATTCTATATCCGTAAGGGTACAACAAGATCCAAGCAGAACCACCAAAAATCCAAATACAAAGAAGCCACTACCAAATAAATATCTGATCAAAAAGGTCCAAGCTTCAAGAAAACCTGCAGATCTTGGTGGAGACTCAGCTACACTGGCCAACTTCACAAGGAGAGGTGACTACACTGGCCACCCTTCAGTTCTTTTCTCCTTCTTCTAACTTCTCCCCCAATTTGATTATGAACACATCACGATAGACCTTAGAAGGAAATACCTGACTCCCTGGGGACGAGTTACTGGAGAGGATATTTGCATGGTAGTCCGACATTCTAGATGGGAAGAGCTAAAACCTTTCACACATGAGTCGATTGTTCAATGTTCACAGGGTATACTTTGGGAAGAGGATTGATCTAAGATGACTTCTTAGACGAAACCGTGACAATGATATGTAGAACTTGAAGGCTATCGATTATAAAATTCTAAGTCTCACAGAAGTTCCGACACACTAATAATCCAAAGGTTCGACGAGCTCCAAACTACAATTTTATGAAGATAAGTTTCATACTCAATATTGTACTTTCTTTACTCTCCCTTTCTTTTTCTTTTTCTTCACTTATTCTTTCAAATAAGTGTTTGCTAAGGGACTAGCAAAGGTAAAGCATAGGGGGATGACGAATCTGCAATTCGTCATCTTTATTCATTTATTTTTGCTTAAAATCGCTTACAAAACACCTGCATATAACACTAACTCCATATTCTTACTAACTTGCATCTGTGTGTAAATAATGTACACTTCTTACTAATTTTAACCTAAAATAAATAAATAAAGGAAAATTAAAGAAAAAAATAAAGAAGGAAAATTGTATACAGGTTGACCCAAACCCCGAGAGAAGGTCAAGACTTGACCTGATCGACCAGGAATAAAGTAGGGGGAGATAGGGTCCTTAAGCAAAAAATACAAAAAAAATGCGTTTTGTGTATTTCTGTATAAAACTAACACTAATTTATTTCTGCCTTAATTGATCTCAAATCGAATAACTTTTAAGACCAAACTTTTAAATAAAAATGTGTCCTAATTAATAAAATAATTGCACAATTAAATCTTGTAAAGAATAAAAGTAACCACACTTGGAAAAAGCCATTAAGCACTAATTGAAAAATCAGTCCCGGCTCCATATGAACTCAAATTGAACCAATCTCACTTCCATTGGATTCTAAATTAAATTATCTTTAAAATGGCTATAATTTAATAATTTTTAGAGTAACGAGTAAAAAGTTAGTTTTCTAGGGTGGTTTGTGCAATTTTCCCATGTATTTTGTAAATATTGTATTTGTATATATTTGTAAATTATTCTTACTAATTATTTAAAATAAAAAAATGTAATTTTTTTAAACAATAAAAAACTAATTTCCTCATTTACCCTTGTATATAATGTCATATATGTATATAGTATATGTATATAGTTGCTATTTTTAATTAACCACCATAAAAAATAAAAACATAATATTTTTTAATTCAAATAAATAAAGTGATGAAAATTCAAAAAATTAGATAATTTTGTAAATAGTTCTATCTCTTTATCTTTATCTCATTTCAATTTTTCATCTAACTTATCTCTTTATCCAAAAAAGACAAAAATTCAAATTTCATCTCCATTATCTTTTTTATTTATATGGCTCCTTCTCCCTCATTCCAACTTGATCAATCTTTAGAGAGAGGGGTCGATCTCTGAGAGAAAATTTCGTAGAGAATAGTGCCTAGCCTCCGACCCATCTGGTGACAGCGAGTCGAGCTTGTCGAGGCGATCACGGTCCATTTCCGCTCCTAAGGTGAGATCCATATTTTTCTTCGTATTTTTATCAAGGTTAATCGTAGTTTTATTTCTCGCACTTTTATCTCGTTGACATTTTTTATCCAGATCTTAAAATCCATCATATTTTTGAAGCAACATCAATCTCGAGTTTTCGCCTCATTCTCTCGATCTCTCCACGTTCTATTTCTATCGTCCACGATCTCTCAACTCTGGCCGGAGATCGGATTCGAATCTCTCATTTCCGTCAGATCCTCGTTCATTTTCCATTTTGTAAATAAATAAAAAATAAAAAAAAATATTTATTTCCTTTATTTCTAATGTTTGTTTTGCAGAATCATTAAAAAAGAAAAAGAAAAAAAGAAAAAAAATATTTCTCATTTTCTTGTTTTTTATATTTCAAATTTACAAAAATTTAAAAAATTCACTTTTTTAGTTTTTCTTATTTACAAAATAAAATAAAATTTACAAAAAATACAATAAAAAAACAGACAATCGCGCCGCCCCAGGCCCTTCTTCCTCGGCCTCCATCGCGGTGGCACCCCCGTGCCCCATCGTGTATCCCAATGGCCCAAGCCGCACCACCGCACGGCGGTCGCGCCTCTAGCCAAAGACTTCAGCCCCACGCGGCTCCGCCCGATCCCCAGTGCGCGGGCCGCCAACGCGCCTTCCTCCTGACGACGGCGCCCTCCAGGACACGATCCGCCACCAGGTCAATGCCTCGCCGCTCTCTGCGCGGTGCGGCCTGCTGCGCCCTTCAGCAGCGCCTCCCCGCGCGGACCGCCAACGCCCCATTTCAGAAGCTACAACGCCTGCTCCTCCACGCCATGAGCGCACCTTCGACCACCGCCTGAAGCCTCCAGATCTCCCTTGCGCAGCCCCCTTGCGTGGAGAAGAAGCAAGGGGCGGCGCCTCATAGCCTTGTTCCCTTGTGATTGAAGAATGATGGAAACTTAAAACCTAAGGGGGTGGGGAATATAAAATTGGAATAATTACATTTCAGCCCTGGAAGCATTTAAAAATTGCAGAAGTCCCTTTGGCGTCATTGGAAAATCATCAGTAAGCACCTTGGAAGTTTTACAAATTGCAAAAGCACCCTCGCCAGAGCCTCTAGCACGTGTGATAAACCGCAAATCTAGCCTTTTAATAGTGTTGAATTAGCATTGAATGGTCATTGCAGTCGGGTTGAATTAGGTCTATCAAAAACCATCTAATTTGGATATATCAATGAAATCGGATGGTCATGAATTTATTAGACTTGGTAAGAAACTAAGGTCGAACACAGGGACACGAGCCTCTCTCGTGATTATTCAAACTCTTATTCATTAACTAAGTGTTGAGTTAAAGAATCATAGGTCCACTAATGCACTAAATCAAGACAATGCATCAAACTAAGGCCAAACATGCATTTTTTTAATTTTATTTTTAATCATGCAATTTGATGCAAGGAAATGCAATGCAAAACATGCCCTGGGATAGAATTATGAGCCATTTTAAACTTGAGTTAATTTCAGACATGTATCACGAGATAACTTGTTGAATGAATTAGGCAAAGTTTGAATGTACTACATAATGGACACTTAGCTATTTAAAATAACCCATTAAGATTTCAGCGTCAAAACAGGAAAAAAATTGTGCCATTAGAAGTTCATTAAACAAGCTTCGAAATGAAACTGAAATCAACTGAAACAGAGGTACGATGCTCAAGATATACTTGAAAGAAGACAAGGGCATAAACACAAAAAAAACATGAAAGATAACTACAAACAGGTCCCTGGAAGGGACTAAAATGCAAATACGAGAAAATTAGGGATCTTCCCTGAAAATAGTCCACATGCATAGGGGTATTCGTGAAATTATGAAAACCCGCGAGGGCATAACTACAAAATTCCCTAGGTATGTGTGTGATGCACGTGATATCAGGACCTGGATGCAAATTTGAAGAAGTTGGGGGGCCTCTATGCAATTTTCCCAGATTTGCACGTGCATGGCACGTGCTCTTCCAGGCTCAGGACGACGCCAAGGCTCGGAGAAGGCTCGGGCAGGCTCGGCAGCGGCTCGGGGGTCTAAAGAGGCTCGGAACACCCAAGCCTCGAGCTCTGGCGCCACGGCTCAGATGTTTTATGAAGTTGACACGTGGCCAGTCGATAACCGTTAGATCACGACGATCCAATGGCACCTGGAGATGGCTCTCATGGACGGCGTGGCTGCATCTGCGCCGTTGGATGAACCCCGAGAGGAAGCATCCAACGGCGCCTGTGTTTTCTTCTTCATCTTCAGCTGGCGGCGGGATCAGGACTTCGACGTGGTGGCCCCATCTTCGCCGCTTGCTTCTGACGTCGATGAAGCTTGTTGGATTGTCTTGAATGTTCGGCGATGGAGCTCAGGGCTTGGTCGAGCTGCGTCTATAGATGGCGAAGGCCCTTGTCGCTCTAGTGATGGAGATGGCGCTCACCAAGCCATTCCGGTGAGGATTCCAATCATTGAGGGGTTAAGTACATGCATGGTTAGAGACAAAGCCGAAACAAAGGGGAATGCGTGTGTGAATGGGATGGAAGCTCTGTGAGCAAAGAAGGTGGGAGCTCAGAGATCCTCCACCACGGAGGGCGGAGAAGTTTGATTGCAGGTGATATGGGATTGTGAAGAGAGAGAGTCATAGGAAGTGAGCGCGAGGAAGGGGGATACGATGTGAATCTCTAGAGGTGAACAATGAAGGTCGAAGACAAGTGAAGCAACCTAATTAATTCAGCAAAAAATAGAAGAAATTACAAAAGAGGTCGGAGAGGCTTACCGGAGATCGGGCGGAGCGGAGGCGGCTTGGGCTGAGTGCCAGTGGCACTCCGGTCATCATTGGACCCGTCAGCCATTCGGGGCAGCTTGGAGGGCTCGAAGCTCCGCAACACCACCATGGACGGTGGCGGGTCGACACCGGAGGCTATCGTCGTCATGGCGCCTCAATCGATCCTCCCCCTGTCACGGGGAGGAAGGGAAGTGCTGGGCATAACCCCGCGTAAAGGTGGACGCCTGGGATGGGTGAAGTGTTCGGAGTATTTAAAGGTTTTAGATGGCATTTTCGGTGATGACATCGTGGGTTTCATGGAGTGCATGGGACGAAGGAGGGGGGATCGTGGGTGGTGGCAGCACGCATGAGGGTCATGGATGATCGGAGAATGTCGTGGAGAGGTTGGAATGCAGAGATGATGGACAAAGACTCGGGGAAAATGAGAAGGGCGAGGTGGTTGTGCGAGCATGAGGACGTGGGGGAGAAGGGGAACCGACGGTTGACGACGAGGCCATGACCGTTGGATCTCGAGATCCAACGGTCGAAATAAGGGTGCTAACGGGTGGTTGTGATTTGATCCATGGCTGCTCGATCGGATGGTGTACAAGGCGCCACATGTCGTGCTGGAGATGCAGCACTAGTGGGTGGTGGAGATCGCTTCTTGAGGACGATCGGAGGGTCGATGACAGTTGCGGGAGTATGTGGTAGAGATTTAAGCTTCCGACGATGATCAGACGGCGACAGATGCGACGCGTGGCAAGAGGAGAGACCGACGCTAGCGTATGGTGAGGATGGACTCAGGAGAATGATCGGACGACTGGAATCATGGAGATAGCCAGACCGTTGGATCAAGAAGAGATCCAACGATCGAAAGAGAGGGCGGCAAAGGCAAGGGGACCGGGCCACGTGGCTCAACCAGAACGGGCCACGTGGCCCAATCAGATTATTCAAATTTAGAAGTTGACTTTTGAAGGACCAAATGGCTAAATTTAAGAAAACTCAAAACATGAAAGTTGTAGGCCTCAATGAGATCTACAAGTTTCATGTTGACAAAAATAAAGATGAGGTCATTTGAAGATACAAAATATTTTTGAGGTTATTTTTATGGCTAAAAACACCTCGATTTTAATTTTGACATTTTTTATGCTTTTTAATTTATTCAAAACTCAGATAATTACAGGACTTTATCTGGTTTTTATTGACACGTATTTAAGCGAGGGAGTTTAAAAAAATATAAATTAAGATGATGAAATCATGATTCATCACCCCCCTATACTCAAACTATGCTCGTCCCCGACCATCAAAGAGAATGAATAAACTGGATTAACCCCCTTGTGCATGTGAATATAGGATCCAATCTTTCAAGGCCACTCAACTTTAGAGGTCCAAAATTTTAGAGATCAACCCATCCTTAATCAAGAAGCACCCAATTCCTCTAATTATCCAGACTCTCTCTGATTGTACATATAGACTAAGGGTATGACATTTAGTGTTGACTGCGATTCTGAGAGTAGAGTCAAAACGTCACCTAAGGTCTTGGTCCAATAAATTCTCCTAAGGATCCAATCCTCAACACTAGGGAATAAATCGAATCTTGCATCCAGTCCACCGTCTCTTTAGGTGTCAGACTTAGAAATGTAGATGGATGGCCAGTAATGGAGGGCATGGGATTATGTCATTTCTTCTCTCCCTCTCACTGGAACAAGGATTCTCTCTAGTGCCTTTTTACGCAACACATTTTTTTGGTGTTGATCAGTGCGTCCGTCAAGAGAAGTTGGAGTCGTATGCACTTGTTTTCCTGGGAATACACTGGGGTGTGTCTTTTTTGAGTACCTATCGTACCTTCTACACTCAAACTTGTAGCATTTACAATGCAGAGCCTTTTTTTGGTGCAAGCCCGACTCCTGGTCCTAATAGCGGTGGTCCAAGTGGACACTTTGAAACTGTTGGGAGCGCTCGCCTTTGGTGGAAACTCTTTGATATTTGACTTTGTGGAATGAGAGCTTTTCTTTGACATTTTCATTCATTTGTATAATTTTTGGCTAGCTCCACTACTTTTACCAAGAGTTGGCGCACACTGATCAACATTTTTTTATTTATTTCACACCCTGGCACTTAGGTCAATGTCAAGAGATGTAGTATAAGAACCAAGTTCTCATACTGACTAAAGTTGCTGACACTCAAGTTTCATGAAGCCTTCAAAGACTTTATCCCATCCTCGAGCATCATTAGATCAAGTCCAGACTCGAATCCCTTGTCCCAGTTCCTCAAGTGAAAAGTCAACTCATCTCATCGAAACCGCAGTTGTGCATGTGATGTGTTGATCAAATTCTTAATGGTCTGAGATTAAGCATGAAATATAGCATGCAAATCTAGAAAACTAAGGGAATATGGATGATTAAGTCTAAGATCCTGATGGCTAAGGGTGGTTAACCTAAAAATCTCAACAATCAAGCTTTCTTGAACATTTCAGATCCTGGGTGGAGTGTAAAAGTAGAGGATTAATCCAACTCCTTCATTCAAAAACTTTTTTTTTCGACTTCAAGAGATATTATGACTGCCTAAACTCAATTAAGTAGATGCATTTGCATTCAGCCAATATGGGTGTAAGTACAGGCCGGAGCCCGTTGCTTGAGGACGGGACCTTACGCGATGTCCTCTAAACCACCCACTCTGCTAAGGGTAAACCCTCACTGAACGCAGCTACTTATTTGGGCTTAGTAGTCACTAATGACTCTTAAAAGATTTTTTGGATTTTCTCATTTTTATGGTTTTTAATTAAAGGTTAGAACACTGGTTAGACTCAACTTTCCTTGAAATCAAAAAGAAAATTTCAATACCATGTTACACAAATAAAAATTTTTAAAATATTTTCAAAGGACTTTTTCAAAACAAGAGAAACTCATTTTTTCAAATCATTTTCGAAAATATTTTTATAAAAATAATGTAACATAATATAGAAAAAGCCGTGAAAACATTTGAGTCCACTTAGTTCAAAGAATTTTATTTTAGCCAAAAACTTTAAAATTTTTCAATTTTTTTCAGATTATATCTAAAGTAAGTACATTGTATACACGGTATACCCCCTATACTTAAACTTTGCTATGTCGTCATAGCACTAGATGATACAAGTCCATAGGTCCATTTAAATATAGAGAAATATACGGGAACTAAGGAGGGTTCCCCTATACTTAGGTTAGAAATAACCTAAGTATAAAGGCAAGGAAAGATGATTGGAGAAATAACAGGGACTCGGGTCCCCCCTATACTTAGGCTGAGAGTAGACTAAGTATAAAAATTTTGATTTCAGTTTCTATTTGTAGATAATTGCTTCTAGTTTGTTTTAAAAG
Source organism: Ottelia alismoides (assembly GCA_037367405.1). Lineage (NCBI taxonomy): Eukaryota > Viridiplantae > Streptophyta > Magnoliopsida > Alismatales > Hydrocharitaceae > Ottelia > Ottelia alismoides. The sequence goes on along the minus strand of JAZKJV010003446.1, from coordinate 25,447 downwards.
TAATTGCCAGGAGTTTCGGGCCATATTTTTAAGTTGTAAATCACTCCAGATTGTGCACATTTTCACATTTACTCACTGTTTGATTTTTAGAAAAATACAAAAACATCTGAAAATTCCACAAAAATTGACAAAAACATTTCAAAACTTTTAAAACTCAAAAAATTTTCTCTGGATTTTTTTGAGCATTTTTGATAAATTAAAAAATTAAAAAAAGAGTTGGTGTGCGTATTTTTGATCTTGGGAATATTACATCCTGTTATTTTTTAAAATTAAAAGATAAAAAAGATAAAAAAATCACAAAAATCGAGGATAGTTATCCTTTGATATTCTTGTTTTCTCTTAATTGATTTTCGATTAATTGAATAACCCTCCAGATTTGTAGCCTCACTGAGTTCGACCCTGTCCGCTATACAGGTTAATAAGTAGCAAAAAGAAATAAAAAAAATTATTTGTTGTCACAGGATTTTCGAGGATAGCAACGATAATATTGTTCATTAATCTTCGTTCCCCACAAATTTTCGTACCAACACCTGCGTTGAAACTCACGAGATGGCTTGGCGTCATCCTCGAGAAAGATGTGGTGGGAGCAGACAACCGGACTAGTCCCATGGAGATCGGCTACTGACCAACCGATTGCCTTGCGGTTCTTTTCAAGAATCGCCATCAGATGGGATTCCTGATCTTCGGTCAGATTGGAAGAGATGATGATCGGTAACATTTTGGATTCACCCGCAAGGAATCAGTACTTCATGTTCTGAGGTAAATGTTTGAGCCCAGGGGGAGAAGGAGCAGGGAGGGCGGGTTTGATTAGAGCCTGGGTGTAGGCTGCTAGATCGATATGTGTGAGCTCTGCCTACTCTGACTCAGAAAGATATGGAGATGGTTGGATATTCTGATTTGGTTCGGTCTCCAGGCTGGTTGTAGGCTCTGATAATGGAGTCTGAAGTGATAGGAATTCGGCGAAGCACTGCCAATCAGCATCGTCGGAATCGAAATGATCTACGGGTGACTGACAGTTCTGATGGTTTACTTCGGACTCGGAGGGATAAAGAATGACTGAATGATCTGAAAATGTCTTAGAATCATCCTCATTAAGAATCTCATTACACGGTTCTAGGATTGTGCTCTCCAATCTCCCATCTTCGGATATCTGAATTTCGGCTTCGATTGAAGGAGTGATGAAATATTGGGTACTAGGTTCGACCCAGACGGCCTCATCATCGGTTTGTAGTCACAATCCAGATGACTGTCGGGCTCGTCATAAGATGCTCGCTCTGATTTAGCTACTCTAGAGTTTTGATCTTGAATCGTCTCTATTTGTATACTTTCGCCCTGGATGCAAAAGTACACCTTCCCGATTCCATAGTCGGAAACGGCCTTTGGCTAGACAGAAAAGGTCGTCCTAGTATGATCGGGGTATCGATCACGCATTCAAGGACCACCATGTCCAACACGATAAAGTCCATGGGGAATTTCAATCCCTGAATGGTGACGATAATATCTTCGATTAAACCCTTAAGCCTCTTGACCGGTCTATCAGCAAACTGCAAGACCGTTCGGCTTGGTCGAAGAGGCCCGAACTCGAACTTGTCGAGTATGGAAGATGGAAGGAGATCAATCGAAGATCCGCTATCTAATAGAGTCCGATCAAAAGTCTGATCGAGGATCTCGCATCTGACATACGGTGCTCCTGAATCTGATCTCTTGGCAGGAAGATGGTTCTAAATTGCATAGCAAGTTTCCTTGGTCAACACATGTATCTTAGAACAGTGATTGCACTGCCTCTTCTTTCTGCGGACGGTGGTTCTTTCTTTAAGGCCTTTCTGCAGAAGAGGAATGTGAGCCAAGGTTTCCGAAAGAGTGAATTGGATCGTAAACTTCTTGAGCATCTCTTTCGTCAAATAATTCATTTGGATCATTTTTATGTTTTCTTTTTTAGCGCCTTTTCCTAAGCGGAGTGCTTTCGGAAAAGGAATCTATACATCCACCGGGTTAGTCTATATAACCGGAGGATCAAAAGAAGAAGAAGCAAATGTTTGCAAAACGGGGACCGTCTTTCTATGAAGTATCAGAAAGAGCAAGATCTACATCAACAATCTTTTTATTTCTTTTTCGGTTTCATCTCTTTTGTACATTTTTTTGTGATTTTCTCTCATCATCACTAGAAATGAAGAGCGGTAAAGCAGCTACGTCGATGTTCAGCTCTGGCTGCTCTTCAGAGTTGGTGGCTTCAGCACCACCATCTCCATCGTCAAAGGTTGCGGCTTCAGCACCACCATCGATGTCATCTACAGGCTCACTTGCGTGATCTGAGGTATCGAGCCTAGTAGAGTCTCCACCTACTGGAATTCTACTGCTCCTAAAAGAGATGAAATCAGCGTCATCACAGTAAAGATAGTCATCGTAGAATACCTGTGATTGGAGGGTGGGCTCTGTCAAATCTACCTACTCTGACTTTTGCTTCAGATTGTTCGGGTTGGGTTCTATCTGAGTAGGCAAGGCGGACTTCCCCTTTGATGAGATCAATGACATGGGTTTTGAACTCATCCATTTCTCTCCTAAAAGCGACCTGCTAGTCAGTGATCAAGTTAGCGAGATACACTAGTGCTGGGTTGTCATGGAAAGGACCATGAGACTTGGATGAGATGCCTCGGTGATACTGAGGTTGTTGCGGAGCTAGATGCTGCCGCAGAGGATACTGTTGCTGATGTTGAGGCTGGTAAGCGCTCTGCATCCACTACGGTTATTGATACTGAAGAGGATCGTAATGCTGTTGCTGCTCTCTGCTCTGCCCCATCTGTGCCTGCAGTTGCTGCTGGGAAGAGATACCTCCTGTTGACCATCAGAAACCACGATGATCACGATGGATCCCTGGTTGCTGCGGTCGGTCATACCAAATCCCATTGACCTCGGTCAATGGTTTAAGCATCTCAGAGTATGGTGGGGGCATAGATGCCAAGCGTTGATCGCTCTGATACACCACCATCTGAGTATCAGATGATGGCATCTGCTGAAATTGCGGGCACGCCGAGGGATGATGAGAAGGCTCAGAATGCACATGATAAATGTGCTGTACTGGAGGACTAAGAAGGATGCCTTGTTCTCGGCTACCAGAGTCAGCCTGTGATCTCGAAGACTGGTTGGAGTCTGTTTGTAATTCTTGAAGGCACATAAGTTGTGTCTTCAGATCACGATGCATCTCTCAAGATCGTCAATCTTATCGAGCTTATCTAAGTTCTGGCACTTCTTCTCGATTATCTCCATCTGATCCAGCTTCTGACAAATGACCCCATATCAGCTGATGAGGATTCGATCGGAATCAAAACGGCAGAAGGCGGATTCCCTTCTATTTGTGCTACTCGGGAATGATGGTGATAAGTTGGTGGTTTCGTTTGATTGTAGACTCGAGTCTGAGGCATCGTTGTGTAATTATCTGCCATTTTCTCGTAAATGGCCCAGACTCGATCCTCGTGCATCAAAAGTACGATCCACCACATGTGGCATTCACCAGTCCCTATAATTCCAGTGTCAGCCCACCGAAGAATCTTTGTACGAGAGCCGGCTTCGAAAGGTCATGGTGGGGACACCTATTAATGAGCTCTTGAAATCTGTCCCATGACTCGCGGAACTGCTCATTCCCGATCATGGTGAAATTGATAATCATAGATCTAGCAGCATTCGTTCGACCGAGAGGGAAATACTTGTTCAGATAAGCGGTTCTCAGCACCTCCCAGGTCGAAATGTATCTCCCTAAGTGTTTCAACTAGTAGGTTGCTCGATCAACAAGGGAGAAAGGAAACGCGATCAACTTGATCGTGTCCTCGTTGACATACGCATCGTGCACTGTGCTATAGATCAGCTCGAACTTCTGAAGGTGCAAGTGCGGCTCCTCAATAGATAACCCGTGAAACTTGGGCAACAGTTGGATTATCTGAGATCGGAACTCGAAGTTCCCATGGATGATGGGGAGACAGATCCATAGGTGGGTCGTAGTAGCTCCAGCATTGTAGAGTTGTATCGTACGGTTCGGGACCTCTGGAGGTCTCTCTGGTCCATCTTGCAGCTCCTGATCCTCGGTTCCTGGGTTCTCAACTGCAGGCTGGTCTCGTTGTGCGTGTCTTGAGTCAGCTCAGCTCTGACATCGTTCGTCATTCTACCCTGCTCCCTAATCTAATTCTGAATTGTCTCCACGGAAACAAGTAGACCGTTGTTGATCGCAGCCTGATCTATGACTACCGAAGTGGTCTGCAGTCCTTTAACAGCCATGTCGTCTGGAAAGGAAAAGGAACCTAAATCAGGCTTTGCCAAATCAATATGTAGTTGTTGATGATGATTGATAATTGGGGGTGATGATGAATGAGAATGATTTGGAGAAGAAATCGACGACGAGCTTCAAGGGTGAGAGTCACGCTTGGAAGGAACAAATTGAGTGGATTTCGGTTTGGGATGAGAGTCATCCCGAACCAATCTGGATGAATGAGTAGGCTCGCGAGAGAGAGGATCAGTCAGAGTCGACTGAAACGATCCCCTTCCCATCATCATGATGACTTGATGATCAGATCTAGAAAGATTAGACTCACACCGCAATCAAACACAAAACAAACCCCGAGTTCACTAACGCAGCCCTGATGATGACCGTAAGAGTTTGGTCATTTATCTTTTTAATTTTACGGTTGTTTGGTAAACAATGTTCTCACAGATTAGCGAGATAAGATAAGTGCTCGAGACTTCAACGTCGTACTGTCCCGAGTTCTCACCAGAAATCACCTAGTCTCAGACAGTATGTAAGTAAATATGGACCGTTTCCGGCTACCCGTGTTACTTGAGGATCGAGCCTTATGCAGTGTCCTCTAAACCTCCCACTTTGCTAAGTAAACTCGAACCGTTGCCGGCTACCCGAGCATACCCACTGATGATAAGGTGATTAAAGGTATTAACTAAGTAGTATTTCGATAGAAGTCCAGACTCTGGCTCTACCTTATGTGTCGTCTCTCACTCACTGATCTGGAGAGTGTACCTGTAATACAGTTTCGGGGATTGCTCTCCCAGGACAAGTGGAGTCGTTACATTTATTTTAAGATCAGCTAGAAATTAGTAGTCCCTATTTTAATTTTCAGTTTTCACTTTTTGGTTGTTTTCAGAGAAAAATCGTCTAACGTGTTTTTGTCTTTTTTGGATTGCCCCTGGATACAATCACCTAAGTATCGTATCTTAAGAATACATCTAAACTATGCTACGGTGCGCAGAGAAGGGAAAAACTGCAAGAAATCCTAACAAGCACCTATCTCAAAAAAGTTGTAGAAAATCGTCGAGAAAAATCGCGATCGAAAAAGCCACGGTGGGTGCCCTGCTCCCCCAGGAGTACAGCTCTGGTGAAACATACCCCGAGAAGAAGATAGAGAGAGGTACAAGTCGGGATGCCTTTACGAGGCCCCTTTTTACGACACTTTTTTATATGTATTTTTTTACAGAAATTTACAAAATTTTTAAACTACTTGGTTTCGTGGTTCAGAGCTGTGCGGCTCGAGCTGTGCTGCACTAATCAGAAACAAGAAACGGTGAGGTCAGAGAAGTGAAATAAGATCGCGAAAATAAAATCTAATCCTAAGGTCTTCACAATCCGTCCTAGCGTTGCCTTCCTGACAATGGCGCCATCTGAAAAACCACCTGATCACATATCTTCTGAACCTATAAAAAAAATCATAGAGAGATTTCGGTCGTTGTATCGACCGAGTGAGTTTTGTCAGAAAAGATTAAGGTTTACTTAATCTTCTTTTATTTTTATTTATACTGCTAAACTTAATGTATTGCGATTAAGTACAGGAGTGTCGAATTCAGGGAAGCAAACTGTTAGAAACTAGGGAAAATCGGTAGACTGATCTAAACCACTAAAGTCTCAGGGTGCGAGAGAATGGGGGTTCCACGAAGAGTCTGTTTTTGAGTTTCCAAATTTTTATTTTATTTTTAAGGATTTTTCTGATTTTTATTTGAATTTTATGAATCTTATATTGTTTTTTTATTTTTAAGTATTTTGTATTTTTATTCAATTTTGTTATTTTTTATGTTTTAAATTGGTTTTACTGTTTTTATGGATTTTTAGAGGGTTTCAAAGATGTTTATGGAGTTTGATTTATTTTTAAAGAGAAAAACTATTTTTTTATTGAAAACTGTGACACATTTTGAATTTTTAAGGTAGTAAATAACAATGAAATATTTTTATTTTATTTTTATTGAAAAGTAGACGAAATTTCCTTTAAAACAATATGTTGTGCGTTTTTCGAGGATTTTTCTTTATTTAGTTATGATTTTTACAAGTTTTTGTGTATTTTATATTTTTTATTGGTTTTGTTATTTAGTTTTTGTTTTGTTTTGAGTTTAATATGCTAAAATATACTATACGTAATTTTTATAGGAATTTTAGATGCGTTTATATTTTTTATGTGTTTTGAAAGTTTGTTATATGTTTTTTTTTGTATTTTTCAAAGAATTATGAAAAAATAGTTTATATATTTTTTAAAATTGCTTTAATACTGGATATGGTATAATACTATATATCTATTTGTATATAAAACTTGTTTTTTTATTAGTAGTACTTTATTTATTATGTACTATAATACTATATAATATGTACATTAGAGGGGTATAAACGTGTTAAACGGAAACTGGAGAGGGGCATTCCATAAATATGCATAGATTGGAGGGTCTCGGATGCAACAAAAAGAAAAAAAATACACGCAGATCACGTGGTTACTCACGTGAAAGCATCTATATGGGATCGTTTGGAGAATGGCAAATGCTCGGAGGATTTGTTCGCAACTTCGCCAAAAATATATGTTGTTTCACGCTCAGTGCGCGTGATCAAGCTTGAGTGGTGGGGGCGGTAGCATATGAGGTCGACGCGTGGCTGGGCATTAGTTAGTTCGAGCAAAAACAAACGGCGATTGCGACTCCTGGGAATGCTATCTGTGATGCCCACATACGACGTCGGTGCTGATTCTCGGCAACGCAATTTGAAGATAAAGACGATGACGATTTAGATCGATGCCAATGCCTCGATGATGTGGCTCGGAGAAAATGGATCAATGACAGGTTGGTGATTCGGTTCTTCGTAATATGTTGTCATGAATCCACTGGAGTTGAAGGCAATAATGTCCTCGACAGTTCGATGGTGATGTTCTGATATGGATTTAACATGCAAATTGAATACGGCTCCAGGTTGCGACAGATAAACAGTGGTGCTGCTTCGCTTTGGTGTTCAGTTTTCTGACTATGATCAACAATGGATCATCCGATGCTCCATAGACACCAACATTTTTGGGTGCAGTTTTTTTTTATATGCAATTCAGATGCGTAGTCTAGAGATATCCACTGTAGGAGCTCAACGATATGAACTCCCCCTACAAGTAATCAAAAGGCCGCGAGCATGATGACTCGGTCGAGAATCTAACGGATGTGGGGTGAATGGATTGTGGAACTCGAGAAGGCGATGGATGAGCTCTGATCTTCAGTGAGAAATCGCCGGAGTTGAACAGAAATGAAAGGAAATTGTGGAGAAGCGGATTGAAATACAATGAGGCGAAGTCGATTGATTCGATAACGGATTTCAAGTTGATTTTTTTAATCAAAATCGAGAGGAACAGATTGATTGAGTGAATGAGACGAAAGGAGGAGGAACAGAATTGGGTACGGAAAACAGAATGTGAAAGTTGTTAATGGAAATGAAATCGATGTTGATGTGATGACATGGGTGATTACAACTCAGAGTTGAGGTGGAAATGGAGAGAAAACGGAGGGATGGGAAAGAGAATAGAGATCGAGGAGAAAAAAAAAGAGAGACAGATAAGGAAAATAGATGGAATGGAATATATAGGAAGTAACTCGGAAACGAAGTCGGATGACATCGCCGGGTGAATGAAGATATTGACGCCTGGAATCTTGGAGCGGTGGATCCAACAGATCGCGGCCTCGACGCAGCGGTGTGCGGACCGCGGAGGCTAAATCGCGGCGGAGAGATGCTCCCACCGGCGGCCTGATCTCGCCGAGATCCTCCCCTTCTCACTCGCTCGACGAAGAAGTAAATACTATCATTGTTCTCGCTCTCCGGAACTCAAGGGTAGAAAATGGCGGATCCGGTGCTCGTTTGGAGGGGGAGAGGTATAAATAGGGATGAAAACTTGGGGGCCAAGTAAGGTGGTGGCGTCACCTAGCTATGGGTGGCGTCACCGCCGAGGTTGTTAGGTGACGCCACCGCCGAGATTGTTAGGCTAACGGCCTAATGGCCGGCCGATGAAGGAGAAGAATGGGGAAGAAGAGTCGACGAGAAGAAGAAGAGGAAGAATTGAGAAAGTTAGAGAGAGGAGGAAGAGAGAGAAAGGATAAAAAATAAAATAAATAATTAATTAAAGTAAATAATTAATAAGAATAATACATAGATAATTAAATAATTATTAATTAAATATTAATTTCATAATTAAATAAATAAATAATAATTCAATATGATTAAGAAGTAATTAACTAATAATTAAGTATATAAGTATGTAATTAAGTAGTAATTAATTAAATACATATATAATTAAATTAATTAAATAAATGATTTCAATAAATAAATAAATGAAATATAATTTATTTATGAATAAATAATAAGAGTATTAATGTATTAAATAATAATATAAGTTACGGTTTATGGTACATTATACCAATACGGACCCGAAAATCGTGTTTTTCGCATTAGCTCTGATTTTAGCGAAACTAGTGTCACTTTGTAGATAACTGAAAAATATAATTTTAGGGACTGAGTTTGCTAATTTCGGAGCTCATACAACTGAGTTATGAGGCCCATAGCGGCTTCGGGCCTTCGGATTTTTTTAGTATTTTGATTTTATTGTATTATTATATTTTTATATACAATTTTAGATGATTTTAGGAAGAAGAATTAAGTTAATTGGATTTACGGTTATTTAATTAAAAATCAGGGAAGTTTCTACAAATAGTACATATAGATAACGGGTCCAAAAAGCTAAAACTCACTGATTTTATATGAATATTTTTTTCTAATAATTTTAATAAACAGTATTACGTATAAAATGGATTTTAAAAGTGAGTTTTGTCAATTTGAAGTTTTATATAAATAGATATGAACCACGGAAGTCGGCTTTTGTAGCTTTTCCGGTTTATTACGATTATTTTATTTTTATGTCGAAATATTTTTATGATATTTTTATAAAATAATATATATTTTTATAAATAACTTTTACAAATGGAGTGTTTTTATTTGAAGTGGTTTTGATGATAAATAAAATATGTGAAGTATTTACATGGTCAAAAATGGGTAATTTATATTTTTGGTCTTTATTTTCTGAATATTTTTATAAGTTAAGATCCTTATCTTCCCCTACTTATTTCTTTTGTCGACCTGGTCAATATTGACCTGGTCTCGGGGTTAGGATCAATATGTATATTACATATACATCCTTCTTTTATTTTTCATTTTCCTTTTTCTCTTTATTATTTTATTTTGGATAATTTAAGTGTTAATTATATAATATTAATATTTAATGGAATTAGTTACTATTTGCATGTATTTTACCAAGGATTTTAGCCAAAATGAAAGAATAAAGGCGATGAATCACGGATTCATCAATTAGCACTAATTAAGCATCATTAGCGAATCTAGAAGCTTCTAGAAAGTTCGGACATAAGCCATTAACTTTCAGATAATCTTTGACCAACATCATACATCGCTAACCATGTTAAAGGGTCAAACATGGTTTACTAACCATGGTTGGTAATTTTTCAAAGCATATAAATAGCCATCCCACCCATTCATTCTCTACGATTTCCATTTCCACTACCCAACGGCTAAGGTCAAGAGGTCGGGAGGAGGAGGAGAGGGAGGTGGGGAAGGAGCACTAGCGAAGCTCTGTCAGAAGGACGAGGATGGTACGATCCTCTCATAGTTGTCTTAGTGTAGAAAGTATGTATATCTAACTAGAGCTAGATTCTCGATTCATCTCCCTTTCTAATTTGTTTTGTGTTGTAGTTCGAGGAGAAAATCTGTGTAACACCCTACTTAAGTGTGTGGCTATGCACGTCAGTGAACCATGTGATTCGTCACACGCTTCACTCACCGAAGACGTATGGTGTCTACTGATTCTCCATTGCTTACAATTATATTATATTGTTTCGGATTTCTTTTATAGTTGCTTTGATGGAGAAGTGTGTGTAACACCCTACTTAGGTGCGGACGATTATGCACTTCAGTGAAATTTGTGATTCATCACACGCTTCACTCACCTAAGATGCATGGTGTTCACCGATTCTCCATCGCTTGCAGTTCGATTATATTCTTTCGATTTTTCTGTTGTTTTCATCTTGGTGATTTCATAGAGGGAACTCATTCCGTTTTTCTTTTGAAATATGTCCCAATCTAAGGGGGAACTCTATCAAAATTTTCATAGAAATATGTCCCGATATAAGGGGAAACTCTACCAAAATTTTCCCAAAAATATCACCCATATAAGGGGAATCTCTGCTTAAATTACGAGAGAAAATATGTTCGTCATTCGTTCTCTGCGTTCTTGATACATTCTTAGTGTTCTTGATATGAAAATGATATTCGATCATTTCAGGAGCAGTAAATCATCCTTTCTGAAAATAAATCACGATAAAGCATTGTATTCATGAGAGAGAACTTGATTAGGTAATGAAATCCTTCCTTTTATTGTTGGATTTTCATAGGAGATCATTAAAATTCTTGATTTTATGTTCTTGGCTACGAAGAACCCTAATTTATCTATTTTTGAGAAAATATGAAAAATTATTTTGTGATTCCCACCAAAATAATGTCTAAGCGTAGAATTGATGTAGTGGCTTGTAAAGTTAAGCTGTAGGAGTTAAAATAAATATAAATATGAGTATATCTATATATGACCTAATCTATATATGTGAGTCTATACTCAGTGCTGATAAGTATGCAAATCAAAGGCTTAAAGGAAGAATTACATCATAAGAATTGATATGTATTGATTTGGATCTTGAAAAGGATTTTATGTTATGTTAAGAATGACTAGGAGCAGAAATATAGATCGGGCATGCAACTTGTACTTTTGTCACAAGAACATCTGTATTGGGAGGTCACACCTGCGTGGTGCACGGTTGCCCGGATATGTTGAGCATGCGAAATAAATTATTTGCAACGCGTGGTACTCGGTTGCCACTAGGCAGGTTGATTGACTGAAGATGTAGTTATGCCATGTGGAGGCATGAGTCATTGGATAATGATTGGGTCATGATAACATGTATTTAAAGCCGCTAGTATATGTCATTAAAGGTAAGCATGTGATTTTAAGGTACCGGATCCTCGAGGATGGTTGCTTCATTGTTTGTCAGGCTGAGGGTTTGAAACCTTGGATAATAGAAGAAAAGGAAACTATCAGGGTGGTATTGGAGGATTGGTTGAGGCGACATGCAATGGCAAAGGCTCACCAGACAAACGCAATTCCAATCCCGAAGTATCCACATCTTCGAAGTCCATTACTAGTGAGGTAAATTCCCTAGACTAATCCCTAATGTGGAATAGAAGGACATAAACTACTGAGAAGAAATGAAACTTTCTATCATAATAAGTTTTGTTAAACTACATAACTTGTTACTTTTTTCTTCATCATTATTTCTCGCTAATCTTCATCCTATGGCTCTTTAAAACCCATCATGCGTTGACGAGCCATCTCAAGGACTTTAATAATCCAGTCAACTAACAATAATACCCATCTAGGCAGCCATAGTCGCATTACTCTATATGGTAGTTGGTAATATTTTTGTGCATTTTCTTTCCAGTTGATGTAAATGTAAATAGTTATAGTGGGACAGTGTATCATGTAAACTTTGTTTTGTGAATGGAGAAGTATTGAAATACTTCCTTCTTAATAGTTGTAGTCTGTTTTTGAATATTAGTTATGATTACTGAATAAATTATTACCGAGTAATCAGGTCCTGTTATGGGATGATCCGACGACCCGGAATTGGGATCTTGACACTTACATAACCATCCATCTGTATAATTACATAGCCACACACTTATATGCCCGCATACCTTTATATACTCTTACATACTCACATACATACCATATACTTAAACACATACCCACCCACATGCGTACGTACAAATCCATCTACAAAACACATTCATTCCTGTTTACATACCCACATTCATATTCACATATTTAACTACATGCTTACATTCAATACGTATCTATTATGATACATTCATACATACGTCATGGCATATATGCACACCCTCCTACATATCCACCCACTTATATACCGCCATATACTCTGTATACTCACGTACATAACACATATTTACATACATATCAACCCACATACTTACGTAGATGTATACCATATAAGCACCTACATACGTACATACTCATCCACATACCCACCTCTATAGATATGTACACATGTATGAATTTGTTTTCACTTTTTTGTCACAATAACTTGATTATCTTGAAATTTAATAGGATGTCAAACATGATGAGCAAGCAATGTCGCTCGAATGTAGCAACACTAAAGATACTTTTGTTTTGATACGAGCCAATTCGGTATATGTTCTGTCCAATTTTACCCTACCCTTTTATCTACACATATCAAGAGTCGCAAATTATCCCAAGGGCATTTCATATCCTGTAAATATAAGATCCCGATAGCTGTGCAAAAAAAACACATGTTGAGTCATTACCTCCGAAAATGTATTGCACATGCCTCTCATTGAGCCGGGGCACATCTCTACTAATGTGGAAGGATACACGTGCATAAATGAGATTTTGTGCTGTGATTTCATACAATACTTTAAAATACGTTCTACATGATGGGCCTATCTAACAAATAAACAATAGAAATGTATTCTGCAGTTAAACTGGGATTACATCATAAATGAATTTACATTAAACATTGAGAACGACAAACATTAATAGTACAAATCATATGAACATTAAAGTTATCATTTACCACAAAATCACAAAAACACTAATACACATACATTTAAAACATGTTACACACCAACACACACATTGCTACACATGCACGCTCACTATAACAGACATGCACACACACTTTAGCATACACATATAAAACACTAGCACACGCATTTCAAAGCACACACACAAACACACATACACACACATATAGACACACATGCATACATGATTAGAAACTGCACATACACAAGTCTTAAACTATATTATATGTTAATTAAAATAGTATTAAATAGAAGATTTACTAAAACACATAGATAAAAATATAAATGCAAAAGAGAAATCCATTTGATTCATCATTTTGTAAGTTTATGTCACATAAGCATCTCATTGAACACACAGAATACATCATAAAATAACGTATTACAATCAAACAATATTTATCAAAGTAATAATTAACTTAGTTGAATACAAAATCAAAAGAGAAGAAATATACCTAAGTGGTTGTGGATGGTCGAAGCTAGTGAACGAGCAGAGGAATATAAGCAATTTTGAGCTAGAATCGTTGGTGGAGGAGGATGAGATGGAGGAAGCAATAACAATGGTGATTGGAAGCTCATATGTGAGGTGGATGCATGATAGGAGAAGGTAGAGGAGAGACTCGCTGGATAATAAGGGAGTGCTCGTTGGAGGTTGAGAGATGGTTAGAGAGGGGGGAGGAAGTTGCTAGATCGAAGGAATAGGCGAAGACTCGAACGTAGGAATGAGGAAAAGAGGTTTTGCATAGAAATGTTATCATACATTGCGACTATGTATTGCGACCACTAGTAGTTGCAAATTGAAGCGTGTAATTTGTTGCTTCAATTTGTGGTCACACAGAATACATCATAAAATGACATATTACAATCAAACAATATTTATCAAAGTAATAATTAACTTAGTTGAATACAAAATCAAAAGAGAAGAAATATACCTAAGTGGTTGTGGATGGCCAAAGCTAGTGAACGAGCACAGGAATATAAGCAATTTTGAGCTAGAATTGTGGTGGAGGAGGATGAGATGGAGGAAGAAATAACAATGGTGATTGGAAGCTCATATGTGAGGTAGATGCATGATAGGAGGAGAAGGTAGAGGAGAGACTCGCTAGGGAATAAGGGAGTGCTTGTTGGAGGCTGAGAGATGGTTAGTGAGGGGTGAGGAAGTTGCTAGATCGAAGGAAGAGGCGAAGACTCGAACGTAGAATTGAGGAAAAGAGGTTGTGCATAGAAATGTTATCACACGTTGCGACTATGTATTGCGACCACTAGTGGTTGCAAATTGAAGCATGTAATTCGTTGCTTCAATTTGTGGTCACATTTCTAAAAATCTGACCTCGGGTTGTGTTGCAGTCGCAATATGTTACGTGACCACAATCCCACAACATGTGGTCACAAATTTTTGCTAGTAAAACTTTAATTTTTTTTGTAAATGAGATATATCTTGCAAAAAATGATCATTTTCACAAAAAACTATATATTAAGGTATTGCAAAACAAATCATTTGTAAAAATGAAAAAAAGGCATTCGTAATACAAATAAAGACACAAACATTTCATATTATTTTAAATTTTATTTTAACGAAAATGACCATTTAATAAAAGTATGCTAATATAGTTGTAAAATATTTTTTTGCTCGATATGTTTATAAACAATTGTAGAAATGAGATTACTCATAACGACCTTAAATGAACCATGTGCTCATTATATTTATGTATATAGATGTGTGTGTTTATGTATGTATTATAGAATCTATTTTTCATCGTGGACACCATTTCACCGCAACAAAATTGGCTTTTGAGTATTCACTATTGTATCTTCTGAAGTAAATTAACTTCATAAAAAATAAAATAGACATTCATAATACAAATAAAGATAGATACATTTTTTATTATTTTAAAATTTTATTTTAAAGAAAATGATCATTTTAGTAAAAGTATTGTAATGTAGTTGTAAACTAATTTTTTTCCTTAATGATTTTAAACACTTATAAAAATGAGATCACTCATAGTGACCATAAAAGAGCCATGTGCTCATTGTACTTATGTATATAAGGTGTGTGTATGTGTGTATTTATGTATTTATATATGTATATAATGTATTTTTTCATCATAGACACCATTTCACCGCAATAAAATTGGCTTACAACAATGAGAAATTGAGTATTACTGACATATCTTTTGGAGTTAATATATAAAACGAATGTCAAATTCATTGTTAAAGGTTGATATATATATTTATCTATTAGTTGACCTATTCATTAAAATTGTATTAGTCACTGTTATGTTTAACATCGATTTGAAAAATCTACACATAACCATTTTCATTGATTTATCACTGGAAATACATTAATTATTATCGTATTCATAGCGAATTTGAAGATTCAAGTAATGAATAATAATCATTATTATATATTTAACTAACATATTTAAGTTTTTTTATGATGCGGGCACTCTTCCATGCTATGTTGGATTGAAAGAAAAAGATTAGAGTATAAGCAATGGTGAAATGGATCTACAAAAATAACTAAAAGTTATTCAAATTATAATTTACCTAAAGATTCCCTTAAAGGCTCTATACACTACATTAACATTACAAAATTCTCCTTATGTAACGGCTGCATTTTTTTTGGGAAAATTCCAATTACATTTTTCATCAAATTATTATTGTCCAATTTATTACGCAATTTAATGGTATTTAAGACTACATTCCTCCCCCCCCCCCCATTTATGACCTTAAAATCTCAAGGATCCCACCCCTCATGTCACTTTTGTCTTGCATCTTGAGAGAGGAGAAGAGAGAGATATAGAGAGAAGGCTTTACGAGAGACTGATCTTCGTCATAGGAGAGGGCGACCTTGAATCGAAGAGGAACGCGGGCCCGTGATCGGAAGGCGGCGCGGCGACTATGTCCGGGAGAGTTATGTGTCGTAATTGAGGTATGTATCGGTTTAGGATGACTATACATAATTGTAGATATCGACTTAGATTTGCATATTATAATGTATGTATCGGATTAGTATCGCGTAAAAACCCAAGATCAAGTTTGATGTGCAATCTACGGAAGTATGTACCGGTTTAGGATTACTATACAAAATTATAGATATCGACTTAGATTTGAAGATTATAATGTATGTATCAGATTAGTATCGCGTAAAAAATCAAGATCAAGTTTGATGTGCAATCTATGTAAGTATGTATCGGTTTTGTACGATAACACATGTACATGATCATTTGATATGGGATAAGACACATGGAAGTATGTATCAGTCTATGATTTTGTACGAACAATGACTACATTCAAAATAGATCTCTTAATGAATGTATCGAATTAGATTTGTGCGTACGAACAATAATCAAATTTGGATTGTGATCTCTAAATATACGTGTCTAAATAAGATAATATCATAAATCTGATCTATACATGTATGAGTCAAATACTAGGATCACCATCCATTAAGACCGTCGGCCATGTTCTGAGCTAATCGTGCTGACTATTTCCCCATCCTTGATGCATGAAAACGTTTTTTCGATGATTGTTAACTAGAAACATGAGGAATTACACAATTCTGGAATTGTTCCTGCATATGATTTTTACAAGCAGTTAATGGGTGTTCTCTGGATATTAAGTATAGTATTTTATATAGCCTCTAAATGCAAAAACGTAAGCACGTTAGTTTCTCCTTTCTTGTGAGAAGGATTTTCTTTTTCTTGATCATGCATGGGATAAGTCGTTTGTAGTATAATAATTAGACGTGATAATTTTGGCAAGTATTATATCCTTTTTGATAGCCAAATGATGTGAAATAAGTATAAAAAGGGGAGTTTCCCTCAACGTCTCCTTTTTCCTTATTAAATTCATATTATTACAAGATCCATATTTGGTAACTATAATCATAAAAAAATTTGACCTTATACGAGCACACACGTTAATTTAGAGATTGTATTTTCATTATAAGTTGATGCTTCTTGTAAATCTACAAGCAAAGGCCATTAATTCAAAACTGATTAAATTCAAACGTTACCTTAAAGAGTTGATAAATGCATGCATGTATCATATAATTGTATAAATTATTATAATTCCATGCGTTACTATATAATTTCAATAGGAAATCATGAGGCTTCAAGTATATACTTTTATACATAGTCACCTATCTTTTAATTACAGGTTATGCACGGATGAGAACTTCTAAATACATATAACATCTGATATCGAATGTTGGTATAAATAAGTCATTAAAGTGGATGATAAATATTGGCACCGACTTAAATTAAGAAAAGTTATTCTTAACAATATGAAAGAAATAGTTGGTGGAAAAGAAACAATATGTATATGTGTATATGACTATTGTATGGAAAAAGGAAATTCTATTAAAAAGAATTGAAATTTCCTTAAAATAATTAATGACATGATGACGATAAGCAGAGCTAAGTGCTACACACCTAATGGTGGGAGCCACCTCTAGAGTCCTATTATCGTAGGCCCAAGGGGAAACGCCGCAAGGGGCGTATGGTTGCAAGGAACCAATAAGGCAAAAGCTAAGTCCTCTACTGTAGTAGCTACTGACAATAAGCGGAGCTAAAGTGCTACACCTAATGGTGGGAGCCACCTATAATGTCCAATTATCGTAGGCCCAAGAGGCAACGCCGCAAGGCACGTATGGTTGCAATGAACCATAGAGGCAAAAGCAAAGTCCTCTACAGTTGAAGCTACACTATCATGGACCGCTAGTGTCAACGGTAAAGTCAACAAAGCCGCCAATAAATTAAAAATCAAGACAATTCTAAACCTGAATAAGTTAAGGTATATGTGCAATTGTAACAATGTTAAGGCATGTACACGTATTATGAGTTTAAGTTCTTATATGATATTATGTTTATTGTCATGGGCATATGTGCGATTATGTTAATGTTAATGTATATGAGCAAATGTATTGAAAAGTCATGCAAGAAAACGGGTTAATGGTAATCCATTTTAAGAATGCAAAGAAACGTGTTATAAAGGTAACCCATTACAAGTATGCAAGAAAATGATTTATAAAGATAAATCATTACAAGTTACGAAGCAAATGATTTATAAAGGTAAAGCATTATATATTATGCAATAAAATGGTTTGATTAAAGATAAACCATTGTATATTATACAAGAGATAGTTTAATAAAGAATAAACCATTACAAGTGTACAAGAATTGATTTAAGAATGTAAAACATCAAAGCCATGGGGGCTAAAATGCAAGGTGATTTATACTATAAAGAAATGTGTACTTGCTATGAATCGTATGGAATATACCCCACAAGATGAAGGAATGCATGCCGCATTTTCTTATGCAATTTACATATGTATATACTATGGTCATGAAAGAATGCAAATTGTACATGTTAGGAATCGATCTTAGACATGCATGGAATAATTAGGTACGTAATGATGTATCCATGAAAATTCAAGTACATGATTTATAACGGATTATGGACCGATAGAATACCCATGCATGGACCCCGATGCATACTGGGCATTAGGCTCATGAAAAAAAATATGTCGTCAATTTTAGGTGAAGAACATGGATGATTGCACATTCATGATCGTGTTACGGACTACTCGATATTTCATATCTGACGTGGTATGATTCAACTTATGAAGATTTGAATGATATCTATATGCCTACAGGAACTGTTGAGATGTTATTTTTAAATTTTTAAAGTAGTTTTTGCAAAAATATCCTAGTTAGACTTGTAATATGGAACTCTTTGTTGAATGAACTTTATATGAAATTGATATTATCTCTGCTCAATGATCGCCATGCATGTTTTCGGCAACGGTTCCGTCGTGCGATCTAATATCGCATGTTTCCGCCGGTCGATGCGACCCTTTCTGTTACAAATGATATCAGAGCTAGAGTTCCTCTGGGCATAGGATATCCACGACAAGAGTGACCCAAGACTTAGGTACCTAGAGAAAAACGAGTATTAGAAGTAATTAAGTTATTACTTGATTCTCTGACTTAGATGTCCCCTCGTCATAGAGTTGAGGAGTATGGAGAACATGAATTGTGAGATTAACTTGTCTTGACAATGTAGTGTTGATTATTGGAGTTCATGACTCAATAATAAAGTTATCATAGGCAAAGTTTTAGTCAGTGCTTTATCCTGAAGATCTTTATTCACCATATATCTTTCCTCTTTAAGTGGAATAAGATATGGAGATAATTAAGCGTTGTGTATAGGAGATGGATATGTCTTTTGATGTTATAAACTATCTTAAGGAGTTAAATAAAATTTTTGAGATAACTTGTCTGAAAATATATATTTAAGAAGTGACTGAGTGAGTGCAAGATAAGTTATTTATCTATTTGTATTCCATTGAATGTAGTGATTTTATTGAAATCTTATGCCTTTGATAGTGTTATGATGTCAAGAGATCATGTTTGTTGGATCTACCATGTTATTATAAGATAATTAAAAAGTGTGAAAAGTTATGAGGTAGAGAAGAATGAGAATAAGATATGTGCAAATGTGAAGCAAGTGAACTATTGGCGACGTAGTACACAACCCACCTAATTTAGTATTTAGTACATAATCATCTCAATTACATCATGAAAGTTGTTTGTTTCTGATTTTTATGCATTTTTAGATGGTCGTTCAGGATGATCTTCTCATAGACTAACAGACTCTCCATCAGTATATCTCATATACCAGATTATTTTCGAGGACTTTTGATCAAATGCCACCTATTGAATGTAAAGAGATGAATAGTCATTACAACGACATTAGGAAAAAGAATTTTCTTGGTGACTTAATATTCCTCCACATTCTCTTGTGGAAAAAAAGGTAAGTCGTATTATCCCTCTATTAGATACTAAGATGTGGATAAGGTAAGTTTGAGGCAGTAATATGTACCTATTGGATCGATAAACTATTCATTTGATTATAGAGGGTAAATTTTTTTTCTAAAATCAATCTACATACGAGTTGCCAATAATCTTAATAAAAAGGAGGACATTCAAAGATATATTTTCGAATAAGATTATGCCATTATGAATTTTTGATCATGCCTTTTGATCTCATTAGGACTCTTAGGATTTGTTGGAGTTTATGGATAGAGCATTTCAGAATACCCGATGACCTCTGTGACCCAAGTTTATAGATGATAATGTTATATATACTTGTGGTATGGAGAACCAAAGTACATCTCAATATAGTATTCAAGATCCTACTTCAACACCAACTTTATGCAATGCTCTCTAATTATAACTTCTTGTTGGATAAAATCTTCTTTCTAGTCATGTCACATTTATGGATGGTATTGAAGTTCACCTAATCAAGATGAAGCTCTATTGCCATGAAGTAGGTTGAGAAAATATCATAAGTTTTGGGATGACAAAGTAGTGAATGGCTCATGTAGGATTTTTTTAAATATTGAAATGAAAATGACAAATCTCATAGGAAAGGATGTGATGTTTCTACATTTCTAAAATTGTGATTGAAGTTTCCAATGACACCCAATTATATTACTGATGGCCAATGATTAAGATAGAGATTGCAGAATTTACTTCCAAAATCATAATATGTCAATAGATTGGAATTGATGCATATCACATGGATTTTGTTACGAATTTACCCAAGAAGAGGATACACATTATGATACCATACACGTTAGCTTGTGTAGACGAATTGATCAAATCATCTCTCTCATTATCTACTTGCTTGGATCAATTGATGGAGAGGCTGGTTAAACTGTAGATAAATGAGATCGACAACCCAGATAATGTCATAACATCAGTTATGTCAGATCAGAACACTAGATACACATCTTAGATATGGAAGTATCTTCAAGAGGTTATGGATATGTAATTTAAATTAGTGCTCCTTTTTTTCTCTATAGTCATAAGGCCTATTAGATAAGATCATCAAGAGATTTGAAGATTTGTTGGGAGCATGCGCTTATGATTTTAAAGGAAATCCATATAAATATTTTTCTATGGTAGAGTTTCCTTATATAAATAATCATCATTCGAGCATCAAGATGGATTCCTATGAAGCATTGTATGGGAGACCTTATAGATTGCCCTTATATTGGAGTGATGTTGGCAAAGAGCATATTTTAGGACTAGAACCTATTAAACAAGTAGGCAGGGTGTGGAGTGATAACCGCTCCCGCATCCTTAGTTAATTCGGCCAAATTAATGTTCAAATTAATTGATGATGTTCGTTGCAGTCAGATAACGAGAGGGCTAATCAAAAACCACTTTCAATTATATTCGAGTTAAATTCAAGCGGCAGATTTTTTTTACTTGGTGAAGTCCAAGGTCGAACTCAGGGAGGCATCTATCTCCTTAGGTAGATTTTTAGCAAAATCCAAGTGTGAGATTTTCGGAGAATATATTTTTGGTCTTTTTCGATTTTTTTATGCAAGACTCAAGTAAAATCAGGCCAACTTACAAGTTAAATCAGAAATATGGTCAAATTAATTCCAAAAATTATGAAATTTGGCCAGATTATAAAATGAGATGAAATTAAGCTACTTTAATTTTTTTTTCTAATTTTTAGATACACGGATAATAAAATATGCAGACTTTAGTGAAAATGACCAAACTAATTTTAATAATTACCAAACGATGATATTTCTCAGAAACAAAATTAATCCAAATAGGTCTAAGCCGGTTGATTAACTAAAAATCGATTAAAATTTTCACTAAATATTTTTTCTAGGACAAATTATACGTGCAAATGAGATGATTTTTGGATATGTTGTAGCATAGACTTAGGTCTACCAATGATAATTTTTCAGAGATTTTTCGATAAGCAGATAATGTGCAATAAATTAATCAATCAACATGGATAAAATATTACAATTTTTATCGAATTAATTTCCATAAATATTCTACAAATCAGAAAAATACAAATAAATGCTAAAATGATAGAACAAGAGTTATGCTACACAATGCAATTTTCAGAATTAAAAATAGACAACAGAATGATGACAAAATAAATGTGCAAATGCAAGGGTGTGAATGCAATACAGAACAAGAGATATGAGCTGAAATGAGAACAGGGACTTACATGCAATTACTGGAAACTTAAACTTTATTTGAGAACATGAAAAGTGATGCAAGTGTCCCCTTTGCAAAACACCTTTCTCCTTATTATCCGCTATTGGCTTCTCTCTTCTTGGCATGAAACAGGGGATGAAGGAGATGGAGCTTCGAGCGGGCACGAGGGAGGAGGCTGATGGCGGGCGGAGCTCGGCCGCAGTTGGCTGCGGCGGAGGGCGACATGCGGGGTCGGCTGGCGTCGACAGTCGAAGGGGGCGCGTGGGCGGCTTGGCGCGGAGGAGATGGAGCTTGGCTGGAGATGCGGCTGGGCCCGTGGAGGACGGATTCCCAAGCGCGGTTGGCGCGCGGATGGAGGCGCGTGGGCGCGCGCGGCGGGTGGTTGCGCGCAGCCGCACTGAGGCGCGCACGACGAGTGGGCGCGGAGGCTGTGGGCGGAGGACCTCGCGCGGACTTTGCGACCGCGGTGGCGTGGAAGTGTTGCCGCGGCTGGAGGCGGGGACGGCCGCGGAAGGGCGCTACTGGGCGCGGTGGAGAAGTCGGTGGGGCGACGTGGTGCTTGTTGGCGCGCACGGCAGTAGGAAGGCGGCTGGTCGTGCTGGAGATCAGTGCGGCAAGGGGCCGCGGGGGAGGGCGCATGAGGCGGGTAGCGGGGCCGCGCGGGCGCGCGTTGGCGAGGTGGAGGTGGCTGTGCGGGCGGCGGCTGATTCGTTGGAGACTAGGTGGCGGCCGGAGTTGCACTTGACTTCCAGAAGGCCCACGGCTGGAGGTGCTCCTGGGGGCGCGGCGACGAAGGCGGCTGAGGAGTACCTGCAATTTAGAGAAGAAAGCTGGAGTCAAGCTCGGCTATGGTGGAGGTGCCGTGGCACACGCTAGCTGAAAGTGGAAGAAGGGAGAGGGACGTGGGGGAGGAAGATGAAGCAGGGGGGATTTCACCACCTCCCCTATCTTTCATGCATTTGTTTAAGTGGGCTTAAATAAACGATTAATCAGTTGATGAAAACTCCTCGAAAAATTAAATAAAAATCACCGTTACGTTCGCAACATGTGATTTATCCGTTGAAGTGCGATCGGTTTTGCGATTTGGATGATGGAAGATGGAGAAATGATGAGAGAGAAAGGTATGAGGAAGAAGAAGAAGAGAGGAAGAAGGAGATTACCTGTAGATGGTGGACTGATGCCTAGGGAGTGGAAGCTTGGAGCTTGCTGGTCGTTGCTCACACCTCGACGGTCGGTGGAGCTCTAGCAGCTGCTATCGACGGCTGCAACAAGGACCGAAGTTGGTCCTTGGATCTCGCCTTTAAGGACCGATCGTCGCTCGACTTGATATCCAAACCGCTGTCACCGGAGTTGGAGAAGGAGCTCGGGTCCTTTTCCTTAGAAAATGGCGGATGGGTATGAATGGAGGGATGGAGGAGATTATAAAGAGGAGGAGGTGGAGGTTGGAGAGGCCATGGAGAGAGTGGAAGAGATGGAGAAGGTGGAGGAGATGGGGTGGGATGGGAGGTGTGGAAGATGACTCTCCCTTAAGTTAAGGGAGAGTGGGGTGGAATGAGTAGAGAGGAGAGAGATATTGCCACTTGGCACGATAGGATGCGGCCATGTGGTATTTATTTAATAAAAAGTAAAAACCAAAGAGTTGACACTGTGGCGGTTCCGGAGCCACCACGTGTCGCTCCCAGAAAAATCCAAAGTTAAAATGGAAAGAAAAATAAAAAAGACATAACAAAAGGGCTTAAATCAAAAAGTGGTCAACATGAAAGTTGCTCGTCTCGACGAGATCTGCAACTTTTGTGAAGAGTCGAAAATCAAAGGAAATCATCTGTACAAAACGTATTTTTGAGTGGTACCTTATAGATATAAAATACCGCATTTTTCCTTTTGTAATTTTTTTTGTCATTTTTAAAAGAGAGAAAAATCAAAATAAAGATATAGAAAATATAAAAAGAATATTTACAACTTAATCTAATTTTTTTTATTTTTTATAATTAAGAAAATAAAAAGATAAAATCCAAAGGCAAAACGGTCAATGTACAATATACAAAAGGGCCCAAAACCCAAGTTTTGCAAGCTCCGATTTTAATGAAATTGGTCTTGTTTCGAAGGTTTCTGAATGTGTATTATTTTAAAAGTGAGTAGACCTAAATCGGACATTGTATGTGAGGGATATGTGCATTTTAAGGTTCCTAGTTTCAAACTTGGATTAGGGGGTTTATTGGTCAATTTTGCAAGTTAGTATTTCTTTGATATTTTTCTTTAATTACTGTTAGTAGTATATACACTATGGATTGATTTTATTGGATTTGAAGTTAGTATAAAATATATACAAATAAGGGTATTTTAGCTAATATACAGGTGAATATTTACAAGTGAAATTGGCGACTTGTTTATGCAAATATGAATGCTAAAATGCAGATATTATGCTTGCATGCATGAATGTTAATTATGCAATATAAGTAGAAATATGCAGCTATTTACTCGGGAACAAAGCTCTATTTTCAACTTTTAGATTGATGAATCACAGATTCATCATGGAGCTAATCAAAAAGAGATTATTGGTAGCTCAAAGAACGAAAAGATCTTATGTTGATCGTCATCGAAGCGAGTTGAGTTTCGCACTTGGAGAGCCTATGTTCTTAAAGATCTCTCCAACCAAAGGTGTCTAACGTTTCAGTAGAAAGAGGAAGCTCACTCCCAGATACATAAGATCTTTTTATATTCTACAACAAATCGGAGTGGTGGCATATCGTTTCGTATTACCACCTCAATACTCGAAGCTACACGATGTATTCCACGTGCCTAGGTGATGAATCTTGAATTCTTCACTCTAAATCTCATTTATTAAGCTCAAATCCATTAAAATCAACAACACTTTGGCATTTATTCTGCATAATTAGCATTCATGCATGTTTTCATAAGAATGGCATTTAGCATAAATTTCTGCACAAAATAAGAAGACAAAAATCCCAGCCAAAATGACCTGTAAATAGCCTAACTTCTCAGATTTTTAACTCATTCATGCTAACTCCGAATGACCCAAAACTATCTCCACTGTGTAGATATCACTAACAAGAATAAAGGAAAAATATAAAAAAAATAACTAACCCAAATAAGTGGACCAAAACCCAAACCCTAGTTTCAGGTTTCCGGATTAAAAGCCTCATATCTTCCTCATCCAGTGTCTGATCTAATCCTACTCACTTTTGAACTAATGTACATTCAATTACTTTCAAAATAAAACCAATTTCAATTGAATCGGAGCTCATATGTGAAAGTTGGGATTTGGGACTCTTTTGTATATTGTGTATTTTAGCGGTTTTTGACATATTATTTTATATACTTAATTTTCTCAATTAATAAAAATAAAAAAAATAGAATAATGTGTATTCTA